>JAHTLZ010000010.1:55692172-55730382 GCA_023846285.1 Phrynocephalus versicolor | reverse complement strand
CCAATACAAAATATAAAGCAACAAAATATAAAGCATCCTGTTTATTGTCTCCTAGACCGTCACTACAGAAAAGCCTGGCTGAAGCAAAAGATCTTCACCTGCTAGCGGAAGGACTTTCCCTCTTTGCAACTGTTGGGTTTCAAATTGATACTGTACTTCATTCAACTCCTACTGCATGGGGAGCTACACCTGTCATTCCTCCCCTCCCCCTGAAAGTTAACTCTGTGCCTGGAATTGTTAGGTGACAGGCCAGAAGGTACAGGCTACTGTTTTCGCTGCCATGTTTCCAGATGTGAAAAGTGCAAATCAGAGCTCAACCTTCCCTGCCACTCTTTGAAAGGTGCAAAACCTGCTAATTCAGAAGGCAGTAGCTAAGACTCAAGTATTACCTAATTACACTCACATTCTGAAAACCTACACGCTCGCCTTTGGCATCTTTCTCAGTCCTAATAAAAGACTGCCAAACTCTCAACTAGGGACGTCTAAGAAAGCGTGTCTGCCTCAAAAACTACACACAGAGAGACACATGCATCCTGGAGGGGTTAAAACATTCATAACTACTTTTGTGCATCCTAATTGTCCCAGTGGGCTGTAGAGCTTTTGCAAAGGGATATAATCTTGCCGTCTCTTTTCCTTTGACTGAAGATTTAAAACATCTGAACCCCACCTTTCAAGCCCAGGGTGATGTGTGATTTAACAGCAATGCATCATAAAATTAAAGCTTATTTAAAGGACTGGGTTGGCCCAAGGTGTTTTGCAGCCTGCACCTTTCTCCCTATCTGCTGCACCACCAAAGTACACAGTACCCAAAGCCAGACAGAGTAATGGTACTAAACTCAATGGCCAACAGTTTGCTGTCCATTCATGATGCCCCATGATTAGCTGCTTGCGACAACAACTTTGGTTTGCTGAATGGTGAAGCCAGCCTTCTTAAAAGGGATTTAAAAACACTGTGAAGCCAGGAGCCCAGGAAGACCTAGGATTCCTAGCTCTCGGCTCATTAGGTCTTCGGAACTAAAACTTACATTTTGTGCTATGCCCAGAAAGAAACAAGAAACTTGTATAACTCTGTAAGTGTTGCTTTTACATAATGTGCTTGTGTTTTCATATCTCATAGTTACCAAGTGCTGTGTTTTGGGAAAGCCGATTTTGCAAGCAATTTACAAAGGCAACCCACACAAAATGCATGACAGTAGTGTAATCATATACTAGAAAGGTATCTTCTTTTTTGTTGAAACGGTGCTTATATTTGTGGATTTCAGTGGCTTCCCTGTGCAGTCTGACATAGTGATTGGTAGCATTGTCCAGTACCTCTGTGTCCTGGAAGAGGATTTCATGTCTACAGATGCTACGGTCAGCAAAAGACAAAAGGAAGCCACTCGCCACTGCAGGAATATACCAGATACCTTGTAGTTGTGGCCAGGTATATTTTGGGACCACAAAGCGCAGCATGCAGACCAGAATCAAACAACATGAAAGACACTGCAGACTAAAACAACCTGAAAAATCAGCAGTGAAACAAACTGGCTACCAGTACTAAAAGCTGCAGAGTGCAAAAGGTCAAAGCTCAATGATTCCCACTCAGCCACAAGCAACAGTGATCAGTTCACAATAGAATAGCTAATGATACCCATAAACTACACAGAAGGATCACTGCTACCCCTGACTGCATTGAAACTTTTTAATCCCTTCATCACACTACAATGAGTTACACCTGTTTTCCTGCATAGGACAAGTTTCCTCTTTCCCACAACTTCAAAAATTCCCAGTCTCGCTCACTCTATACCCCAGAGTACAGTGATAACTCCTAGTTCCCTGAGCTCCTTGCCCTTTCAAGATGCCAGCCACAGAGTCTGGCAAAACGCCAGGAAGAAAAACTTTCAGAACATGGCCAAACAGCCCAAAAAACTCACAACAACTATCTGATCCCGGCCATGAAAGGCTTTGCGAATACAGTGGGGGAAGTTCAAATAAAATGGCAGATCAGCAACTAAGATGAAATTAAGTTGTTTTATTTATTTATTTTACAATTAATATACCACCTGCTTCCTGAAGGGAACTCAAGGCAATGAATATAGTAAATAAAACAAAAATAACAACCACAACAACCCAGAATTAGTGGCAAGAACAAACTATAGATATAAAAAAATTAAAAGGCAACTTCACAGAACACAAGACTTTAAAATCTTACTGGTCACCAAACGCCTCTGCTTTCTGGAAGGCGGGCAGAGAAGGCATCAGATGGAGCTCACTTGGTAAGGTATTCCATGACAGGCCTGCCACAATTCCAGTTAAGGAATAAATGACTCAGAAAGGCCTGCCTAAAAAGCAAGTTTTTAAAGCTCTTTTTTAAAAAATCCAGGCAGGAAGCTAATTGGATCTCGGGCAGAAGCTCATTCCATAAAGTAGGAGCAACCACTGAGAAGGCCTGAGCCCTAGTTTTCTCTTTATGTGCCTCTCTCGGTGTGACAGATCTTAAGCACCCAGTTTGAGAGGAGCGTGTACTATGGGCAGTTCTTGGTGGAAGAAGGCATTCTGTCAGGTAGCAAGGTCCCAAACCATTAAGGGCTTTATATGTAAGAACCATAGCCTAGTGCAGAAATATACAGGCAGCTAATGCAATGTGGCCAGAGTGGGAAAGATACAATCGCTACACCTCAACCCCGTCAGTAATCCAGCTGCCATATTTTGCATGTGTTGAAGCTTCTGCACCAACCTCAAGGGCAGCCCCACATAGAGACTATTACAGTAACAGTCCCTTGAGACTACCAGCGCGTGAACCAAGGTGGTAAGGCTCCCAGTCCCCAGGTATGGGTGCAGTTGGGGAATACACCTAAGGTGATACTAGGTGGGCCGGGCCATGGATGCAACCTGGATTTCCATGGATAGTGCTGGGTCCAGAATCACACCCCAATGGTGCACCTGCTCCCCTGTAGGGAGAGATACCAGTAGATACTAGGATGTGGTATCTGTGAATTCATCTAAACTGGATCCCCAGATTCAGTCACATTAGTTGGTAAAAGAAGTCCTAGATCACAGAGGCTAATATAGCTTTGAAACATTTCCAGTTCTGTTAATTAAATAAATTACTTGAACAAGTTAAAGTGTTGTTTCCCACATTTCATCCTCACCCCCATTCTTTCAAAGAGCATCCAAGAGTGAGTGCATTACTTTTCTATCATTTCAAGGCAAGCAAATGTTTTAGCATTACTGAGGCCTGGTAAGACTTCAGCGGCTTTACATTACAGTACTGCACTATTTGAAAAGGAGTGGGCCATGCAGCAAATACGTACATTAAAACGCAAACTTGGCAAAGGGATAAAATCAACCCAAGTGAATTACTTATTGGTCCCTTTCTATCAGGATTTGCATGCTGCTACATCAGAAACCCTGGCTGCAATGGTTTTCATGTCTGCTATTAAAATATTACATAGTTTTCTTTGAGAAACCAATTATTGTGGTATATATATCTGCCAAGTTTCCTTTCTGCTTCCACTGTACCAAAAGCAAGTGGATTTCTACGGATATGAACTAATTTCGCTCGTGTTCTTAATTTTAGACATCTAATGCATTTCAGGCAGATTGAGAACAGGAGTCCTTTGCACCTTTAAAATTATACCCATTTTAAAAAAAGCAATATTGTATAGGGGACAATATATTTCCAAAGGTTTTTTTTTTTTTTAAAAAATTCTTTTTAATATACCATACTATGTTGTAAGGTACTTTGATTATGCCTCAGGGATATAACATTCAGTTGACATACGTGAGCCAAAATAGTTGCACATGACTATTAGATTGTTGGGGCCCTCCAGTTTCAAGGAAAACACATGTTTTGGGGAAGCCCAGCACAATTCTTCAAAAATTACTTTTGTTGCATGGCAGTTGCCATTTGCCATTTGCAGCCTTCACCTTCAATGAGGTATGTGGTTGCATGACGTGACACACAGGCATAACTCCCCCTAACGTGGTCACAATATTTTGTGCATGTTCTAAAATTTTAATTTTAAGAAAACAACTCAGGCTCAACAAGACTAATTTTTAGAGCCTGGTGTTAAAAATGGGGAGGCCAACAGCCATAATATTACAACGCAACCACTCAGTGCAAGTAGAGCATAGAAATGTGGCTTCTCTGGACCATAACTCTTAGAATTCATGCTGTATTGAGAAGGATCCTGGGTTCTGTTGTCCAGAAAGGTAATATTTCTGAGCTTTGATTCTACGCCTGTTTGTCTTCCTTTCTGCTGTTGCTGGTTCATCCACACATGAACTTTCTTGGAAAGTGGAGCATTCAAGCATGCATGTACCTGGCTAAGCCCTTTCAAAATAAAAAAGCATCATTCAATGTTACCTTTTATTGCCATTTTTGCAGCTAAAGCCTAGAGTGTGTAAGTAAGGTAAATTGTAATCTCTTTCTGCCTAAACATCTGGATTATCTCCCCCATCCACATGCTTCTAGTCTTGAACACTGATTGGTCCAATGGAAGGACATTGCTGGTGACATGAGCCTCCCTCTTGGGAGCTAATATCCTCAGGAAGAACCATGTAGGTTTGGCCCTGCCTATGAGTTTGGGTCATTTGGGTGGCCTCTCCCCTGCTACCTGCTTGTCAAGTGTCTCCCACGTATCAGAGAGGGCAGGGAGAATGTCCTTGTCCGTGGAAAGCTACATGTTATTGTGAATGTCACGCACAGGCAACCCTTAACCTATGAAATCAAACCAAATTGGGAAGAGCAGAATGTGGAATGTTCACCACATATTTAGAGGTTAAATGACAGTCTTTCTATATGGCTGCAAGCATGGCAGAGTGACTTTACGAGTCACCCTTTCATACTAAATCACAATGTGCCATCTCTAAGTTTGGGATGGGTTACGTGACTGATCTCTCCTGGGGGGCGAAGGGGGGGGGATATGATTGTTACCATTGAAAATGTGTTCCTGTCCTGAACGATTCTGGTGCTCTTTTCTCTCCTTTGAAATCCTCCTCTGATTTATGATATGCAAGATACATGTACCTGCCCTCCCAACAATACCACATTTCTGACTTTTCCTTTGTCATATTTAGCTGGGCAGCAACACACTGCCTTCATTCCACTCTATTTTTTATATTACTGGGGTTTTAATATCATGTATGTTTAATGCTTTTTAAAATGTGATAAATACTTTATTAGTTTGGTTTTAACTTTGTTTCCTTTAAATACTGTAAGCTGCCTTGGATCCATCAGGAGGAAGACAACATATGAATGTTTTGAATAAATAGTTAAACTAATGGAATAATGTTCAGTAATGTATGTACAAAGACAACATAAGTATCACATAATAAAAAGTTCTATGTGACCTTTACGTCCTATCTGGAAATATGGTACAGTAGTTTTGTCCCTTCCAGGTGTTAAGAAGAAATATGTTTTCACCAATATGCTTAAATGGTTTTTTTTTAATTAAATCACATAAGAAAAAGAAATGAAACACAATGAACAATGAACAGAGAAAATACAAGCCAAGGAGTATAGGTTGATACATTTAAGCATTGGTTAGCTATTGATGCCGTTTACGGTATTTCCACAGCAGCAGCAGCATTTTAACAGACTTAGTATCTCCCCATTGAAATTAATTGGAAAGATTAAATAAGACTATCAATGAAAAGGCTTCACAAATATCTCAGAGTGTTTATGGCGTGGGCTATATGAAAAGACATTGCCTGAAACTGCTGTTCCTAGGTATATAAATTCAACATATAGAATTATTGGCTGAATGAATGGTTGGTTGCCTACACAGCTATTTCATGATCACCGAAATTACAAGTAACTTGCATAACTCTCAGAAGGGCTATTTTTAGGACCTGGCCTTTTCATGTGGTGGAATGATGTGGATTTTACAAGAGCATTTATAATGCGTTTCATATGGTGCAGAGTGAAAATTCTGCATGAAAGAAAGCTAGAGAAAAAAATGCCCTTTTTTGCCTTCTCTTTCCCTTTCGTGCAGATTTCGAGTTAAACATTTCACCATTTTGGTTTTCCTTCAGGTTTCTTTCCATCCAATCAGAAGCAACAATGATGCAAGCTCTGAAAACATTTCTGGACTGTGCTTTCATTTTCCTGGAAAGGAAATGGACCCTTCCCTTGAAAATAATCCATTCACATCGAACTCTTTGTTCCGCAGGCCTCGCCATGTTGCTTGCCAAGACCATAACTCCCAGACTCCTAGTGGCTGAGCTGGCAGGGGGATTCTGGGGTGTGTGTCCTATTTAAATTCCTCCCCATGCTCCAGCTGCTTCAGTCTTTCTGCTGTGGAAATAGCACGCATCAAAATGAGATGGAGGTTCAGTGAAACAGTGGGCACACAAGGATATAACACACTTGTAGGTCTACCTAGGTCAGTCGATTGAGTTTAGTTGGATTTAGCCATAAATTTGGTGTAATGTTCAGTGTGACGCAGTAGAAGTCTGGAGATCATGTTTTAAATTCCTGCTTGGCCATGGAAACGTACTGGTGGAATGGAAACAGTAAAACTACTCTTCAAGTATCCTGCTTATTTCAAGAGCCCTATTAGAGTCACTATAAGTTGGTTCTGACGTGAAGGTGCATATAGCTAAGGATGTGTTGGACAACAACCATAGGCTTTCCCTTTCAAAACAATGGCAACTTCATGTATATGAATAGTGAATAACTTCTGAGCACTCCAGCCTACGGACAGGGCCAGGAATCTGGGTGTGGTCCTGGATTCAGCCCTCTCCCTGGAAGCCCAGGTGATGGCGGTCTTCACAGCCGCTTTTTTCCAATTCCGCAGGATCGCCCAGATCTGTCCGTACCTCGATGAATCCTCCCTGAGAACAGTTGTGCAGGCCCTCGTGATTTTGAGGACTGACTACTTCCACGCACTCTATGTGGGGTTGCCCTTGACCCTTGTCCGGAGACTCCAGCGGGTACAAAATGCGGCAGCCAGACTGGTGGTGGGTGCCCGCAAATACAATCACATCACCCCAGTTCTGGCTCGCCTGCATTGGTTGCCCGTTCTTCTCCGGATAAGGTTCAAGGTCTTGGTTTTGATTTTCAAAACCCTCCATGGCTTGGGACCTGAATACCTGGCGGAGCATATCTCCAAGAGATCAACTGAGGCCAGACCTACTTGATTGTCACGGGCGCGCTCACTCAGGGTGGCCACTACTAGGGAGGCGCGGAAGGCGGTAACCCGCAGCCGTGCCTTCTCTGTTGTTGGCCCATCCCTATGGAACCAACCTCCGAGTGAGCTGCGCCTTGCACAGTCCCTGCCCGCCTTCAAAAAGGCATTAAAAATTTTGCTTTTCAAGGAGGCATATGGTGACCTTATTTCTGTTTAATTTCTTTTTTTTTTATCCACTGCTCTCTGCTGAGGGTTCTCCCTCTCTTGCTATTTTGCCATTTTATACTTGCTTTGTTATTGCTGTTTTTGCTGTTTTAAACTGGAAACCGCCCTGAGTTCCTTTATGGAAAAAGGAGCGGTATAAAACTGTACCAAATAAATAAATAAATAAATAAATAAATAAATAAATAAATAAATAAATAAATAAATAAACAAACAAACAAACAAACAAACAAATTCAAATCTCTTGAAAATGTCACTGTAAATTGGAATCAATTCAACAACATATCATCATCATCATCATCATCATCATCATCATCATCATGATGTCTCTAACCTATGCTTTTGTGTTGTATACATATAGGACAGTTCTTTTACTTGTACACCAGCCCTTATTTTTCTAACCCCTCCTGGCAACTTAACAGTAAGAACAAGATTACAGTTGCGATCGACTCTTTGTGGCTCCATGTCCATGGAGTTTCCTTGGCAGGAATACTGGAGTGGTTTGCCAGTTCCTACCCAAGGCGCCTACAGCATTTGGTATTCCTTGGTGGCCTCCCATCCAAGTACTAACCAGGGCCAACCCTGCTTAGCTTCTGAAATCAGGTGAGATTGGATGTACTTAGGGCATCTAGGCAGCTTTAATAATGCTCACCATACTAATTTGTGCCATTCCCAAGAACCACCACAGAATAGCATCAATATATAAGAGGCTCAGCTCGACTGCCTATTAAAACAGTAATTACTCATTCTGTTTGTGCTACAAATATTTTATATTATTGAAATGGCAAGCTAGAACTCCTGCAGACTGCAGCACTAAACGTGAGACAGCTAATACTGGTTTTCCCAAACACAAAAGTTGGGGCTGGCCAAAGTCATCAAGATCCACACTGGTTCAATTGGTTTCAGACAGGCATGGCAATTTACGTATGTACTTGGATATCTACTTGGGATTGGTCTACTTGTACAGAGGCGGGGAAAGGGGGAGAAGAGGAAATGTGAATTCTGAAACTGGAAATTCCTGCTCATAGAAGTAGATATTTGACATCCCATTAGGTTGCTGCTCTAGTGTCCTCCTCCTCCTCCTCCTCCTCCTCCTCCTCCTACTACTACTACTAATAATAATAATAATAATAATAAACAAACAAACAAACAAACAAACTTTATTTCTCTGCTGCCTTTCTCCCCAAAGGGACATTACATTGTTCATGCTGTAAGATGACTCACTGAAGTATCTAATTGTTAAGAGTAAGGGCAGGCAATGTATGAATTTGACCATATGCTTGTTCACAGTAGTGGTAATGACAATTGTCTCAGAGTTTGATGCAGGGAGAGAGGAGTTTCATTAAGTGAAATGCAAATATCACCAAACACTGATTAGAACATGAAGGTAATGTGGTCAGGTTGTAAAAATATTTAAAAGATATTTTGAAAATAATAGAGAACAAATATTCAAAAGCTCACCCATCATTAAAGTGGTTATCTTTTAAAATATCTTTACAACCAGATCCAGAATCCCTTTGCCAACACTAAAAAACCCTCTGTCTTTTGATTATTTCTGTGACCTTTCATTGCCCACCAAACATCTCCCTTTCCTATCCATGAAATGGCAAGAACGCCGCTACAGTAACCCCCCGCCTATCGCGGGGGTTAGGGACCCACCCAACCCGCGATATGTGAAAATCCACGATATGCGGAAGCAGGTTGGGTGGGGGCGAGGGGCAATCAGAGGGGCGGCGGGCGGCGGGCGGCGGGGAGCAATCGGATCACTCCCCGCCTCCCCCCACGTGGCTCTGCGGCCTTCCAGAAGGGGTGGGGAGTGATCGGATCAGACCCCACCGTTCCCCCCCCACGGCTCCACGGCCTTCCAGAAGGGGCGGGGGTGGCGGGGAGTGATCGGATCGCTCCCCACCGCCCCCCGGCTCCAAGGCCTCCCAGGGGGACCTGGGGGGTGGCAGGGAGTGATGGGTTTGCTCCCCGCCGCCCCCCCCAGGTACTGCCATCCTGCGATGTAGTGGGACCGCAGTACCTGAACCGCAAAATGGCAGGGGGTGACTGTACTTTGGAATAGTTAGGAAGTAAGCCTGTTCCATGCATGCTCAGTTTAGAACTAAGTGGTTTTTGTTCCCTTTTGAAAGGCTCTTTTTGATGATCAATATTTTAGCCACTGCAAGCTGGATTCATTCCACAATAATGATTTTTAAAAGCGGATGGGACTAACCATTCTCTTTCAAGATAGGGTAAGCAAGATCAGTCATTTCAATTTGATTGAATTACTCTAAAAGTGAGGTTGTTTAGGGTCATATTTCTAAACAGAGAATGAAACAGTTTTATCTTTACATAATTATAACTTGAAAACCCTTCCCAAAGTTTCCCCAAATTTGGCATAGAAAACAGCAGACTGTCTGCTATACCTATGCCAAATTTGGTGCTGCTCTGAAATTCAGTTTGAAACTTACAGCTTTTTGTTTGGATTGCCCCCATGTTTAGAACTTGCCTGTAGAATGTTCAGGTTTACATTTTCTTTATTTATTTTCTACACTAAATTACATAAAACAAATATATTGCTTGTCTCCTGTCATGTTACCACTTCAATCACAGTTTTCCCGAACATTTGAGCCCAATATAATTTATATCTCCCTTCCCAGCTTAAATGAGCATAATTTCTTACTTAGTATTCTTATTATCTCATCCCAGTTCTATCTATCTTTACTTACATCTATTTTTAATACAAAGAATAGCCTATCTAATCTCAACCATCTATTAAAATTTGCTGTTTAGCTCTTCAATAATAAGCAATTTAGGATAGATTTGGGTAACTATATATATTCTATATTTCATCCACAGTATATTTCCCCATTCTTCCAAAGAATATCTAATTTCAGCAATTATCACTAATTCAAGTTAAGACTTTATGGACTATTATAAGAGAGCTACTTCCTGTTCTATATGCTTCACTTTATGCATAGAATTTCTTGTCTATACCTAACTGCCTCTATTCTATTAAAAATCTAACAGATTAACATTTATTTATATATCAGGTTTATCTTCACATTTCTGTTTTCCATATCCTATATCATACCAATTAACTAGTGGCCTTAGAATACATTTTTAATGTAAGAGATTTATTAAGCCAGAAATTCTTTTTTTCAATTTTCCCTTTTCCTTCCAAGCCCCTTCTCTTCACAGGCTGTTCCCCCTTGTCAAATCCTTTCATGGGTTGTTGTACTATCTTGATAATAATCTTGATGACTGCTTTGCTACTGAGAAAGTGCCAAATTTTCCACTTTTTGGCACCCATATTAAGTAAGACAGATGTGCTTATCATATTTCATGGACGTGGCTCATCTAAGGGGTTAGCCTGCACCATTCTTGTCATGATTGTCTTCATATTGAGATCCACCCTTTGTTCTGGTTTAATCTCTTGATTCAAGCTGCTTTCAGTAGATGTGTTTATCATATTTTGTGAATTTGACATATCCAAATATTTATCCTATATCAATCTTGTTGTGTTCGTCTGTAGATTAAGATCAGCTGTCTGTTTTAGCTCAATCTCCTCATCAGAACTAATTTCAGTTTTTTCTAGAGACCCGGTGTTATCCACCACTCCATCTTGAGTTATCTGTTTTGCCTCTATGACTTTATCAGAATTGAAAATCTCTGTATCCTCAAAGGTTGAGTCTCTGTAGGCATCTATAATTTTTTGCAAACCGGATAGAATTATGTTGGCAAAATCTTCTTCTGAGATGTCTTCCCAATCCATTGTGTTTTATAGCTCACAAGAAAGGGTTATTGTTACCATCTTTTCCCAAAATTCATTAACCTTTCGGCCTTCTATCCACACACACATGACTGTATCGTTTTGAGCACATTCAGCCAGCACACTGGTATTCATTACTACTGCATAGTATTAAATACTAAAAATACTAATAATATATTAGGAATCAAGTGCTATCTGTGTATGATTTTAATTATTATTAGCATTTGTTGATATTGACTTGTATGGGTAGTTTTCCAAAAAGATTTCTACTGAGTTTCTGATATTACTACTCCAAAATCTTAATTTAGCTATTTTGACCGACAATTAAAAATAAAAAAAATGTAGGAAAAACTGTTCTTATGTTATAAGTATAAAAATGAAACAAAAAAATCACTGAAGAACTATAGTATCTAAATCTATGAAATTGAGGTAGTATCAGTTCATGGTCTGAAACTCTAGTCCCAACTGGACTGAACCTACTGACTGAACTTTAAAATGGTGACTCCACACTTCTATAAATCCTACAAAATCTATCTAACCATCTCTCCATCAGTCGTTCCATATACGGTACCCTTCTCTCAACTAAGGGACCAAGGGAGCTCACAATTTTTTAAAAAAATAACAGATGGACTAAAAAATAAATAAATGTCACATTAAAAAGCAATATTAAAACAATTAGTAAAAACTGGCAAAAATAGCCTTTATACCAGGCCTGCCCAAAGTCCGGCCCAGGGGGTGGGGCAAATCCGGCCCATCAGGCCATTCTGAGTGGCCCGCGGCTGGCCCGGCCCGGCCCCTCCCCCTCCTTTGCCCCATTTTTTTTAAAAAAAATCTTCTGCCAACTCTGACACCGCTGGGAAGCTTGGGCAGCTGGGCGGCTGCGCAGTCTGCTGCCACTGGCACCGCAGGGGAATGTGTGGGGGTGGGCAGGCCAGCTGGCCTCTGACACCAGCAAGGAGCTTTGGGGTGGGCTGACGGGCGAGCTGTCGCCACCACTGGGGAGCTTGGGGGGCTGCAAGGTCGCACAGATAGTCTCTTCCAAGGGCGACCTGTGGCCACGGCTCCCTGTGCTTCTTTTGGTCCCCACCTTCCTTCTTTCCTCCCTCCCTTGGTCCCCACCTTCCTCCCTCCCTCCCTCCCTCCCTTGGTCCCCACCTTCCTCCCTCCCTTGGTCCCCACCTTCCTTCCTTCCTCTCTTGGTTTCCACCTCCCTCCCTCCCTCCCTTGGTCCCTGCCTTCCTTCCTGTGGGTGGGGTTGCAACGGGTCAGTGGGTGGGGCTTGCAGTGGGGTGGCAGGGTCACATTCTCAGCCACCAAATCTGGCCCTCCTTACAAAAAGTATGTGCACCCCTGCTTTATACTAACACTCACTCACTCACTCACACAAACACAAATAATCATATCCAGCATTTTAAACAAAGCTGATCATCTAGTTATTAAAATCTTGTCTTAAAAATAGTATTCACTGTTTTATGGAAGAGTAAGAAGGAAGGGGGGCAACCTCAATTCCTGGAGGAGGACATCAATGTATCTACTCTAGATGGTGCTACCAGCTAGTCAAGCCAATAAAATTATCATTTGTAAGACTAGTTGACACCTGGAGAGATGGGCTCAATTATCCTTAATTTTATGCAATTATGTGAATATAGCTAAAACCAAAATAGTTCTGAGACAGTATGGCTGCAATCATACATATACAGTATTTACACAGGAGCCAGTCTTCTTGAACTTAATGGAACTTAGTTGAACATGTGTGTATACCAGGAATGCATATCAAACATATCAAAGAAAATACATTCTGCAGACACATATCTGTTTGACAATTCAATGAAATAACAAAATTGTTTAGAAAATGCCTGTGGAGAGAAGCACATCTGATACTTCCAGTTCTTTGGATAACATTTATTCCAGGTGCATAGAATGTATGCAAAAAGTACTTACATCCCAAGTTGACCACATCTCGTTCTCTTTCTTGCTTCAATATGCAAGATTTTGAGAACAAAAATGGCTGCCGTCTTAAGTAAGAATGCATCCCACTGAAATTACAGAGACTCACATATGAATAAATACATGCAGGATCATATCCTTCTAGCCAACGTAATTATTAAAACTAAGATCCACATAAAACATTTTACAATCAACTTTTGCTTCAGATTCTGAATGGGTTGGAGAGAATATTTAGAAACCCTAATCATGAGGGGTCAGGGTTTTGCCAACAGTGACCAACAGGCAGGGACCTGCATGTTTCCCTTTAAAAATACTAGGAATGGCTTTGAAAAAAAGATGTAAACAAACAAACAAAAAAAGAAATATATCTTGCTGACTTGCTCTTCATGTCACTAGATAATCAGACTCAAGGCCCATTAAGCTTTTAAGCTAATAATTACAATGAATTACTAGCGAGAGATGTATTAAAGCATTTCAAAATGATGCAGTGCATGTGAAATTTGACATTATACCTCCCGCAAATGAGAAAGGTTAAGAAGCATTGTCTAGATATAATAGGCACCTGTTCACCCTGCCTTTCTCCCTTGCTTCCTTTTGCTGAATAAATGGATTTGTGTAGGTGTTTCTACTCCACAGTGAAGTTTAATTTTGCCGGATCTTCCCACTCCCACCACATTCACTGATTTTTAAAACATCTTACTAAGCCAGAGCTTAGATATACACTTCTGTGGACTATAACTCTCACAGAATCCTCCAGGAGCCTAAAAAAATTAATAAGCTTTTCAAGCTTTGTAATTAAGCAAATGACTTATAATAACAGGGGTATCTTTCAGTGTTGATATGTCTGTCAATAGCCAACAGCCTCACCTGACATCCAGTGCCGCGTTGCCTTAGCAACTACCTGGGGATACTCTGTTATCACATTTTTTATAACTAGTAGGTTTCTCTGCTTAATAGTTCTGAATACTGTTTTTAAAAGGTTTTTAATTTAACAATCTATCCAGCTCTCTTTCACTCTCACACAAACACCAACACACAGATTATGAATCATCCAGAAGTAGCAGATAGCAAAATGTGACCCTACTCCTTTTAGTATCTCTGCCAGACAACATAACTGGCAAACAAAGAGAAAATAAAAACAAATATTTCAAAAGCTTTGATAGCTTCAAAAAGGAGTTGGAAAGGATAAAGGGGGCAGTCCTGCAGTCAGACAATTCTAACATTTTAATTGAGATAGTCATTTAAACTGTCATTCTTAAAAAAAAACACCACCTGGTGCTCTCTGTATACAATACCATGAAACCTATATTTCATATTATGAGCAATATATTCTCCCATTCACTGAAATCTGGACGCAGCCATCCTGTTGAAATGTGGAAGTATTTCTTTTGGAGATATGCCCAAGTGGATTTGTACGAGCTGGCATCATCCAGTTGTGTTTACTACAACTCCCAATGGCCTAAAATCCTGTTCACCTAACTTTGTGCAGTTGAAATCTAAGCCATATTGTTTTGTTGATTTGCTGTTTATGTATAATTTGATATAAGTGATTATTGTATTATCTTTCGGTTTGTTTTAACTTACCCAGAATGGCCTTGGCTGTCATATGGGTGGTATATCTTAATTGATCAAACAAACAAACAAACAAACAAAAACCACCAAACAAATAAGGGACCTAAATCTGGAAGTAAGGTATAAAAAGCATGGAATTAATTTAAAATAAATTTTACTGAATTTTAGCTTCCACTGCATGAAGTTACATGAACAGGATTTAGGCTACTGACCCCAGGCCAGTATCATCAAGGATTGCAATGCAAAAAGCAGCGAAGACTTTTCAGGGAGGATATAACTAACAGTGAACTCAGGTAGCAGTCACTCCAAACATTTCTTTGCAATGTCAATAATCACAAATGCTTGGTGTCAAAAAACAGCATTGCTTCCATTCCCCATAGCATCAACTCCATGCGGTTAATTCAAAACCAGGAAAGCAAATGAAGGCTATGCTTTGGGTGTAGTCTCCATGTTTCTCTGACACAGTATGTGGAATTCATCACCAACACATCCTCAAGGAACATTTTGTCATATGGCTTCTGGGCTCCACCACAAAACAGACCAGCATAACTATGATGTGCCCAAACAATGAGATTTGATCATTTATCTGCAAACCTCCAATTTCCCAGTCCCTGGACACTGTCTCTCAGTTTAAAAAGATGGATGAAGGGTGTTGTACCTTGCAGGGCACCAAGCCATAAAGGCAAGTAAAATTTGCCACCTTCACCTTCAAGACATTAGTGTCTTTTAATACCATCCATTCTCCATTGACTGGAACAGCTGTAGAGCTGTGCTACCCATATCCAATTCAGACACTGCTTCAGAAAATCGATGATAGTAAAAACTGCTGAGACATAAAGGAGAAGCAAAGGACTTCAACAACCCATTTTAATGCAGCAAAGGCCATCTATAGGAGGATCAGTGATTTGACTTCGCCTCTTATCTGAACAGGGTCCTCTTGTCCAGATGTCAAGGACAGGCCTTCATTCCTAGGCAGGGAGTGCAGGCGCCCTTGGGATACTTGCTCCCACAGCAGAAAGGGCGAGAGACAGCCACAAATGTATTTAGCTGCACCGACTGGAGAATCTACTTTGGTCATCTAGGAGTCATCTCATCCGGTGAATCACAGAAACTGCCTCGCAGAGCAGCTTACATCAGCTAATTACAGAAGTTCCTAAAGGGAGAGCCCCAGATATTCTTGGGCTACAGCTCCCATAAGCCCTGACCATGGTGTGTCGTTGTTCAGGCTTTGGGGAGTTCTCACTGGAGTTCTCATCTACAACCCCAATGACTTATAATACTGTACGTGTGGCAGAGATGGGTGAGCTTAATGGACTTGGGGGGTCATATTCTTACCTTATGACCCTACCCTTTGGGTGAGGGACACAAGAGGAGCTTCTGAGATAGACACTTCCAGTTTCTGTTTGGAGTGGTGGGCATTTTTAAAGGGACTATTAAGGAGTAGAAACAGGCCCTTTAAATTTAAAAGCAGGGTTCACATGGGGGTCAGGTGAGGCACTTGCCTACCCCAAGGTATAGAGTCAGCAAAACCTTAGAATGGAAACCTGCATGGTAGAAAGGAGACCTGTGATTCTAACCATCCCAGCTCTTTTCTTGTTAATGTTCAACAGACCCTAAGGCAGGTTCTGAAGTCCCTTAACACGGTGCTTCTTGCCATCCAGTTCCTATTATTGGGCTGATGGGCAAGATACATATGACATAAACACCCCATCCCAAGTTCTAGATGGGGTAGAGCAGCTGGGGAAAAAAACACAGAACAGGAGGAGCTTTGAGTCCTTTGTAACAGCTTGCTCTCCCCTTGTTTGAATACAAGGGTTGAAAATGGTCGGCCAGTCAAAGTCAGTGGGGAAAGCAAATTCCTATGCAAAATGCAGCAGCTTTATTTTAAATAGCATATCTCCTCCCCCATAGCACCCCCTCTGCTTGGCCTCTGCTTAAACTATCTGTTTGGTTCTTTCCCAGTCCAGCTATTAAGCTGAACAAAATGGTTGTCATTTCCCAGACACATTGTGTACCCGCTCGATTCAGAAATCACTTTGTTCTTCAAAGTGAAAGTTTCTAGGATGTTAATCTGTAACGTGGATAAGACTTGTGGGTTTTAGTTTTGGGTTTCCTCTTTTTAATGAGAAAACAAAACAAAACAAAAACCCCAGACAGCTGATTTTGTACCATTTCATACAAAAACAACCTTAGAGAAATTGAGACACCCTGATGAGTAGTAACTGAACATTCCAAAAGAAATACAAAAAAACCTGACTAGATGACAAAGCCATGGGTGCAGTATTAGGAAAACAAACATGGCACAAGACTTCCATACTTTTCACTTACTCTTATTATACAGACTGAACTGTGTCTCTAAAAAAGAAATTGTCTGCATTGTTGGCTGCAATATTTTTTTAAAGCTGCCTTAGCCTAGGGGAAAGGGTTAGGCAAGAGAATTATGACTTTCCATCGCCACTGCTGATACGCCTTGATTAAGTTTATCTTCCTAACTTTTGCCATTCCAGCATGCCTTATTTAACCACTGCTGAATCTCAAACTTACCAGCCGAAATCCTGTTGCTTAGCATACTGAACCATGCCGTCGTAGGCCTACTGTATCAGTGGAGATTTGGTGAGTCAAGTCTTCCATACATCCCCCTTGCTCCAAACGGGCCTCCTCGACTATGCCAAGCAACAGGATTTCAGCCATTGGACAGGATCCATATTAGCATTAAATGGATTTTAGCACTTAGTGGACTTTGGATCACACTGGAGCCAAGGGCCGGGGAAAGATATCTTTTTATGTTCCTCCTTTCTCCTGCACTGCCCATCTTCTGAAAAAAATATGTTCTGGATGTCTGCTACATTATCTTGGGGAAAATGAGAGGAGGGGGACAGGGGCAATCAAGAAGCCATGTTTATAAGGGGAGATCCTACTCATTCCAAATAAACTGTAGGTTGGAACCCTAGACCAGTCTGGGATGGAATGGGTCCCTTTAGGGACAGGTTAAAAAGCTCTAAGGAAGAATGTTGTGCAGTCAACTATTTGTAGAGCAATCCCAACAGTTCTAGCAAGAGGCTACAGTGTGGGGTAAGCTCCCATGTAGCTGGCCTTTCTGGATGAAGTATGTTGCCATTTCCTCTCCCTCTTTCCCCAAGAGGCCAGATGGGGTTCAGAAACTTTAACTCATAGCTAATTGCAGCAGCAGTGCATTGTCTTGTCCAGCAAGATAGATAGTCTGTTATAAAACAAACTATGGTTAATTTAAAACGGATAAGCTTCAAGTGGTAGTTTCTTGAAGCTGGCTGGTTGATGCTAACCATGGTTGGGGTTAACTGCATTTCTAAGCAGATAACATGGCAAATGGTGGTTAACTAGAAGCTGAAATGAAAGCTTCTGGAGTCCTTCTCCATGCCGTGGAGGAAAATAGAGGAAGATACAGTGCATGAACCTTGGGTTGTATCTTCACTACATTGCTACAGGAATTTGCTACCACTTTTATTTTTCTGGTTGCATCTTAAGGGATCCTGGAATTTGTACTTTGGACTGTAGATAGTTTTGTTTTTTTCTAAAAGAGCTCTAGCCCAGGGGAAGTTCTCAGAGAATACCCAGATAATTCACCAAACTATGATATTGGGATCTCTTAGGATGGAACCCATGGTAGTTAATGTGATAGTGAACTGTTGTAGCTATGTAGCCGAGATGTAATTGTTAATGCTACAATGCATTACAAATCAATCTAATATGATGGGCATGTGATATGATTGAAATAAAAGATACTCCTCCTATGTCGCTGACATGTAATATTCAAAATGAGCTTGAGTGTCTTGAAATGTGGATGTTCCTTGAAATGTAAAGCATTTACCTTCATCAAATCAGTATGATAAAATGGCCTTCACAGGCCAAGTAGCAACTTGCATGTTTCGAAGAGGAGCCAGGTGGAGAGAAGGTGTTGGTGGATGTGCATGACCTGCAGTATGTCCCTTTGTTTGAAGGACTGGGGTGTGAAATCCAATCCTTGGCTTCAGGTGCAGCTTGCTTTGCAACAGCCTTGCTGCCTCCTGCCTGAACTAAGACAGAAGTGCCTGGCAAACATCATCTTGGCAAGAACTTGACATCTAAGGCTGATACTTCACTTCCATCTCATCGCTGTTCGCGGTCCCGCTTGGGACCGGTACAAAGTAATCTAACCACACGTCCATTGCGGGATGAGGGGAGTTCGTCCCACCCACACACCCTGAACTGTGATTTAAGCGGGATGAGAGATTCCCTTCCCTGGCCTCGGGAATCTGCTCATCACACTTCTCGTTCCAAGATGAGTGGCCACGAGGTAAGGCTCGTCACGCAACGTGCCATTCTCCATCTAGTGGCATGAGTGCGAAGTGCCATTTGCCAGCACATTCCCTATGGAGTCAGCAACGCTGTGCAGAGAGATTAAAAGACAAATGCCTCAAACTTAGCTCCACAATGCATTGAAGGCAAGACTTTGAAGAATCGAAACATCGAAAAACAGGTCGGGGCCTGGAAAAAAATGGAGAACAAAGGCATGGAATTTCACATCTCATCACAGAATGAGGACGTGCGGTAACAGTTATGCCGGTATCATCCATCACAACCATGCGTACACGGGAACAGGGACAGAAACAGAAGAAGACCACATTACCGCGACCGACATGAACACGCAACAAACTTCCTCCTGGGATGAGAATGGACGTGATGTAACCGTCTAAGAATAATCTCCTGGCAAACCACATATTTTGCCACATTTGGACTTCTGCTACTTGCTTTGAAGCAGTGGCTATTGTCCGCAAAAGCTTGCAATGATTTTTTTATTTTTTATTAGTGGCCTAAAAAGTTATTGCCTATAGCCTAGTCTTGCATTTGAACATATTGGATAATTGTCTCTCGGCACAGCCTATTTCACACAGCTTTCATGAGAGTAAAATAGCATGGAACCCCCCCCCCCATCTCTATGTTATCCTGTATTATTTGGGAGAATCTGAGGTGTAAGTACAGTAGTACGTCTACTTATGAGTTTAATCTGTTCTGAATGCATGCTCATAACTTGAACAACTCATAAGTAGAGCAGGCATATCTAAAAATCAAATAAATACTGTATATACTCAAATATAAGCCTAGTTTTTCAGCCCTAATTTTGGGCTGAAAAAAGGGACCCTCGACTTATATGCGGGTCAATACTTTTAGCCACTGAAGCAAGTGCTTGGGTCGGTGGCTAAAAGTCATTTTAAACATTGCGTGCCACTTCTCATGATCCCCCTCTGCATCACAGGGGAGCGGCGCACGATGTTTAAAATGACTTTTAGCCACTGACCCAAGCACTTGCATCAGTGGCTAAAAGTCATTTTAAACATCACACACCACTCCCCCAGCTCACAAAGGAGGAGCTGCCAGGCCCTGCTGCATTTTCCACCCTAGACTTATACTCGAGTCAATACATTTTCCCAGTTTTGGGGAGTTAAACTAGGGGCCTCGACTTATACTCGAGTATATACATTGAAAAAAATAATTTAAAAAAATTGTACCTAGAGCAGAACACATCTAAAATTTGTAAGGCAGCAGTTAAAATGCCAATGGTTTTCCGCTCTTAAGTCTCATTGCTCATAAGCAGAGCCACTCGTAAGTAGAGGTACCACTGTACAATTAATAGGTGCACTTACTCTTCACAGCTAAGACCAGGGAATGTCCTATCTTAGAAAAACTTGGATAAAGACATCAGACTAGGCTCTACTATGGGTAACTTGCTTAAGTGATTAACAACGACAGACGTATATGAATCATGCCTGTAGCATTCTATATGCAAAATGATTTATGTGTCTTATCACATCTATCTTCATAGCATCCTACAGGCTGATTTCACCATTACTGTTGTTATTTTACAGGAAATCTGAGGATCAGAGAAAGTAAGTGCTTGAGGAAAGTTTTTAAGTTCAGATACAAAACCTTATAATAACAGCGCTATTACCAAGACGTTAATTAGACAATGCTCCCAGTAATTTGCATTCATAATGTGTCATTCATAGAGCCATGCCACTGTAAAAATGCAGTCAGTTTTCCTACTCTATAATTTTTAAGACTATTCCATAAGACATTCAGATATATGAAGTCACACTTTAACAAAGGGTAATATTAGAAATAATGGACTGAATGTCGCACTACCAATGTATACTTTCTTTATTAATATTTGTATTACCTAATTTATATTAAATTTGGAATAAATATTGCAGAGTTTTAAAGGCATTAACAACCCCAGATACAGAAAGTCATCTTTACTTATTTGGCCGATCGTGGTTGTTATGTGCTGTCAAGCCATAACCAACTTTATAACAATCCGAACAAGGCTTTTAAAGGTGATCTTTAAAATTTTAACAATTCCAAATCTCTAGGGTACTTCCATGGCTGAGTGGGGATTTGAACCAGGTCTCCTAAGCCCTAGCTCCTTACTCTATTCACTTTGCCACACTGGGTATCTACAGTAATTGGAAGATAAGGTTTGCAGTTTCATGGAAATATGCTTCAGTTGCCTTGGTGAAGGCTCTTCATAATATTGTGATGGCAGAGGTAGCAACGTCAACATACTTAAAAAAGTGAATCTGAGCCATACTAGAGACAATGTTAAAGGCTCAAATACAATATTTATCCATGTTTTACATCAAGTTAATATAGAAGGCTTTGTTACTTGTTGGACTACAGCCTCCAAAATTTATTGGGTTTCCGCATGTTTTGGGGCATGTGAGAATTATAGTTTTAAAAAGTAAAGCTCTGGTTAAGATAAATCACAGTATCAAGACTGTTGTTGTTGGGAAGTCAAAACCTAATCCTTATCTCACTGTGATCTCCACAGAAATGTTCTCTCCAGCTCCTAACATAAAAAGGAGATCTTCAGTCATGCCAGTGGAGGCTTCCTTCATAAAAAGCAAAGCAAAGTGTTCTGCTTATATACCACCCCATACCACTTCAAGTAGTCTCTGGGTTGTTTATAGTTTAATTACAGTCTGCGAGCTACACATTGCCCCACCCCACCCCCCAGCAAGCTGGGTACTCATTTTACTGACCTCAGAAGGATGGAAGGCTGAGTCAATGATGAGCTGGCTACCTGGGGTTGAACCCAGGTCATGAGCACAGTTTTAGCTGCAGTACAGGCATTTTAAACCACTGTGCCACGAGGCTCCTGAACTGTATTGTACTTTGGGATGAGGCTCCTGAACTGTACTGAACTGTATTGTACTTTGAAAACTTGATTGTTTTCATCAAGTTCACAGCAAAGATACAAATGGTTAAGCTTTCCTGTGGCTTGGCTGTTGCTCAGAGCCCCTCATAGCTAATTTATAATTTTCAATGTTTGTCTTCAGTGCATTCATGAGATTAAAAGCCATGGCTCTTTGGCCTTCAGAGAACAACCATTATTTAGGCTTCATAGATCACTGTTCAGGTAACACAGTAAGGGCGCTTCACTTGCTACAACAGCAGTAGCTAAAATAATCACCATACATGGCATTAGGTTATCTCTAAGCTGAAGTAATTCTGGACAAGTCTAGAGTACTAAGAACTGTTTTAGCTTTAGCACTCCTTCCTTCTGAGGGTGCTGTGGGACTGTGCAACTTGTCAAAAGGTTACACAGGCTGGCTCTTCTCCTACCTACAAGGGTATCTACAACTCCCAAATACTGACCTGACTTTCAAGTTCTCCAAGTCACTGAGTAGATTTACACAGAAAACTGTAGCAGTTTTCAGAGAGACAGCAGTGTTAGTTGCAGTACAGATAAAAATAAAGACAGCAGCAAAAGTGCCTTTTGGAAATTTCTAAGGGCAAGAGTAGGTGATATGTCAACTAGGCCCCTTAAGAAATTACAACCAGCACTAGCTTTTGGCCTGTATAGGCCTTCTTCATGTATCTGTGGGTAATAATCCCCAATCGCCATCATGGGCCATCAAGTTAATTCTCATTTATGGCAATCCTTTTCAGAGTTTTCAGGTCGAGAATACTCAAAAGTAGTTTACTATTCCCTTCTTCTGGGAGTAATCTGGGGCTGTGCAACTTGCCCAAGGTTACACAGATTGGTTCTACGCATAGGAGGCACAGTGTGGAATCAAATTCCCAACATCTGGCTCTATATCAAGACATCTGTGGATAGCGGAGGAAAGGACCAAGAGTTCCAAAAATCATGGCTAGATGTCTATGCCCAGGTCTGTTTCTTAAAATGAAGAATAGGATGCCAAGCCAGGAATGTTGGTTTACATTCCACCTCTGGCAATGTTGACTGAACTGTAGCACCCTTGCCTTTGGACTGCATACAACCGCCACACTGTTCTTTCTCCCTTTGTTTGAAAGTTCCTTTTGTCTATCTACGGAGTTCCTATTTGTACAACATATACAATGGACCCTCGTATAACAAACAGTTTGTATAACATAAAATCTGTACAACATAAAAAATTCCGGAGAAAGGGGAAATTTGCTTAACAGAATTGCCTGTGGAGCGAATCCGTACAACATAAAAATGGGATCACTCTGTTTTCAATGCATTCCTATGGGAAATTTGTATAAAGGAAAATTTGCTTAACAGAATTTCATTTTGAACAAATTAATTCCTTATACAAGATACCACTGTACTTGTATTTGGATCTGTGGTCAAATATTTCATCCTGTGTACCTGAGGAAGTAGCTCATAATTCACAAAAGCTCACACTGAAATAAATCTGTACATTTTAGAGGTTTCAGTTCTCCCCCCCCCCCCGCCACCATCCAAACATGTACTGAAATTGTTACGGTCCAGCCACATGCATTCGAAAATGCCTAGAGAACTTTGCATCAATTTTCTATGTATGCACTCTCTTTAGGATATTTACTATACACCATAGTTCTCAAACATGTGCTTGTATAAGGCGCAAATGCTGAAAATAATAGAAATGGAGCTACTTTATATGAAAAGGCAAAAGTGGGCCATATTAAACTATAAGAGGGTGTGCCGGGGGAGGGGGGGAGTATGTAATGCATACTAGGGCTTTATCAGGCCAGTCAAATATTTTGTGCTGTTTTGGCTCAATTGCCTAATATTAATTCAGGACTTTAATATATTGTCTCCCTGGTCTTTTCAAGGGTTTCCTCTGTGCTCATGCATACTTTTCACTTGGAATTAAAGAAGGGGTAATATTTGGCTTTCTTGATTGGACAACTAGAAGGGAAAATATCAGTCTGGCTACCACAGACACACAGTCTACCCTTGCACCATAAAAATTTGGTCTGTAAACCTGGAGAAATTGCATGTATTTGACCGCAGCCCAACAAAGCCAGAGGCAGCCCTGGTGTTTACTAATGCTTGGCAAATCTGGCCTGCAAATTCGTATGGGAAATCCCAGTTCATTTTGGTAGCTCACACACCCAGTTCCAAAATTAAGAAACGCAGAAGTGCTTCTTCAAGTCTTTTGCTACTGCATATTACTGATGTGTTACAAGATGCAACGATGTTCAGAAAACTCCCTCAGGCCTCAACTTAATTATATTACTATACACTAAGCAAGGAGAACAGCTTAACCTGATCAAAGTTTCAACATGTCTGACTGTCATGGTTTGCAACCACCTAAAGGGCATATCTGGCTACCAAAGAAGTATCTTTAACCTTGGTTTTCAAGTCATTTGTATTGCTTAAAAAAGGATATACGTTTATGATTTGTACTTCATTTTTGTGGTGGGGGTGGGGAGAAAGGGAAATTAGCTTTTGATAGTGGTATGGTATGTTTTCCACAGGTTTCATGACATCTCCCTCTTCTTTTCTCAAGATTGTGTTTTCAGAATACGAGGTGTGCAAGCCATAGTGCAGATACACGGAGCAACTAGTCCTTAGGGCCACACAATGTGCTGATCCATGGATCCCTGTATATAATGCACCCAAGCTATAAGCAACATGGCAATTGAACGGGACCTCTCTCGCAATGTTTATCTCATCTCCTAGTATGAGTTCAGAACCCTCCCCCCAGGATATTATAAACTATAAGGGCTTAGGCAAGACAATGCATGACTGCTGCTCTTTTCCCTTTCCCTCCAGCTGACTACTTCTGGACTGCCAGAAGGATGTTCGGTAGGATCTAGTGAGGGGTGTGCCTGCTCTTCAGTTTCTTAAAACAAAAATATGCTAGCCAATAGCCACCATGTACAGAAGTACAAATGATACAAAGAAATAAAGAGCAGAGATCATTACAGCCAATAACTCAAAGCAAAAGAAGTGAGAAGAGAAGTGTGGAAAGAATAATTTCTTGGCTGCCAACCATTAGCCCAACGGTTGCCAACTTTGGATCTTCAGATGTTTTTGGACTACAGATCCCAGAAATCCTGGCTAGTGCTACTAGTGCTGAAGGCTTCTGGAAGTATTAATCCAAGAACTTCTGGGAACCCAAGACTGACAATCACTGCCTTGGACCATGGTTTTGAGGCAATGTATTAACAATTGTTCAAAGCTGTTACATCCAAGGACAGAATCGCCATGACACCCTCCAACCTCCAGCGGAACCGAAAGAAGAAAAACTTGCAATGCCCTTGTGTTGCCTTGACTCCAGGTGAGCAATCCTTACTTTTTGGGGACTACAGCCCCCAGTATTCCACTGGTTAATTAGGCTACTAAATTCTGAGGGTTGTGTATATATATTTGTTAAGTTTGCCACCTCTCTTGTAGGTTTTCTGTGATCTTGCTTGACCGCCACTCCTGTATCCACTTATTTGTGACTTATTAGAGGGAACCAGTACGACTTCACTGCTAGGGTCCTGGGAAAGTAGACTAACCTAGCACTACTGTACTATTATCTCGAGAGAAAAGTTGAAGTAGTATATGAATTTCTAGCTATTTGCTCCTCAAGTCCAAAGATGAAATAATGACCACTATGGTGAGTTTAGTCTCTAGAAGTTGAAATATAGCATTGTTTTAAAAACATCAAGTGTTCAGGGAGAAGGCACTGAACAACACCACTGTACATTGACTTCTCCTTTAAATACATAGCCTTGACCAAATAAAAAAGGGGTCAGGAGGTGTTCAGACTTTTAAAGTGATTTGGGGTGTTTCTCAGAAGAGGGCACATTGACATAGCTTAAAGCATTGGTTCCCAATGGTGGGTCACCAGATGTTTTTGAAATAAAGCTCCCAGAGCCCTTTACCACTACCTGTACTGGACAGGATTTCTAGGTGTTGCAGATCAAGAACATCTGGTAATGCAAGGTTGGGAACTGGCTTAAAGGAAACAAGACTGCAGCAGAAAACTAGGAAACATAGAAAGACATTTACTACTTTTGTGTGAAAATTCTACTTTGTGTGAAAATGGCTTTGAGAGGCAGGCAGCACTTCTTCACAAATTCCTAGCTACTCAGCTATCATCTACTCCTTAGAAAAATGGAACCATAATCAACGCGAAGATAGAAAATGGCAGCATGATGGCCACAAAGGCTGAGAAACATGGAATTACTGCTGGATGCAATCCAGAATGCAACAGAAAGACAGTGACTAAAAGCATCCTAGAATATCATGGCAATGGCTAGAAAACAAGAAAGGAAGGAAGAAAAAAAAAAGGAAGTAGAAGCAGCATTTATTTAAAAATAACTTTTTTTTTTCATTTTTGGCATAGCTTTGCAAAAACTCTTCTAACATATTTTAGGCCACTCTTCCTCTTCATTCATACAGTATCTTTCCTTCCACTGCATTGGGAAACAACCACACAAGCAAGGGCCGTAATGCAAAACAGTAACAACGTCCACCATTCAGCTTTCTGAGACGTGTTACCTTGTTGAATGGGGAGTTCTTTTCCATCGTTGAGTAAGATTAACTGTTGCTGTTCTATGGCATCAAGAGGCATCGGGTTCAGGACAATCCTCCAAAGGATTTCAGATATATCTAGAGTGGTTTTCACCAGTGTCTCCCCCCCCTCAATAAGTTTAGTATTAATGACCAAGGATATTAAATCACACCTGTTTTATACCAGTGGCAACATCAAATCCTATGTCTGAATCTTGCATCTGCTACGAACTCACAAAGGGTTCTCAGTAAGCCATTCTTGGCTATGACTTTATCTCAGTCTGTCACATGGGCATTGCAGAGGGAAATAAAACTGACTTGCTTTATAATGTTGATGCAAAAAATTAGAGCTCAGTCAAGACACTCTTGTTTTGTTTAGATCTCTCCCACCACCACCTTTTTTTTTTTTAAAAAAATTGCTTCCTGCCCTTTAAAAAAGGGAGAGAAAACAACTCAGACATGCACCAAAGGCAGTCTGGTTTCTTGCAAGTGTTAAATAATATCATAGGGCACGTGACATGAAACAATGCAAATAACAGCCAGACTTCTAGTAGCACCGTTTAACAGGGAGCAGCAAGGCCATATTTCCCATGTGCACTTTGAGCACTCACCGTGGGTGAATCCATCTTCTTTTTTTAAAAAATGTCCTAATTCCAAGATAGGCATGCCAAATGGCAAAAAACAAACAAAAAAAACCCTTGATTTCCGAAAGAAAGGAACAGCTGTTCAACCTTGACAGCACTGCTCAGTGTTAAAAGGGAGGGAGATTTAAAAAGAGAATGACAATAAACTAATGAAAATAACACCAACCCACTGCCTTTTAAAGGTACATAACATTGCAGAACTACTGGATAACTCTGGGATCTCCCAGAGATTGGGAGTTGGATTCCCCACTGCGACTCCTTGACAGGGGCAGGATTGGATGATCGATTTATTCCACAGGATCCCTTCCAGCTCTGCAGATTTAAGATTTTACTAAAGATGGAAGAACATATTTCCATTTTACTGGAAACCTTTGGTCTTCTCCATTATATTCCTTTTATCTCCTGCAATCCTTAAAAGCGAACTTGCCATTCTTGTTGGGGGAAAGAAGATCTTCATCCCAGGCGTGAAAATTATAACGCAAGATGCTTGTGGTGAAAAAGCACAACACCCTGGAAGAGATCTGGATCCTAACTAGTGCCTAGGCAGTGTGTGTTGCTTAATAAAGGGATCAATTTGCGAGACCCCAACAAAACTTTCTTCCAAGCAAGTGAACTCGTGATCATAAATCATGCTCAACAAGTAGACTGCATTCCTGTTCATCCTTACCTGTGTGGCTAACTCCCAAGGCAAGTTGCTCGGGAAAGCCTGTAAGACAACCACTCGTAACCGGGCTTTCTCGGTGGTTGGCCCGTCTGTTTGGAATGCCTTGCCGGTCGAGTTGCGGCAAGCTCCATCGCTGGCATCCTTCAAGAGAGCCTTAAAAACATGGCTATTTAAGGACGCCTTTGGTAACTTCCAGGGATAACCTTCCCCCCCCCTCCTCCATTCGCTGCCCTTCCTACACTGGCTTGCCGTTCTGGACACCGCTGTTGATTGTTTTATTGTTTTATCTGTTTATTTGCTATGGTATTGTGTAAACCGCCCTGAGTCCCCTTTGGGGAAATAGGTGCAGTATATAAGTTTGAAAATAAATAAATAAATAAATAAATAAATAAATAAATAAATAAATAAATAAATAAAGAAAGAAAGAAAGAAAGAAAGAAAGCACGGCTGCCCCCTTTGGCTTATTCTGTCCACAGTTCTTTTGGTGGTTTAGTGTAAGAAGAGCCATGGCAGCCTGAGAAAGGTCGCTATGGGGTGGACAGCGTGAAGAGGGAGTGGAGAAGGAGAATTACAAAATTAACCCTGGCCTCTTATGTATGTTTGCAGTACATAAACCTTCACAATGAAGATCAGCGCTTTGTTAACATGTAGAATCACTACAGTAGCGTGTAACAATTGTATTTTAGAGGAAGACAGGAAGGTAAACATCTATTTAGGATTTTAATTTCAAGAAATCTGGTAGAGGTGCTAGAAATATACACACAAGCCTGAAGTAAAAACCTAAGGGTGCTCTTCCTCTGAGGAGGGTGAGGAGAGAGTGAGAGAGTGAGAGAGAGAGTGAGAGAGAGAGAGAATGAGAGAGAAGGAAAGTGATGCTACTGATCAGCAAGCTATTCAGTTATTCCAGACTAGTACCCACTCCAGCATGTCCATATCTTAGGGATGCTCTCACCAAAATGCAGCAAGCTTCCCCAATACTGGCAGACCTGGAAAGCCCTGCCAAAATTCTTGTAAGGGAGTGGTGTAGCTCATTTCTAATGCCAGTACACTGCTCTTCTGTGGTGTTCAGCTGAAGACTCCCAACAAAAGAGTCATCTACACTTAAGCTGACATCCTGTTTCCAGTATATATTCCATGAAAGATCATGGAATTTTTTCAGAAAGTAAACATCTCCAGCTTATGCCCTGAAGCTCCTTGGGCTCCTGTGTAACACCTTGCATCGCTGGGAAGCCATGGGAGCTATGGGAATGGAGGGAGAGGTCTTTAATTGGCTCTGCCAGAATAGGCTGATCTATCTACCAATCTACGGTGGTGCTTTGAGCTTTTTCTTCTTATTCACCTTTGTTGGATAGCTTACTCCCTGACCATTGCTTTGAAGGGCCCTCCCTGGGTGCCCCCACTCATCTAATCCCAGCTGGGCACTTGCTGCAGTTTCCTCTCCACCCATCTAGCTTCCCAATTATCTCTTCCCTTCATCTCTGAACTCTCCATGTTTGCGTCAGCTGGGCATTGTCAAGGTTTATACGCAGTCAGCCAAGAAACTGAAGACAAATACACTACATGGCAATTGTTTTCCCATAAGAGGGAACACTGGCTTTTCTAGAAATATTAAGAAAATAGTGAGGCATACCCAAATAAACAACACTCATATGCTGATAAAAATAAAATAAAAGCAAAGAGGTATCACACAAGCAAACCACACCACCATAACTACCAGTACGAAGTATAGAAAATACAATGCAATCAAAGTCCTGAAGTTCCGTGTCCACTGGACTGTAGGACAGGTGTAGGGAAAGTGTTGCCCTTTCAGACAATTCCAGTTGTCTCCAGTCAGCACTGGCCATACTGACTGGGGCCAATTGGACTTGGAGTCAAATCTGTAGAAGGCCATGCAATCCCCAATTTCATGGAGGGGCTGACTGGCTCAAGTCATCTACTGACCTTCAGGCTTGGGTCTGGATCTACACCTGTATCACTTCCACCTTTGTCTGACACCTTCAAACATCACAGCATGGTAGTTTCACAAAATAGGTACCTAAATGTCCCACGGTTATGGCTATGACAGATATCTTCGCAATTTGCTTATGCTTCTCTTGCAAATGGTCTGGTGATACAGTTGTAAGGACTACTTCTAGCAAAGGACTTTGTGCAGCTGGATATTGGGTTGCCATTCGTTCCAGGGCCCCTACATCCACAGGCAGTTCTGGGTTAAATCAAAGGGTGCTACGATGCAAATCTGCCACCAAGTTTTTAAAAACTCTGTCCAGGTATTTACTGCTTGTACAGTTTTGTGTGAGGAAGGGAAATAATACAGTCGATGCTCGGGACAAAGGCTTATAAGGGAAGCTAAGATCCGACAGATTTTTTCAAGCCCTGAAAATAGCTGAATAATGTAGATGCAGATATAATTGTGTAGATATAATTGTTGGTTCGTGATGTTTGAATGTAAAAATAAAATACAATCTTTCTTTCTTTCTTTCTTTCTTTATTTATTTATTAAATGTCTATATCACTCTATCTAGCTACTTGGCTACTCTGGGCTATTTACATTCACATAAATGCAAAATGACTCAATAGCATTTAGTTGAAAGTCCAACAACAAACCAAATGCTAACATCTTACATTCTGGGAATGTATAATATGAACATTCTAAGTGGTGAGACAGTTCCAAAATGGCACTGAAAACAAATTTATGAACCAGAGACAGAAGTGAAGTGATTGGTTCAGTCCAGCTATACATAGCTGGATGCTCAAAGCAGTAGACCTTTAGTTAAGTTCCATGCTTTCTGAATATAAGTTTGGAACAGAATATTCCTCAGTTCATTCACAAAAAGTACATGGCTGTGACAGACTCTCATCCACCAGCACAGAGCTTTTTTATCTCTATGAAGAGCAAAGCTACAAGAGCTAATACTCTTAGGTAAGGTATGCAGAGTAAATCCCACTGATGTCAGTGGGACTTGCTTCTAAACAGATACATATAAGACAATTTCAAATGGTTCAGTCACAGATTGAATTCACTTTGTGCAGCTAGCAATAAAAACAACACAATACGTTCTACTCAAGTTCAGCTATTAATGGGACCAGTTTCTGCTTTGACCAGCCCTACCACTGAGAATTTACTGTTGTTATGGTTGTTGTGAAGTTCACAACTTTTAAGGCTGCCTTGATGTGTGTGATGTGAAAGTAGAGAAGCCAGAAGCTCAAGTTATACTTCTTCATAGCACACAAAGCTGCCCTAAGGAAACTCCTCTGTATTTTCTCTGTTTTACTATGTGTTTGTGGCCTATACTTCCAGAAATCAGAGCACATTTGTTCCAGGAACCAGAACGTATTTGAATCACAATCAAGCCCTATTGTGTTTACTTACATTTGCTCCTTTGTTTTGGGACTGCATGTTTTGGGCTCAGTTTATTTCCTGTGTTTTAATGCTATCACTCCCTCCATACCACTGATTCCCAAACTTGGGTCTCCTGGTGTTTTTGAACTAAAACTCCCAGTCCCAGAAATCTTGGCCAGCACTGTAGGGGTGAACTATTTGGAGAATTCCAGTTCAAGAATATCTGGGACCCAAGGTTGGGGTCCAATGCTCTCTAAGACTAATTAGTGTAAAGAGTTGGACTTAGGATGTGCTTATACTACAGAATTAAAACAGTTTGATTCCACGTTAATTGGCCTGCTCCAACTCAGAAAATCTTGGGAGTGTAGAATCTTTAGAACTTTCTGCTAGAGAGTCTCTTGTACCCTCCTTGGAACTACAGCAGACATTTTTTTAACCTCATTCAACTACACAACCTAGAATTCTGTAGAATAGAATCATGACGAACACCAGATCATCAAACTGCTGTTACCTGTGTCGTATAGATATACTCCGTTTTATTTATTTATTTATATTTCTATACTGCTCCCCTTAGTGCAAACATGTCATGCTGCAAGCAAAACCACAGAATTTACTGAGGTCTAGGGCAGTGATGGCAAACCTTTTAGAGACCGAGTGCCCAAACTGTGATTCAAAACCCAGTTTGTTTGTTTGTTTGTTTTTCCAAAGTGCCCATACAGCAGTTTAACCTGAATGCAGGTGGCTGTGAAGGGGCGATGTCGGGTGCCCACAGAAAGGCCTCCGAGTGCCACCTTTGGCACCCATGCCATAAGTTTGTCAACACTGGTCTAGGGTGTTCCAGAGATTTTAGTGAACCTATTCTAAGAAGAACTGGGTTTGGATCCAGTAGAGTCTTCCAGTATAGGTTTAAGAAGATATTGATACACTTTTCCTAAGTTTTCAAAGACAGCATTTTTGTAGCATATATTCTATTTAGTGTCAATGGCATCCACAAACCACTCAGCTCTGAAAGCAAGGAGGTGATATTGAAACACACTTATTCTGGTTAAAAGATTCCAACTACAAAGGCTCAATTAAAATAATAGTGGGCATAAGTGGTAGCAGTTGAACAAGCAATAAAGTTTTAATAGTCCTTCATTTTCAATTTAGCATGCTTCTGTATTTTTCATCACTTGAACCAACACCCCCAAGACCAACATTACAACTTTTGGATGTTTTAATCCGATTTAACACTAAATAGCTATCAATATTAACCTTTTATTTTTAGTGAATATTATGCTGGAGACTGAAGACATAAAACATTTAGTGATACATGTAACCGCTGCAGCCGGAATTTTGTATGCTATGTATTGCAAAAAGGCAGAGGTACCAAAACAAAAAGAAAATGCCTGAAAGGTGTGGAAATGGCCATATTGCTGGAAAAATTAAAAGACCAACCAATTGAGAAACCACATGAAAGTTGGGACCTGTTCTACAGAAGGATTTGGAAGGAGTTATGAAATAGATCTTGGGGGAGGGGGGGAATTAATAGAAATAGATGGTGGTGTTGGTGGTGTTGGTGGTCAAGAGGAACAAATGCTTGATAATATGGCTAATACCATATGAAAGTAATGTGCTTAAATAAAGCTGTAACAATGTGAATGTACTCTTCCCCAACCCACCTTTTTTCTTCCTCTTCCTGCTTCTCTCCCTTAAACCTTCCCTCATGAATAACCTTACTCCTTTCTTCCTTATCTTCTTTGACAAAAACAGAAACATTAAAATAATAACCAGATTGTTCCTCTCTCAAAAGTCATCTTCATTTATTAGCAGATGACTACACAGACATGAGAGATGACTTGATCTCCATATGATTCTAAAGCTGGATAATTCCTTCATTTCCCCTATTTTTTAAAAAAACAATTAGTATACAATTTTATTTTTCAGTATTAGATAATACTGGAGTTGGGGTGAGGTACTCCTTAAAACACTAACTATAAGAAAATATAAGACTTTCGGGTACTTAATGTTTAATCTACATGAAACCCTTCTGGTACCACCAGTTCATATGTGCATCAACTTCTCTATAAAAGCCTGAGATTTCTCAGCAGAACTGTGGGTCCTTTCAAGTGATCAAACTCATCAGTTCTACAGGCGTTGGTTATTTGTTAAGTGGCAAGTGGGAGGGAGAAGCAAGTGCTGCTCTGGAGTCTGAGGGATTTTGCCGCTCAACAGACTAGAAAAGGCACTATGAGCTTGGACGGTGATGCTCCCAGCTGAGGCAGGCTTGTGCGTGCATGCATACCTCTCAAAACAGTTGCTGTTTCCTGGATCAGGCCCAGAAACTTTATGAGCTGAGTTATTTGATCTTGTTTTCATTTTTTATGGATCCACATTTGCAAGTACTATTTCAGACACCATTTTGTTTCTAACTCCTATTATTTAATTATTCGTGGGAGAGAGTTGCCCTCTGGGACAGAATTAAACTGTCTAGCTATTCTCTCACCTCAGCTTGCTAGAAGCATATGCTGTAATTTTCAGGCACAGACACCCCCCACCCCCAAATGGTTCTTAAAACCCACAGTAGTAACCACCTCTGTTTGCCTGAAAAAGACGTCTCTATTAAGAAACAGTGTTTACTCATTCCACAGGTGACTGTAAAATAAATGAAAACAGAACACCCCCCGTCCCTACTAGTTCCTTTTAAAGTCTCCCCTTTTTGCTTATTTACTGTGCCATTATGTAATCAAAAGACAGCGACGATGACAACAACAACAACAACAGCAACAGTTGCAGATTCCAGAAATAACATCAGCAGAGCTACAAAACTAGCAATATTTGGAACAACACATATACTACATTGATGTTTAACAGAAACTCACATAGGTGGCCTTCCAGATGTTAAACTGTAATTCCCAGCGTTCCTCACCACTGGTTAGGCTGGCTAAGACTAACGGGAGGTACAGTACAAAAGGGCCATAGTTGCCCATTCCTGTTCTGAAGGAGGACTGAAGGCTTATGGGTCTATCATCAGGTATTAGCCAAGACAGGGGGTGGGGGGAATAAAAGAAAAGAGGGTTTCCCTGGAGAGAAGCAGCTTGCCTCTTGCTACCAGCTCCTTGCGGACAAACAAGGTGGTGGTGGTGGTGGGGGGACAGAGTGGAGCAAAACCGGCTGCCTTTGTGCCCCGCTTCTCGGGAAACAAGACAACTGGCTAGATGCAGCTTAAGCCTGATCTAGTGAGACTTATGGTCAAGAATGGGCAATACCATGGGTTTGGAACGCCGAGAAGTGATTTTGAACTACACTTCCAGTATTCCTCCACCTTATGCTTGGGGATTTCTGGGGCTCGTGGTTCACACATTTAACACTTCCAAACCCCTGCATGGATTTGTTTGCTTTCATTTTTCTTTTTCTTTTTAGGGGAAGCCACTTCGGACAATTTATGTCTCATTTCTCCCGGCTATTGAAAATGCTATCCTTTGTTCCTTTCTTCATGCCACCCAACTCCTGGAGAGAAATCTCAGCCTAACATACGCACATCACTCTCTGGCACTAGATGTTCAAGAGATCTGTGTACCCATCTGCACAATCTCTACTGGGTAGTGCCAACTGTGTGGTTAATATAACGAGTGAAAGCAATAGTTCTTCTCGGCATCTTATGTTTAGTATAGTTAGAGAAAAACACAGATGATTGTGTTTAAGGGAGAAAACTTCCATTGCCATCTGCCCTTTGCAGGTTGTGTGCAGGGTCCCTGAATAGAATAGACACATAGGGAATGAAACAGCCACACAATCCAGTGCCTGCATTTCAAGGGCACAAAACGGTATTTTACTTGGGGGTCAAACCCCACTTCAAACAATGAGATAGAGTCTCAGTAAATAATTTGCAGAACTGCCGCCTTAAGGCTAATTCTCCAATTCTGTAGGCCCTTGCCTAATAAAAAGCTCTGCTGAGAACAATAGAACATGGATTGGACTGCATTGAAGCTCACCATTTCACTAGCATTCCCAGTCTGAAAGGAAGCACCTAGAAGTAAGCTCCCCTGAGATCAGTGGAAAAAGAAAATTCTCTTTGATTGTCACATGAGAAGTTTATAAAACTACATTGTAAGTAAAAGTGTAACAACAGAAATTAGAAAACCACCGTTAGTTGTTGTGAGTTTTTCGGGCTGTTTGGCCGTGTTCAGAACACAGCCAAACAGCCCCCCAAAAAAACCCTAACAACAACTATCAGATCCCGGCTGTGAAAGTCTTAGAGAATACACAGGAAAGCACTGTGTTTCATTAAGCGGACATCTCCTTGTATGTAATACAGAAACAGGTGAAATGGGGGAGGGGGAGGGGGAAACACACAATCAACTTGCAACCATACTTGGGCAGTCTAGATACTCTATCCCCAAACACATCAACGTAGGACCAATCCCTTCTGATGGTAACAGAAAGTACAGTATAGTCAAATGAGTGGGCACAGGATTACAACCCAGGGCTTGCAGTATCATAATCACTTGAGAGGATGCACACAAACTATGATCATTCTCTTCTGAGTGTTTCACAGCACACCAAAAGCATCACAACTTTTTAAAAACATCAAAGCGTTTCCTAGGTCTGTCTTATTTAAGCCCTTCTTTCAGTGCACAAATGTTTTCAATTTCTAAATTTGCTTTCAAAAAAAAATTCAGAGGGAAAAGATAAGTCTGAAAAGTACTGTATACTGTATATATTTTTAAAAGTAATCTGTAATATAGCTACCGATACTTACAGTATAATTCCAAGCCTCAGCCATAACTAATAAGAAATTTCCCCATCATTCATACCCATATCATCCAGCTCAATTCTAATGATAGTTACTAACTAGTCGCTGCTTTCCCCGAATAAGAAAACTACTATTTATTTTCTTTAGGTAAAATATTTTCACTGTGCCTTTCTCTTAAAAAGGACCCAAGGTGGCTTACATAATTAAAAATACATGACAAACTAAAACAGTAATTATTCAAATTTTAACAGAGAATTAATAACATTATATTTAAAAGATTAGATAAACGCATTACTAAAACAGATTCAGGAGCAACAAAATACAAACTATTCCAAGGGGTCAGTCACTAAGGGAAAGCTTGCCTGAAGAGAAAGCCTTCTCAACTACAATTTAATTCACTGTTTCCCTTAGGACAGATTTATTGGAATATACATCTTTGACCACAACCTAACTTAGCAACAATCAAAATGGAATTAAGCTTCTAACCTGTCACGTGACATCAATCAGTGTGAAAATGCTCTTCCAATAAAATGTTTGCTTCCTTGAAATAAACTCTTAAGTAATCAATCATTTAAAGGGAATGTGGACAAGACAGTGAGGAATCAGGCAGTTCTCAGCACAGTAATATGGAAGTAAGTCCTATCAAACTGAGTCAGATTGACTTCTCAGCAAACATGCTTAAAAATAATACTGTAAAGCCCCTGAATGTATGTCACTCCAGTTTCTATACACAAACATGGATGAATGAAAACAAATCTGTAATACTCCTATTCAACACACATTTACTTGGAGGCAAGGAAATCCCATTGATTTCAAAGGCATTCCTTAAGTCTGAGTAGGCTAAAAAAAAAAATCAATCTTCCAGCTCAAAAGAAACTGTGCTCAAGAACTGTATCATTATTCGCAAATGAGAGACTCCTGTTGCATCACTTTTTTAAACATCTTTTTTTAATCAACTTCTCTATTTTGTTAATCAAGTACTGTTATTCCCCCACTTCCCCCAGTTCTCCCTATGCCTCGGGAAAAAATTGCCCTAGGAGAACCCTCCAGAAGAGTAGAGAATGGTGCTGGCATTTTCAAGCAAAATAATGTCTCAAGTGATGCTGATTTCTCATTCTTTACCTTCAAACCAGGTGGCTTTATCCACTGGTCTGGTACTCTTCACCAATGGAACCAATACACAAAAAGATCCAGGGTCTCATAGGGAACAGTAATGTTGGGAGTGGTACATTTGTTGCCTTGCCAAATCACAACTTGCAAGGTTGAAACGCTCTCTTTGCAACAGACTCACCAAAGATGACATGGATCCGTTTGGCAGGTAATGATCAGGCAGCATGAGGAAAGGATAGCCCGAGTATGCAGAGCCTTTATACATCCCTGGATCCTGGAGCTTCAAACCTGTTAAAAATCGAGGTCCAACATTAGGACTTGGTCTGTTTAACAATCCCATTTCATTTTGCCTTGTTTCACAAGGGGACCCAAAAAGCTCTATCTATTTTAGATGACAACAGTGTTTGCCTCTGTGCATCTCAAGTTACAGGTTCAGTCCTCCATCTGAAATTAAGGTCCATGTCATCCTCAGCCCAAAGTCCTGACTTGTTTGATGGAGCCACAAACCCTCCAGATCATGGGAATGAGGGTTGCTCTCCAAAAGTCGGGGATATTTTTAACATGTCCACTTTGCCTGATCTGGCACTCTTGCAGAACATCCCTAGAGGTCTGGGCCAACGAGAATGGAGATACATCTCAGTCTGTCCCTAACTTCTCTTTCAGGACCAGCTTGGTCCCCCTCTTCCCTCTCCTCCTCCTGGGCTCTCGCCATTTCTGGTACTTCAAGCCCAGGGACACACCTGCATCCAGAGTTGCCTGGCAACCCTTCTGCCTGCTCCACTTTGGAGAAACCCCCACCTTGGTCAAAAACATCATAGCAACCATCTTTCCAGTGGTGCGGGCTTTATGGGAAAGGGCAGCAGGAAAGTGGTTAAACGCTTACCAACTTTCAATGGCCTGCACTATGGCAGTTTAGGACTCCCACACCCAGTTCAAGCTCCCAAAACTTCCAAGATGTGCCTGTGAACTGCACTGCCTCCTTCAGCAGACAAGACCCTGCCTTTTCTCTCCCCATTCTGCCCCCCCCACTTACATTAGTGATGCCACCCTCTCACCCTTACCCACACACCCCACTCCAAGCCAGCCTGAGCATCCATCTTCTCCCCAGTTTAGCAGGAGGAAAGGGTGGGTGATGAAGCCTCCCCCCAAGGCAAATTGGAATTAATGGATTCTGAAACCTGACCTTCATCCAAGTGATCCTGAAGTTTCTCTTGGTAGACCCTGGGAGGATCCTGAAGGCGCCTCATTGCCTGTGGGGAGGGAATTAAACATTATTATTATTATTATTATTATTATTATTATTATTATTATTATTATTATTATTATTATTA
>JAHTLZ010000010.1:55669239-55692162 GCA_023846285.1 Phrynocephalus versicolor | reverse complement strand
TATTATTATTATTATTATTATTATTATTATTATTATTATTATTATTAGAGTTCTTCGCATATCCTCATAAGCAAGAGAGGCGGACTATGGTTAGGAGAGAAGGAAAGTGGGCATTGGGCTTCGATCTTTCTCTCCCTCTCACCTCGCCATGGGGTCCCGTGGCTGCCGCGTTCGGGGTTTGGCTGCTGCTGCTGCTGCTGATGCCGCCGGTGGCGGTGGCGGAGGCGGAGGCGGCGCTGCCGTTGTTGGGACCGGGACTTTCGGACTCGTTCACGAGGGATGACTTGAGGTCCGCCAGGTCGCCTTCGGTGAAGACGTTGGCCTGGCTCTTCTCCTCCTGCTCGCCCTCGTCCTTGAAGGCGATCATCTCGTCCGTGGCGCCCAAATCATCGCCGCCGCCGCCGCCGCCGTTGAGCTGCTGCTGGGGCATTTCGGCTTCCTCGAGACACACACACACGCACAAGGAGCGCGCGTGCCCGCCCCGGGTGCAGGAGCGGACCTCTTGGCTGGCGCGGCCAGGAGGAGGAGGAGGAGGAGGAGGAGGAGGAGGAGATGGGGGGGGGGGTTAAAAAGGTGCCGGAGGGGCGGGACCCAGAGAAAGAGAGAGAGAGACAGACAGACAGACAGTCAGACAGACAGACAGACGGGGGAGAGGAGGGCAATGTTTGGCAAAGCTTTTGGGATCCGTCTCTCTGCCCCTCCTCCGTCCCCGATGCTCTCGTATCCTCGCGGGAAAAGCAGCGTTTGCAACCCCGAGCCGACCAGCGGAGGAGGGACGCAACGCACCGCCCCCGCCCGCCTTGCCTTGGTCCTCCCTTCCAACTCCCGGAAAGTTGGGCACGAAGTTAGCAGCAGTTCACCGGAGCCGGCCCAGCCGGGATGAGGGACGGGGGGCGATACAAAACCGCCGCCGCCTCCAGCAGCAGCAGCAGCAGCGCCGGAAGGCGGTGCTGGCTGGGAAAGGCACGGACGGAGCGCCCGAGCGAGCAGCGCCGGCAAGCGCGCGAGCCAGGGAAGGAGCGCCGGAGAGAGCCGCCGCCGCCGCCGCCAAAGGCTTTTCGACATCAAAGCCGCCGCCGGCTGATTGACAGCGGCGGGGAGGGGTGGGAGGACTCGTTCCCTCGCAACGCGCTCCGGCCTTAAAGAGACCGCGCTCCTCGCCGCCGCCGCCGCCTCCACTCCCAGAGGGATGGCTATGAGGATGATGGGCCATTACGAGTTGCGCGCTCTTTAACGGGGCGACGAGCGAGGGTGAGGGGAGAGGAGGGGAGGGGAGAAAGAGGATGGGGTCAGGAGCATGCCCTTCCCTAAATGTTCCAGCAAAGGGAAGAAGAGTGCGATCTTTTGGAGATCAGGAAGAAGAAGAAAGCATCTTCCACGATCTTTAACTCCCCGTGCACATACGTGCAGGGACCTGGCTGCACCCCCCACCAGATATGCCCACGCACGCACATTCCCCCCCCCCACTTGGTCCACACACACGAGTTTGGTGCGCGCCAAACTGACTGACGGCACTCGGAGGCTGCGATCCTGCAACCAGGCAGCTGCAGCAGGCAAGCCCCCTCCAAGTCGGTGGGAATGACTTCTTGTGAGGAATAAACTTCCCTTCTCCGTCTTGAGGCCGTGTGACCGCTTAGCCATCTTTCCTCCATCTCCTTCCGTTTCGTTTCGGGCGTCCGGAAAAACCGCCGGTGGCTCGGTCCCCTGTCCAACCTTCCCCTCCTTACTTAGGTGGGGCTCTTCCCTCGGCCTTAGCAGGCGCAGGACTGCATCGCGTGTGGGATCTGTAGAACCGCCCTGAGTCTCTGGTTTAAGGAGAAAAAGATGTACACGGATGGCGATGCCTACTTACGGAGGGGTGTGTGTGTTAGTACTGCCACTGAAACTCTTGAAAATAAACCACACACACTTATTAGATCAGATCCATGTTTCTGGCTGGTGTGGTAATTTCCGAGGGCTCGGTTCGCACGAATCACCCGCCCATACCTGCTCGGTCTTACTGCTCGCAGAGCGGCCGTGGAAAGAAATCCCCAACAACCCTCGGAGGGGGTCACGGGGATGTCAGTAGCCAAACTTTTCAAGTAATAACTTTTTGGGTGGCGGTACAGCTTAGCGGGAGGAGCCGACTCTGCCTTCATTCTGCTCTAGCTGCTTGGGAATTTTCTTTAACGAATAGGCAGCAGCGATTTTTAAAATCAAACCCGGATTTTCAGGAGAGGAGCGCCAACTTCTCAAACCACGTGAAGGACGACTAAAGCCACTCCACCGGCAGCGGCAGCGGCGCGCAACGTTTCCTTGCGCTCGAAAACTAAGCGGGGCAGGAGAGGCAGTTTACTCCCGAGGAACACCCTCGGCTTAGATGCCAGCAAAGGCTCTCCTGCCCTTCTTTCGCCACCTGGCCTCTTTAGGGTGCCCGATGCCAAGTGTACCCACTGAATCGGGGCCCACCGAAGAAGCTCGGCTTCAGAGAGGCTGTTTTTGGGGTCGTGCGTGTGGGCAAACATCTGCCCGCCTGTCCGCCTTGGTCCTGCCAGACGCCAGGAAGATAACGGAAAAAGCAAGGGTGCCGTGCAGGACGGGGGCGACGTTTCAGACCTTTCCAAGGTCCCCCTGCTTCTCTTAGAGCAGACATGTACAAAGTCAGTCCTGGGGGCCAAATGTGGCCCGTTTTCAAATTTCTAGGGGCCCGCAACCTGTTCTGCCCACCAGCTCAGCCTGTCACTCATCCCCGCCAGCTGGCTCCTCCCCATACCTGATGGAGACATCAGCTTGCAGTTTTATGGTTTGCCTGCCCTCCGTGCCTCTGTCCATCCCCCAGTCTCCTGTCTAGCCTACGGTTGCTGCAGCATCCTCCCTGCCTCCTTGCATGTTATAGGGCAGGCATGTCCAAACTTCAGCCCTCCTGATGTTTTGGACCATAACTCCCAGAATTCTAAGCTTAGATTGCCAGTGACAAAGAATTGTGGGAGTTGTGGTCCAAAACATCTGGAGGGCTGAAGTTTGAACATGCCTGTTATAGATACTTGTCCAAAGTCTGGCCTGGAGGCCCAATGTAGCAGAATGGTCGGCCCCCACACATTTTCACCTCACCAAATCTGGCCCCACTTGCAAAAAGTTTGGACACCACTGTCTTAGAGATCCGGTAGGGGTGGGAGACTCGGACAATTCGGGACAGGGCAAGGGACTGAGTTCCGAGAAAGGTCCCTAGTAGTCCAAAGCCTTCCGCCACATACACATACTCTTATTGGATGCGCCTTTTGTCTAGACTAGAATGCTGTCCTCTGAACGTTCACCCATCACCATCCCTTTCCGCACCTGGTTGATCTCTAGCTCTTTCACTCCGATAAAAAAAGATCTTGGTATATCCTGGGGGATGGGAAGAGAACCTGATTTATTTCTTGGGAGGTCTGAAAAAGACCTGTATATGTCGAGACGTTTCTTTCTCTCCCCCCCTTTTTTTGGAGGGGGCGGGTGTCACGTTTTCTTATACTGCACACAAAACCTATTTATTCTGTTTTGCATGGCTTCACGGAGGGGCGAAGGATGAAGGTTCGCGTCCTTCCACACATCTCAGCCACTGGCGCCCTCTTGATCGCTCAGGAAAGGCGACGTTCGTGTCCCTTCCGGGCTCCTGAGGAGGGGGGGGAAATCTCTCTCCGTTCACGGGCCCAACTGAAAACCCCTGGAAAAATTCGAAACAAGCCCCTTTCCTCGGTTTAAAAGGAGGACACCCCCCCTCCCACGGTTGCAAACGTCCTTGCTGGACGGATTGTTCTGAACGGTCAAGGGGTGGGGGGAGAGAGAGAGAGAGAGACGAAGAGAGGGAAATGAAACACATTTTCTACTTTTTACCTTTTTTTCTCCCCCCTCCCCTCTTTTTCGGGTGATTCTCTTGGTTTGCATGTGAAAAAAAGAGAGAGTCGTCTGAGATTTACAGCCCTCCCAAATGGAGATAAAACCTTGGCAATGAGTTGGAAACCTGTTGTAATCTGTGATCCAGGAAACAAAGAGGCTCATTAATGCAGAGTCTTTGGCGAGCCTTTGATGTTAGCTAGCATAGCATTCGCTCTCAGTTCCATTTGCATTTAAACATTCATAAACATCATCTCTGCTTCCTTTGCCTTAAGCAATTTAGGAGCAAAGTATAGCTTCTATTTAAAGAAAACCCACTGTGGTGAGGCTTTAGAATACAAATATCACATAATCTCCCAACAGAGCAAATATTTCACCCTGCATTACTAGTGGACACACAGCTAATAGGCTGGAGACCCGGAGCAATAGAGAGAAAACTAACTTGTTATCGAGCTGAAATAAGCCAGAACGCTCCATTTCTATGTGCATGCAGTTGTGTCTTGTGGGAATTTTGTGGCACTAGGAGAGCATGTTTTCACAGCCTCTATGGCAGATGGAAGCTGTAATTGTCAAATTGGGCTCCTAGGAGGGAGTTCCCACTATGAAATGGAATTCCTCCCATGCCACCTTGGAGTACTCCTGATCCTGAGTTATAAAATGTCCATCCTGCCTCATGGTACAGGACAAGACCATTATGGACAAGAAAAGAGGGGGGGGAAGCATCTTTCTTTAAAAACCACAGTTTATTTCTCAAACTGGTTAGTGCAGTCTGTGTTTGGTGAATTTAGGCTTCTCAGCCTTTCGGCTAAGATCAAGTGTAGTATCTGTTCTTATCAGTTTATCAGTTTAAGGGATGGGAGCTGTCTGGGATTTTTTATGGAACTAAACCAAGATCACTTGACCCCATTATTCAAGGGGCAAAATGACTTAGGTAGGTACAGACTGGAGCCCTCTAGTGCCGAGAGATGTAAAATTTCTGGAGATTTTGCAGCCATGGTGGACTTTTCTTTTTCCTTGCAAAAAGCTGGAAAAACGGGGGTGGGGGAACTCATTGGAAACTTTCCCCAATGTTTCCAGAAATGTTACATCCCTGTGAATGCCTAGAACTGAACTCCCAAAGCTGGTTCCTGAAGGATGCTTTCGATCTGTTTTTAAATGAAATCGGTTTTGGAAAAAAAAATATTGTAAATTTGTTTTTGTATGTTTTTAATGTGAGTGTTTTTCATCTCGCTTCGATTATTTTAATTTGTTGTGAATCAAAAGGGGCCCCAATGGAGAGAAAAGTATTGAATTTTTAAGTAAAGACAAGGTAAGATAAAACAGGTGGAAACTAAAAGAGTTGTTTGGGGAGGAGAGAGAATGTCACCATTGCAATGGTTAAGGAATACCAGTAAGTCTGACCAAACAAGGGGTTTTTTTTTTGCATTTTTCATTGTGGTCCATCTCAAGTCTGGGTATTTGAACAATTGCACAACTTAGGCATGACTGAGTGCGGGGTGGACAGCTTGGACGATTGCACACATCCCTTCCGTGATTGCTGGTTTACACAACCGGATTTTGGCCTGCAAAAGAAAACCATACATCTAAGAAGGAAAAGACAGAGGGGAGAGTAGGTTTGTGGTCCAACATGGGGTCAGTGGACAAGATAACCACAGACTTCGGCTGATTCTGCAATGTACACTAATCTTGTTTATCTGGAAATAAGACCCACTGAATTCTGGGGGATTCTTTCTAGAAAAATGTGCATTGCTTTAGGCATGACACAGCCAGCCTACCATCTGAGTGAAGGGCATAAGATGGCACTGCCTGTAAAATTAATTTCTATGAATCTAGTGGATGATGTGTTAAGAAACATGGCATGTGGCAACCCTGGAAATTTAGAAAGAAGAACACTATAAGATTGTCTTCTTTATGAGTTTGGAACACTCTGTCCTTGCTCATTTGAATATATGCAACACTATGCTGGAAGGCTACTTTTGCAGATAAATTAATTACACAGGAGTAATTACATAACACACTATACTCCTGTTGTTGTTTTGTAAGTTCAGGTAGGGACACTGTGACCCCCTAGAAAAGTGATGGCGAACCTTTTAGAGACTTGAGTGCCCAAACTGCAATTGCAAAGTGCCATTACGGCAATTTAACCTGAATACAGTTTGCTGTGAAGGGGCGATGTCAAGTGCCCACAGAAAAGGCTCTGAGTGCCACCTTTGGCACCCGTGCCATAGGTTCAGCAACACTGCCCTAGATACTGTGAAACAGAATAAATGTGGCCTCCTGTGAAGTACTATAGTACTGCCTTATTGTAAACTGGATCATGGGTTTGAGTAGCAATGATGACTTTGTGCTTTTTTTGTAAAAATTACCCAATGGATGTTGTAGTATTTTATCTAGACCTGTTGATTCCAGCCAGGCTGTTCTTGTGGAGAGCAATGGTTTGGAGGATTACCGTAAAATCCAAACTGAGACCCAACTCTGGAACAGCAGTACAATGGAACTTTTTAAAAAAAGAATCATTCCTTGAGACACAGAAGTTAAATGTGGGATACAATTAATGTCTTAGACACACAGTCTGAAAGGGAAAAAAAGGTTACACTTTGAGAGAAAAGAACAGTGACTCCTGGATATCTTATTGGAACCACTTCAAAGTAAAACAGGGAGCTTGGCACATTTGTCTGATCATATCTGCGTGGAACGTCACCGGATGATTTGTATTATTTGCATGGAAAAAAGTCCCCAACAACCAGTCTGGCACTAAATGTCTTCACCACATTGTCTGAGTTATCAAGGTGACATATAATCAGTCTAATTTGCTCCTGAGCATCATCTTACTGCTGCTTAGTCATGGACACCTCATGACATGAGGCACGTCATTAGATTCATCCTTGTTCAAAGCAGCTTTCCATGTTCTGCAGATTGTTTCACCTCACTTGTTGGTGTTTGACTGCAATCTGCGTTTATCTGTGAACAAGCCCTATTGAACTCAGTGGGACTTTCTTTTCGAGTGGACATACATAGCTTTATACTATGTATGAAACAAATGTTAGTCATTGTAATCTGAATTCTTCCTATGGTTTTCCAGACTTTTCTGTGTGTTACTTATGTCACACAAGCACACCAACAAAGATGCATGCCACTTTGAGATTAGTTCATAAAAATCCATACAATGTATGGAATTTTCTGACATGACATGTAACAACAGTCACTCATTTACTGGTAGGTTGTTTGAAAAAAGAAATAGACTCATTCATGGAAAATAAGACATCCCCCCCCCCCCGAGATAATGGCTTGGAGACATTACACTATTGCAAGATGGATTCTAAAATAATTAAGGGAAAGAAGGTAGAAAAGCCAGAGAGAACTATGAGATATTATTTCAGGAAGGAAGGAAGGAAGGTGACCGGGCAGGTGGGTAGGTAAGCAGGCTTTGAAATCTAATTGTTCTGATAGTGTGCTGTTCCGAAAAGTGTTGTACATGTACAGACATCTGGGGTTGGCAAGTGCTAAAAACTGGAGGTGCTTGCTAGTTTGTTTTATTCTGAAGCAGAGAGGCAGGTTGCAGTTGCCCTGTTAAATAAATGTGTCATCATTGGGTTTTCCCTTCCTGCTGTGCGACATTGTTTCCGTACTACAATGATGTGAACACTTTGATAGGCTTATTTTTGGATGAAGGTGAATTCTATTCAACCAAACAACTTTAGCTGAAAGTGACTCCCCAGTTTGTTATGCAGGTCCAGGTGAAACCCACAGGAAAGCACCACGTATAAATATAAATAATGGCTTCTAGTTCAGAGGTCATCTTGCATTTCATCAGGTGAAGTAATGTGGGACACAGCAGCATTTCAAGACCATAAAAATAAGGTCACCACTACTTAACAGCAACAATATTCAAGGTCAGTAAACAGGGATGTGGTGTTTGCCAAAAACCCTTTTAAGCTTTTCAGACACTCCAGCCATGTAAGGAATGACCAGGTTCTTTCCTCAGCCTGATACCCAGAACCTTATGTTTACTTCAAACCCACAAACCCACTAAGGCAGAGACTCATCCACCCAATGGACCCAACACCAAAACACAAGAGGAGCAATATAGTATATGTGGTTCAGTGCAGGGAGGAGTGTGCAGACCTCTAAATTGCAGAAACTAAACAGCCATTAAACAGGAGGATGGCCCAACATAGGAAGGGCAACAGGTCAGGACCAGAATCAGCACTATACACCTGCACTTGAAGGACAAAGGACACTCATTCAAAGATGAGTATGTCCACATATTAGACAGATAAGACAGGTGGTTTGAGAGGGGCCAGGGAAGCCATTCATGTGTGTACTGTATTGAAATCCCCTCTCTCAACAGAGGTGGGGGGCTAAGGCACAGTCTGTCTGCTACTTATCAAGTGGCCCTTTCATTGATCCCCAGACAAATCAGAAGCACTAAACACTTCCACCAGCAAGGCAATAGCTAATGACCCATACTTAGTGTTGGGAAGGGTTTTATAGGTCAGACTTTCACACATCCCAGGCCACTGTCCACCTAAGGAGCCTATTCAGTCCATTGTCCACCTAAGGAGTCTATTCAGACCAGGGTGATGTGAAATCAAGGTGAACTATACATTGGAGGATTTGCCACTTCCTCAGACTGACAAAGTTGCTTGGATGAATAGCGTAACGTTTTGGTCACAAGAAAAGAAGTCCAGTTGCAGTGACTCAACTTCCGGACTATTCTTGCCATGAACTTTGAACTTTTAAGCTGGTACAAACCTGATAAAGTGGATTTTTCATCCATGAAAACTTGGGTATTGTGTGATGATTTTCTAGTGGTATATAAAGATACTGTATTGCCTATTTTTGTGTTTGTATACCTCCTAGCCAGTAGTTTCTCTCCTAGATGGGTGGTACACAAATGTTACTTACATACTGAAAAACACGTTCCATGTTAAGAGCTTGTTAATGTTCTGTTCTGGACTAAAATACCCAGAATCCCTCTGTTACCAGAGCCTCAAACCTTTTGGTGGATTTTGGTTATTGTTACCCCAAAGTAGTTCTTCTAAAAATTGTAGCTTTTATTGCTGTCGTTCTATTAATTAGTTAAGGCAGTGTTTTAAATTGCACAGTACTTTTGTTGTCTACACAAGAAATGAGTAAGAAAGACAATGGTTGCTGTTCTCATCAACAAACATTTTCTTCACAGAAATGAAAACTTATCTCCTGTCTATCAAGGTATCAAATCCAAGACAAATCTGGACTTATGCAGAACATTAAGTTCCCTGAGATTCAAACAGAAATAGCTAGTGGTCCAAAGCTGCAGCTTAATCTACAAATGAAATATAAAGTAAGGGGGAACTGAATTCCTATTGGAAAGCAAAAGATGGTGGATAATCAGTTGCAAAATATATATTAATAGCTAATCAACCACAGTTTTGGTATAAACAATGAGGGGAAATAAAGTAGGAGTTGGTCACAAAAGAAAGTGTATCATGTCTAATCAGCCGTTCTCTTATAGAGGGATTTTTAAGGATTTAAAATGAAACATAAATTATATTTTGAAAGCCTTTTATCTTTGTGAAGCTTGGCATTCCTTTACTTTTTATATTTGTGTATAAATATTTTTTCCTTGAAACAGAGTCAGTTAAATTGGATGTAAAAGCTATTCCGTTCCATTTATTGGAATGCCCTCATATGATTTCCCCTAGTTAATCATGTCTCTTCCTAAATACAAGTTCCCTTCTTCTTTTCTTTCAAGTCCTTTTAAAATGAGAGAGCCGGCATCACTCTTTGACCTTCTGTTATATATCAGCCCCTTGAAATGCAGCATTTCCAAAAAAGCAGCAGATGGGTTTAGTAAATTACAGCCTGCAGAGGAAATAGTAATGGGAGCAGACTTAGGATGGAGCGTGGGGTAGAGACTTTCAGAGCAGCATTCTTCGTATTTCTGGAGAATGTGGAACATTAACTTCCTGTAACAAACTCAGGAGAAGCCTCGTTATCTAGCTCTGAAGTGTGCATTTTTTCCTTCAACAGATTTTTTTTCTTTTCTTTTTTGGTGCATTCTTGTCCCTGGTGGATCGTTCAGGAGAAAGGGCTCTCCTGAGGGTAGTAGGACCTTTTCCCAACTAAAACAGACTAATAATAAATAAGTCCAGAAAACACACTTTTGGTCATTGTGGCTCCCAGGCTCTCTTAGACAGCGGCCATGCTGACGTGATATTTCCAGGAGTTGTAGACTGAAAAGTACGTTTCCCTCACTCTGATCAACGCTGTAATGGTTACTAGTTTATTTTTAGTAGCTTGCTAGGAACTGGCAATGCTGGGGGAGAGAGTTACATTTCTTCAGCTGGTTGGCAAGGTTTACATCCCATACTCTAGCAGCCACCTTGATTTGTATGCCAGTTTCAGAGGAGGACAACAGCACCGTCTTAGTCTATTCACTAGCCTGAATGGAATTGCTGGTCACTTACAGTGAACAGCAAGGGCTGAAGGAGACAACAGAGCTAATTTGCATGTTGACTTGCAGCCCACCTTCATACCCCCCCCCTTTTTTTTACATTGGGGTGTATATCCAGAAGTTGAGTCATGGCAACTGGATTTATTTTCTTGTGCAATAAAAATGTTTCACTACACATCCAAGTAACTTCATCGGACTGATAAAGCTACTTGGATGAGTAGTGAAATGTTTTGGTCTCTCAAGAAAAGAAGTCCAGTTGTCATGACTCAACTTCCGGATAACCTTACCTGGATGACTGGGAATCTTCACAGATATTGGGGTGACGAGACAATGATGGCAATCTTCATATCTATATCCAAACACACGCAATCATCATCATCATCATCACCACCACCACCACCACCACCACAGCTCTCAGAATCCCCAAGCTACCTTGCTCAGTGGCAATTACAACTACTGGATACTGGATCTGCAGTTTTAAAAAGGTAATTCTTTTGCTATCGAGCTCTGAATAGGAGGGTGGAGATGGGTAGTATCATTTCAAATTGTTTCTGGAAGGAGTCCAGAACCTTGGTGGGCATCAGGAAGGAAGGATTCTCAAACCACAGAACAGCTCTCATGAACTCTTTCGGCCAAGCTGTGGTCAGTATGTGAGTGGCACCGCTAAAAGAAAATTATTAGATGTCGGCAGAAATGCAGATGAGAGGAGGCTGCTTCTAAGAGATGTGGCTCCAAGTTGTTTATGGCTTTGGAGGTCAAACATAGCCCCTTGAATCATGCTGTGAGCTGTCATGAATGAACATGCTTCCGGGTATATTTTCACTAAGTGACTTTAGGACTCTGTGATTAGAAGTCTGCTGAAAAGTATTCCCTACCATGTGACAGACATCCTGTATCTGCTTCCAGTTTCATGTTCCACTCACTCATATTTGCACTGAAAACTTCCTTCTTCCCAAGCATCTCTTTGCCTGAACCTGAGAATCTTCCGTGCACTTTGATTCTAAATAATTCCATTCACAGGATTCTTTTGCTTCTTACAAGGGGCCATAATTGTCTTGATTCCCTCTTCCCATGCAAAAAGATTCTGGCCAATATAACACCCTCCCCATCCTATTCTGAAGGGAAAGGAGACAGTCTTGACCAGCACAGAAGATGCCACCAGAGAAACTAGCAGAGGTGCACACAATAACATATTTTATAACAACACATACTATTGTACATATTAGAACAACCAAAAGCAACCACAGAGCATTGGCTAAAATCCTATTGGTACTTGTGTATAATATGTATAATTTACCACAGCTAATTTGGATAATGATGAAACGCTAAGGCATGTCCTAACCACCTACATGGCCACATGCAGTGCTGAGATACGCCTTGGCATCTCATCAATTAGCCACCATTATCTGTGACAAGTTACAAAACTATGCAAACACCAATAGGATTCTGGCCGTCAAATCATCATCCAACTTAGCAGTGCATAAAATAAGCAGGAAGAGATATAATATGAGATATTAAGTAAATATGCTGTCAAGGAAACAACCACCCAGTGTAGTTGTGGTTGTTCCTGCAGTTGCACAGTTATAAACACACACAGAAAGAACTCGCAAAGTACCCTTGAGGGACAGGTACGTATCTACCACCACTGCGGACTTCAAGACCTGTCTTCTGTGGAGAGGAATGCATGGCACTATTACTCGTGTTGTTGTTGAGTTACGAGCCATGACTTGCCAGGGCAATGAGGGAGGGGAGCTTGTGGTGTGTGTGTGTGTGTGTGTGTGTGTGTGTGTGTGTGTGTGTGTGTGTGTGTGTAGAGGGGAACAAATACTGAAGGTGAGCCTGTTTAATGATGAGCTAGAGTTATACCAAGAATCCTGGCATGGAGAAAATGGCAGCCCAAGAAGATGGAAACACCACAGTGCTCCTATTGGGAGGCTTTGATGCCAGTGAATTAACCCATGGGTAAGTAGAAGTATAGGACACCAAGTTGCATCTGGGAGTGTCACTCCCAGATGCAAATATGCTAACATGCAAAACACACACCAAAACCCACCTCTCCCATCCATAATGAGTTTTTACATGGTTTGAAATAAAATGGCTGGAGTACAGTGTAATGGCAAAGCATGGCAGGTTGGAGGGAAGATTTCAAATCCAGACTCATCAAAAGAAAACTACATGACTCAGGCAGGATGAGTGCAGAATAGTAGCTTTATCAAGTCCTGAGATGAAGCTAATGGGAGCTCTCTCAATACCTGAGTCAGAGAATCAGTTGATTTCAGTAATCACCGAGAAGCCATGGAGGCTGCACACTATGAAGATTCTGTGGAGTGTGAGGGATATCTGAGAGTTTTAACAGGTTCTTTGCATCTCCTTTTAGGGCTCTATCTCACGTCCTTTAAAATCCGGATCTAATTTATTAATAAACTGCCTCCAAAAACCATGCCTCCATGGTCAGCAGGTGTTTTTTTTTAAACAACAACCTGGGAACATCCACTTAACCGCGTACCAGTGAGCTTTCCAAGACCCAAGGCAGAAGGTGGGTATTTTTTGCTCTAGTTCAAAATGCACGTTTTTACAAGAGGCAAACATTACTTGGGGTGCAGTAAACCCAGTTTTTTTCCCCCTTTGTCCCTGGACAACTCTTTCAGGTTGGGTTACTGGTTATGCGGGTCACGGAGCTGTCAAGTGTCCCATTTTAGTCAGGGCACTACCAGTTTTCAAGCTTTGGCCTGCCGCTGCCCTGGAACATTTATTTTCCTGGAAATCTCCTGGGGCGGCGACAGTTGTCAGCAGTAGAGGGGGAACAAGGTGGTGTGGCTGCGGCTTGGCGGGGTGGGAGGGGGAAAATGAGCGCTCTGTATGTGTGCACGTTTGAGCAAGGCAGGTGGCCATGCAGCCGGCGGGGCATTTGTGTTTGTCTTTGCACACGCGTGCTTACATGCATGTGTGCATTACGCCTCTCTCCTCCCGTCCCCACAGGTGCTGAGACAAACTTGACAGGTAAGGCAGGTCAGCAACATTCTGTCTTGCTTTTCCCTCTGACTGCTGTCTCTGATACTCTCTTATTGATGCTCGGGAGACAGCCAGCAAGGTCGGGGCAGCTTGCTGCTCTACCATTGCTGGAGCCCCCTGTCTGAATTGCTGCTTGCCCCGGTGCTTCTAAGCTCCACATCGCAGGAACTCCCCCTCGGAGCTTCTAGTCATGGCCCCGATCTTTATCTTGCCGCCCATGGAAAATGTCCCAGAGCTTGGTCAGACAAGTGGACTGGGAATGGGGGAGGAAAAGAAACTTCCCAACTCCACCCCTCTTGAGTGTCCTGGCTCACTGGCGCTGGCAGCGTTGTGGGGAAGGACCCTCAGAGGTGTCTCTCGCCCGCCTGCCCATCCTTCCCAGTGATAGCAGCTGCGGCTGGCTGTTGGAAAACTCACTTGCTTGTTCACTCGCTCTTCCTCCCTCCCTCCCCGCCTCATGTTGACATATTCACATGGCATCGTGGCCCTGATCTTTATTTCATTGCCATGCCCCCTCCCCCGTGGCTTGAGCTCCCGTACCATCAGAGCTTCTAAGCTCCACGCCGCCAGAGCTCTCCCTCAGAGCTTCTAGATGCGGATTAAGGACTAGGGCCATATAAAATGCAGTTACTTATCTCATGTCCATGTGAACGCAGGAACTGCATTTTCAGTCACGTGATGATTTCAGAAAGAAATCTGTATTCATGCCATGGTTTCCTATAAAGTTCAAACACCTGAGGTTGGCTTGCATGCAAATCTTCATTTATTGCTCCAAGGTATCTGAGTGATTGGTTTTTATACTTGTGGGTTATTTAATCTCCCTTGACAATTTTGACTAGCCGCAATCCTAGTAGGAGTAAACCTGATGAAAATCAGTGCTGGGTGGAATGAAGGCAAGGTGAGATCCAAGGGAAGCACAACTGTTGTGTTAAGCTATTTGCCTAGCTAACACACGTTGTTGGCCTAGAGCTGGCTAGCTGTAACAAATGGGCCCTATTCCGTTTTAGCCAAGGAGATTGTTTTGTAAAACTTGGTTTCAATGCTGAGATGAATGTTGGACTCCTTGTGGAAAGAGGCCTGCTTGCCTCTGTTTTAGCCATTGCCTTCTTCTTCTTCCATCTGCCTTGCACCTGGCTGCTGCCGTCAGTAAAGCAGGTCAGTCTATTGACCATTCTATAACTCCTGGCTCAAGTAAGTATCTTACCTTTGCATGGAATCCGGATGAAATAAACACTAACCAATTAATAAAGAATGCCATTAATTTTCTTCATGCATACACTAGCACTGCACAACAGTTAGGTATTTTTTTTCTGGGTGGTGTTGGTATAGATGACACAGAAGCAACTAACACCACCTCTGTTCCCTCTTCAAAGAGGTTTGAGTTAGTTGTTAAGCATGATACTGTACTGCCCTAGCCCCGTTCCCATTTTTCTTTAAATCTGCATGTTGTTTTTTTTGATGGGTTGCTGGGTGGCTATTTTATAACATGTGATGGCTTTATATTAATTGCTAAAAAATCTGAAGGGAAGAGAGGGAAAGTGAGTCACTCCACTAAAAAAAGGTGTGGACCCCTTTGCCTTAAAAAAGAAGCAGTCTTCCTGAAACTTTGAAGGTTTCTTACTTAGAGCCGTTTCAGTGACATGTGCCATTTCCCCCATTTTCAGACCACTGGTCCATAAAGAACTTGAGAGAGAGAGAGAGAGAGAGAGAGCAGTCTGGCAGGGAGATATAGGCTAATGTGCCTGTAAATTCCATCTAATTCTGAAAACAACAGCAGCAACATCCTCTAACATTTATTTGAACCCCATTGACCATGCATGAAATATGTCTACCTTTAGATTTCTGGATTTCAGTAGAGGTTCATGATCCAAGTCAAACTGGACATCCTCCAAACGAATTGGGAGTTAGGTCTCTTTCTGAAACCTCAAATTGAAATTGAAACTAAATGTTGTAACCAGCATTGCATCTCTAGCCATGACTACCATATTTGTCCCATGGTTCTTTGTTCTCATTTACCTACTGCACATGGCCTAGCCCTAACACCTACAAGGTCACTATAAGATAGGGAGGGACGTGTGTGTGTGTGTGTGTGTGTGTGTGTGTGTGTGTGTGTGTGTGTGTGTGAGAGAGAGAGAGAGAGAGAGAGAGAGAGAGATGTGCCAATAAGAGCATTCAGTTCTGTCATTCATGGAGAGGGATGTCAGAATTTTAAAGGAAGAATGTGTATTTTTTTTGGGGGGGGATTATTATAATATAACTTTTGATCTGGAAAATTTGAGGAACATTATACTTACTGCTTTTTATTACATAGCTTATTGCACCATCCTGTGACTCACCATAGTGTATCTGTCAAATCTTCTTCATTAAAGAGGCATGGGAGTGTTTCTTTAGCTAAGGTGAGTCATCTACACAAACAATGTTCTGCCAGTATAAACCTTAGAATTCTATTATATAAATGACACCTGACATCTGTTCAATTAATAACCCGAAACAAGGTGTCTATTATCTATTGGACAAGGTCTACAAACATCAGACATCTTCCTTGTATCAGACCGATACAAGGAAGATATCCAGAGCTACAGAATGTTTGAAAATGCTGGGAATTGACACACCAGTAACTTTCCCCCCAATAGTTGGAATTGTTTTTGTGAGAAATACCAATCTAATTTCTTAAGGCTTCTTGAAGAAGAGTGCTTTTTGTTGATTTGAAACAGTTAAGGTCAGCAATTCAAATGCCATTGAGATACTTCACTAAGAGCCTGAGAAGAGAAAGTGATGGGAATGGGAAAGTTACTTAATGCAGAATCAGTGCTTCATTCAGAACCTGCAGTGTTGCATGTGCTACTACTACTTCTTCAAGTGCCATATCCTTGTAGAATGGCTATAATAACCCCTCCCCCGTTTGCTAGAAATGTGTTCCAGTAGTCCCTAATGAAGGGATTATGACCGTCAAACCTCAAGAAAATGAATGCAGGAGTATGTGTGCTACGCATGGTATCCAAATGTGGCGACTATCACAGTTTTCCTATCTGCATTCAGAAAACCGACAGATGTGGTGGTAGAAGAATAATACTGTCAGCTGAATCAACTGAGGACTAAATTTGCAGCTTTCTTTGCTAAAGGAGAGGGAAAGGCAAAATATAGTGTTTGGTGTTTGTGTGTCTCTCTCTGTGGTTTTTTTTTGGGGGGGGGGAGCACGAGAGGATATATCCATATAGCTGTTTCCTTCTCTCTCAAAATGGGGAGTTAGAACAAGAGCAAAATAATAAATAATGCCACCCCCCATAAGTCTTTATTGAAGCTACCTATAATAACTTAATCAGCAGTTTAATATTACCTTGCCTATTGAAAATTTGCTCTCTGCACTGAAAAGTTAACTGTTGGCTTTTAAAAAACTTAGTCCAAGGAATGATGGGGTGTAGTGGATAAATGTATTTCTGTTAGGACCCAGAAGAGTTGGTTTTGGAGCCTTCCATAGCCATGGAAACTCACATGTAAAGCAGCACTGGTGAAATTGCTCCTCCAGCATCTAACATTCCTTGAGGCTTCTAGCAGGGTTGCTACAAGTCAGATGGCTCTTGATCGCCTTAAAGAGAATGAAGGAACATAACCATCAATGTCTTGGCACTTTCTAGTGAATATTATGCTGAAGATGGGCCACATGCCCCAAAGACCAATGTTAGAACTTTTTGATGTTTTTATCTGATTTAACAGTAAATAGCTATCAATACTGAATTTAGCGAATATTATGCCGGAGACTGGAGACATGAAGATAAGACATTTAGTGATACATGTAATAGCGGCAGCCAGAATTTTTTATGCTCCGTATTGCAAAAAGGCAGGAGTACCAAAACAAGAAGAATTAGCAGAAAAATTCCTGGAAGATGCGGAAATGGACATAGAATCAGAATAGTTAAAAGACTTACCAACAGAAAAAGCATGTGAAAGCTGGGGACCATTTTATAGGGGGGATGTATAATAAGTTTTGAGTCAAATTCACAGCAGTGAAATGGAAATAGAAGGTAAAGAAAACTAACAAGAGCAACAATGATTCCATAGTAGGGCTAATGCATTATAAAATGTAATATGCTGGAATAAGGTTAAAATTAAGAATGTCATTGTACTCTTCTCCCTCTAAAGACCACCTCTCCTTGGTTCTTCCTTCCATGTGACCCCCTTATTCTGACCCTACCTCCCTTGAGACTTCTTTCCTGCTCTGTGTAAAATAAAAATAAAAATAAATGTCTTGGTACCTTACTGCTCCCTTTTACAATGCAACAAGGATGGCTAATGTACAAAAAGGTAGAGAAGCACCCCACCTCCTTCTCTAACTATAGATCTCATGGGGGGGGTGTTTCAGCATTAAAGAATTGCTTAATCACATGGTGAGAGATAGGCAGAAAAAGCCCATTAGGGTAGCAGCAACTGAGATGGTACAGAGAAAGAGAGATGGAAGAAATCCAGTGGAATTTCACGATATTATGTTAGGACAGTGGTTCTCAACCTGTGGGTTCCCAGATGTTCTTGGACTGCAACTCTCAGAAATCCCTTCCAGCACAGAGAGTGGTGGAGGCTTCTGGGAGTTGCAGTTCGGGAATATCTGGGGACCCACAGGTTGAGAACCACTGTGCTAGGACAAGATATGCATCATTAAGGGCGCTTTTACACAACCTCTAAAATCCGACGCAAAGGGCTCCCAGATGCGGAGCTTAAAATTTCCCCCCACCATCTCTGGACTTTAAAGAAAATTAAGTGCGACGCCGCCCACCTAAGTGCGTCCCAGTGCATTTTAAAAGTACCTGGTCTCCGAGGGTGAAAATTTCTGATGCGGATGTAAAGCAGTGAGTGCAGGGCTCTCCTCGCCTTGTGTTTGTTTTTTTTGTCCTCGCCACCCCTTTCAGAGACAGGAATCATGATGAGGACGGGGCTCCAGCCGGCTTCCACCTGCAGACGGAGGTGAGCCTGCATTCTTTTCTCCCTTTTTTTCTCCCTCCCCTCATGCAGACAGGAGCAAGGAAGTGCGGAGGGGGGGAACACAGGAAGTGCGACGAACCCCCAAGATCTCTGGTCCGAATTTAAGTGGCCAGCAGATCTTAGGGGTCATGTAAAAGCACCCTAAGATGCTTGTGAGATGTCCCATCCCAATATATTGTTTTAGGACTGTGGCAAAGCCCCTATCTCATTTTATTCAGGATCATGGTTGAAATAAACAGTAAGCCACCCTTTGCCAGCCATGACATTTCCTGCAAACATATAATAGCTTCATGAAACTATAATACTATACAATGGGGTGAATACAAGATTAGGTGGAAGGTATAAATGGACCACAGAATAGGTATTTGAATTAAAGAAACATGACTATGATCACAATGTTCTTCCATCAGAGCTTCATTGCCATTTGCATTGAAGTACTAGCATATTTGTGACATTATGTTTCACTGTTTCCCAGGCCCAGGCCTAGCGTTGCCACTCTTCTTCCATTAAATTATCTTTAATGAGTTTATTGAACTGGTTATGTGGTAAGAGGCTGATGAACATCCATTAACCACTTCATCTTTCCTTGATGTTTTGGGTGTCACTCAAAGAACTTGAGCATCTTAAGAAGTGGCAGAAAAATGATAGTACAACTGAGATTTCTAGGAGACTGAATTAGGTAGCTACAGTAAGTATTCAGACAATGCACTTACTAAATTGAAGCAGAGCTGTCCAGCAAGTCTGGCAGTTTATGCAGTCTTCTTCATCAATGGGGCCACCACTCCTGTGGGCTACCACTCTATCGCCTCATTATCACTTCATTTAAATGTAACAGCTGGATACTGAGCTGTAGAGCTAAAACCTGAACTTCTGGTCCCATTGTGTCTCTTGGGAGAAGAGACAGCCTGTGTAGCCTTAGGCAAACTCCACAGTCCCAGAACACCCACAGAGGCAGGGAATGGTATGCTATGCCTGAGTACTGTATATCTATAAAATCCTGGAAACTCAGAATCAACCTGATGACATGTGATTATTAATTATTATTAGTAGTAGTATTCAGTATACAAGGCCATTGATGGGCTCTTGCATGTTCTTTCCCCACCCAAAGCAATCACACCAGCTCCATTCTGCTTCTTCTTTTCCAGTTACTAAAGCCAATGGGATATTTTCCATGGAATAAAATTTGGAGTATCCGCACATCTGAAAGCGAGTGGCAAATAATTGGGTCAATGGAGCACAGTTCATAATCATGTGAGAGGTTTCAGTGGACACGGTTGTATGAATAAGGGTGACTCATAAGAGCACGGTGCATAACATGAGTTCTGGAGAAGCTACCTCATCAACTACAGTTATCTGCCTTCTCCCAAGAGGAAAATTCTGATGTTCATCCAGACATGCCCCAACAAGCCATCTATAGATCAGAGGAGCTCTTGTTCCTTTAAGAGTCCCCTGAGCTTTGCCAATAACTCTGTGGTTGTTAACTCCTCCCCGCCTCCTGCAATAATATTGCACAAATACTAAAATCCAAGAGGGGGCTCCGTTCTTAATATTCAACCAGTTCTTGCACCATGAGATGAGGTTTCCGAGGCTTTCGTTTTGGATGAGGTGACAGAGATCCATCCAGCATCTGGTCCTCCATCGATGCTGGCTGCCTTGCGCGATTTCCCTACGGTCAATGGCTTATCTCAAGAAGTACTGTATATTTGTTACACATTAGGAATTGTTGAGGAAGCAAACCTTCTGATCCTGCCTTACGTATGGGAAGGGAGAAAGTATGCCTTCCTAGCAGGGGAAAGGCAAAGCCTTCCTGGGAGAAAAAGTTTCTTAATATGGAGAGCCTGTCTTCAACCTGAAAGGGCTTGATTCACATTTACTGGCCAAGAGGTAACAATGAAGGCCATTGGAATTGAAACTTTTCAGTTCCAATGCTGCAACTTTCTGTGTTTCAAACAAAACCAAACAAAAAACAAAAAAACAAAAAAAAAACCCCAAAGCCTGCAGTGGTTTCCCCATCCATTCGAGCAGGTTTTCATGAGGTACAGGGGGCTGTAGGAGAGTGGGTGGATAGGTGGATGGAAGTGTTATTTCTGGTAGAATCAATGTGGACTCTAGTAGAAATGCATAGTATACCACTGGATGTTGAATGGAGTTGGGTACGATTTGGAAAACGGGTGGTTCGTAAGGGCTTGTAGTTCATGGATCTTTGCACAGAAGTTGGGTCTGTTGCCCATCTGTCTGCTGAGCACTGGATGCGTGTGCACAGGCTGCAGAGCTGGCTTCTGTGCAAGGAGTTTGGCCTGGTACCTTTCAGGATGGCAGTGGAGGTGGTGGATTCAAGACATTGTAGGGGAGGGGAGAGTGTCAGGGGAAGGGGTGCACATCCCATTTTGCTGAAGCAAACCAAAATGCCAAGGGAGTCTGGCACATGACTTCATTTTGGCAAAATGGAATCCCTGAATTGAACCTCAAACTGAACCACAAACTAGCCCAGTTCAATTTCTTCTTCTTTTTTTCTGGTCCATTTGTAGGACCAACATTAGGGGTTTGTCTGGGTTGGATGATAAAAATGAAAAGAGGAAGTTCTGAATCCAGCGAGTGAAAGAAAGTGGTTTAGAATTCAGGGTTGTACTTGATGATTTACGGAATCCCTTTCACCTCTGCAGTTCTAAGGAACGTTTCGATATTTTCAACCAGCTAGACAGATGCAATCCATGCCAAGTTAGGAAAAATCAACAGGCTCACTAGGACCATTTCTTGCTATAACAAGCACGGCATGAAGTTGATGGGATGAAATTAAAAGCAAGTGTCATGCAGTTGTGTTGGAGTTTTATTTGCAAGCTCACACACTGCCTGTAGGTTTTTGTTTTTTTTTTTGACTGAGAGGGACTTACCTGTTTATTCAGCATGAAACATTTTTTGCTTCTAACCTTTGAATTCAAAGACATCCCTTCTTCTCTGCTGAACATTTCTTTCCCTCTCTTTCATCTATTGGAGGTAGTTGTTTCTTTGCTGTTGATCTGTTCATTCAGCTGCCAGTCAGTATATGTGCAGTAAAAATACCAGCATGCACAAGCCAGTAATTTCAATTAAATGAGAGTAAAGATGTTTTTCTTTCTTTCCCCTGCAAATGTCTCAGAGTCAGTTACTGACACTTTAAATGCCAGTTAATGAGAAAGGGACGGACTCTGTGGAACTTGTAGCTATTCTCTTTTGTGTATCCTCATATTTCAACTGCACAGAAATTCAAAACTCTGCAACCATTGGTGATGTAAGAGTAGGCTGGCGATCCTGGTCATATCTGAAAATAGAAGTTTTGTTGAATTCATTGAGCTTTTGTAGTCGTAAACAACAGCAAAACTAGACTGTATGTATTTGGTTGTTAACAGTATGATATGCAAAAATGAAGGAAGTAGCTTTATAACAGTTTTGCCAAGGGAAGTTATATTATCTCTGGTAACATCAGGGGTGGATTACTCATTTGATCAGAGTGGTAAAACTAACTACCATCTATGACAGCAACAAGCCTGGTGACAAGGAACAACTTTAATTATCATCATGTTAACAGAATAAATGCTCCCCAAGGGCATGGCATCAAGGTAAGGATTGTAGACATCACAAACAATTTGCTTCCTGCAATGCCTAGTTCTAAAAACCCACACACAGAGAAGCAGCCCTTCCTTGAGCGTTATGAACAACCCGGTAATTGGCACAAGCTGAAAAAAGGAGTGTCGACTGCTCAGGTACAGCAACCATAAACAAACCTTGGGAAAGTTCCTTTTGTGATTGACAGGTCCGAAAACCCCTCTGACCAGCATGGCTCCTGTTTTGGTGAGTTGGAAGATTTGGAGAGTTATTGTCCGCAAAAGGAATTTCTCCAAACCCTGCCCATAAAAAATAATCAAATGCAACATCTTTTAGGGGAATCTTTAATATATGTGAGAAGAATGTCTCCCCCACCCCCATCCCTGTGTTGGTTTTAAATTGCAATGAGCATTAAAAATGATGATATTAGAGCTCATCCAGAAAAGTGAAAAGATGCATGTGGCTGTTTTCTTCCCCTTGGAACTACTATTAAGGGCAGCTTGCAGAAGTTAGTGCTTCCTAAATCCATCCTTGAAATGTCCTTTATGTGGGGACATTGTGACACTTGTGTCCATGTGCCACTGTGCCAGCAAACACAATCTCTCTCCTGACACTTCCTGGCTACCAGCTCTATCTGCGCCCACCTCCTATTTCTCTGATGAATTTTTTTTGCACTTTTCACCTATCATTCCTCTATGCCTATATCGTTAGAGATTATTTTTGTGTCTGTATTATGATTGTGTTTATCACACCATTGTTTGCAGTCCAGAGTAGCCTTTTGCAAGATGGGCAGGATATAAATTGAATGAATGAATGAATGAATGAATGAATGAATAAATAAATAAATAAATAAATATGTTTCCAATTTCTTCCTTCAGTTGTGGCATATTTGAACTGGTAAATCAAGCAATGAATCAGTACTTAAAGCCCACCAATTTTTTTAATTTCCATAACAACTAGAATCCTATTGATGATTTATACAGTATATGTGGAAGTTAAGTTGTATAACTCTGCACGTCTTTCTTTCTTTCTTTCTTTCTTTCTTTCTTTCTTTCTTTCTTTCT
>JAHTLZ010000010.1:55638172-55669229 GCA_023846285.1 Phrynocephalus versicolor | reverse complement strand
TCTTTCTTTCTTTCTTTCTTTCTTTCTTTCTTTCTTTCTTTCTTTCTTTCTCCTTAAAAAGGACTCAAGGCAATTTACATCCCTAAAGTCAACCTTCTTCAAGTGCCATATCCTCGTTGAACGTTGGCAATCTGTAGCATAATCTGTTTTTTATCTAAAGCTATTCTAACTAGAGAAGCTGCACTCATTGCATCTCTATTTAGTGCTAAAAACACTGAGAACATAAGAACATAAGAAGAACATAAGAAGAGAGCCATGCTGGATCAGGCCAAAGGCCCATCTAGTCCAGCTTCCTGTATCTCACAGCGGCCCCACCATATGTGTTTGGGAGCACATGAGACTAGATATCTGTCTCCTGATACCACTCTCCTGCATCTGGCCCTTGAAGTACCTGGTTTAAAGCCTGGAGACTACACATCTCCATCATGGTTTGTAACCTGTGATGGACATTTCCTCCAGGAATCTGTCCAATCCCCTTTTGAAGGCATCCAGGTCAGATGCCATCACCACATTGTGTGGCAGGGAATTCCATAGACTTACAACACGCTGGGTGAAAAAATATTTTCTTTTGTCAGTTTTTACTCTCCCAGCCCTCAATTTGAGTGTATGTCCCCTAGTTCTGGTATGTTGGGAGAGGGAGAAGAGCTTCCCTCTATCCACTTTACTTATGCCCTGCATTATTTTGTACGTCTCAATCATATCCCCCCTCAGGCGCCTTTTTTCCAGACTAAAGAGGCCCAAATGTTTTAGCCTTTCTTCATAAGGGAGGTGCCCCAGCCCAGTAATCATTTTAGTCGCCCTCTTCTGCACCTTTTCCAGTTCCACTATGTCTTTCTTGAGATGCGGTGACCAGAATTGTACACAATACTCCAGGTGGGGCCTTACTATTGTTTTGTATAATGGCATTATAATGTTGGCTGTTTTATTTTCAATCCCCTTTTTGATAATCCCTAGCATGGAATTGGCCTTCTTCACCGCTGCCGCACATTGGGGAGACACCTTCATGGAGCTGTCCACCAACACACCAAGATCTCTTTCCTGATCCGTCACGGATAACTCAGAGCCCATGAGTTGATAGATGAAGTTTGGATTTTTTGCCCCAATATGCATTACTTTACATTTGGTTACATTAAAACGCATTTGCCATTTCTCAGCCCACTCCCCCAGTTTGGAGAGATCCTTCTGGAGCTCTTCACAATCTTCTCTGGTTTTTACCACACGGAAAAGTTTTGTGTCATCTGCAAACTTGGCCACCTCACTGTTTATCCCTGTCTCCAAGTCATTTATGAACAGATTGAAAAGCACCGGTCCCAGGACCGAGCCCTGGGGCACACCGCTTTTCACCTCTCTCCATTGTGAAAATTTCCCATTGACACCTACTCTTTGTTTCCGGGATCTCAACCAGTTCTCAATCCATAAGAGGACCTGCCCTCTTATCCCCTGACTGTGCAATTTTCTCAGCAGCCTTTGGTGAGGGACTGTGTCAAAAGCCTTTTGAAAATCCAGATAGACTATATCAACCGGTTCACCCAAATCCACGTGCCTGTTGAACTGAGTACTGTATACAAATATTAAAAAGGAATAAAAAATATCACTTACAAAAGCAATACTAAAAATATAATAAAAGGAGTAATGCATAATAATCCATTTAAAAATCCCACTCAGTCAGTCAGTCAAAGAGGGAAATATAGTGGACCCTCATATAACAAATGGTTTGTATAACATAAAATCTGTACAACATAAAAAATTCCGGAGATAGGGGAAATTTGCTTAATATAATCATCTATGGATTGAATCCGTACAACGTAAAATTGTCGCGATTAGGAATTACTCTGTTTTCAATGCATTCCTATGGGAAATATGTATAAAGTAAAATTTGCTTAACAGAATTTCATTTGGAACGAATTAATTCCTTTATACAAGGTACCACTGAGTATTGCCTGAAGAGAACAGTCTTTGCCTGCTTGTGGAAGGAGAGAAAAGATGGTTCCAATCTGGTTTCCTGTGGGAAGGAATTCCAAAGTTTGGAAGGAGCAACACAGACAACCCTCTCCAGTGTTCCTATCAAACACACCTGGGAAGGTGGTAGGACCAAGAGAAAGGCTTCTCTTGATTTTCTTGGGACCTGAGCCAGCTCATAATGTGAGACGAGACACAGTCTATGAGATTTTATTTATTTATTTATTTATTTATTTATTTATTTATTTATTTATTTATTTAATACCACCCGTCTTCCCAGGGGAACTCTGGGCGGTTTACAAAGGAGGCTAAGCAAACAATATAAAATCAATAGAACAATCGAGACACACGGGCGCGCACACAGAGGGAAAAATAGATACCTTGGACCTCGGCTATCTAGGGCTTTAGTCGTTAAAGCCAGCACTTTGAATTGTGCCCGGAAATGGACTGGTAGCCAATGGAGCTGTTGGAACTGGTGGATCATGTGATCCCTGTAACTAGCTCCAGTCAGTGAGCTCTCTGTGGCATTTTGGACCCACTTGAACTTTTCCTGACACTTTCCATTGGCAGCCCCTCCCCCCCCCATATAGAACATGTAACAATAATCTAGCTGAGATGTGCAACTAAGGAATGTGTCATTGTGGCCAGATCAGACCTCTCCTGGAATAGGTGCAGCTGGTGCATTAGTTTCAATTGTGCAAATGCACTCCTGATCACTGCTGAAATTTGAGCATCCAGGCTGAGAGACTAACCCAGGAGCACTTCCATCGTGCACACCTGTTTTCAGAGCATGTGTAAACCCATCCTGCACAGGCTACATCCCTCTTGTTACTCCCCGATCTTTCTTTCAACTGATGAGGAGCACCTCCATCTTGTCTGGAATTAAGTTTCAGTGTACTGCATTTACCTTCATCCAGTCTGATAGCAGTAGACCCCGATTTAGAGCTTTACCTCAGATTCAGATGGCAAGGTGAGGTAAAGTTGGGTGTCATCTGTATACTGGGTGACACCAAACCCCAAAACTCTGGAGAACCTCTCCCATGTCAACTTGCCACTTACTAATCAGGTGCTAGTCACATTGTAAGGATGTACCTGTTGTGCAAATGGGCACAACTTGCAACACAACCACTATTTTTTTTTTTTTAGTTAGCAGCCATTTGCTGTGAGGAGCTTTGTTTATGTGTGTGTTGCAACTGGAACAGGCCCCTATGAATCAATGGACTTACTGAACAATAGAGCCACTGTGTGAGAGAATGCTGGACTGGAAGGACTGTGGCCTGTTCCAGCAAGGCTGTTCTTTTATGTTCTTATGATCTTATGGTTCTTAAAGAATAATCAAATGGCCACTGATTCAATTGACCTACTTCAGTTGCAACTTATTTTTCGATTCCACTCAATGTTAGCACTGTCCCACAACCAAGCAACCAAAAACCTACAAAAATTCATCTCAGACAGTCTGGGAGGGCCTTATTCTATTTTTTCCTTATAGAGAGTAAAAGGAAAAGGCACATATTGGGGGAAAGAGAGGGGAAGAAGGGAAGAAGGGAAATGGAATTGGGAGGGTGAAGAGTACAATTACTATATTTGTTCCTAACATATTTAGGCATAATGCAAGTGTAATGGTTTAGTCCTACTACCAAGTACAATGGTAGCTCTTAAAATGATTTTACAGTGACCTCCCGCCTATTGTGGGGGATAGGGACCCAACCTGACCCACGATAATTGAAAATCCGCAATATGCGGATGTAGGCCGGGCCGGGCCTGGGGGCCCTAGCTAGGGGCCCTTGTACTTACCCCCAACCTGGCGCTGCCCCGAATAGGCCTGCGAGGGCCTTCCCAGGCCTTCTGGAGGCTCCAAAAGGGCCTCCCTGTGAATCGGAAGTCACAATTCTAGCGGTGGTACTGGACCCAGCTCTCTCCCAGGACTCCCAGATAGCAGCCATGTCCAAATCAGCCTTCTGCCAGCTTCAACTCATTGCCCAGATTCACCCTTTTCTTGATGAGACCTCCCTGGGTGCAGTTGTGCATGCATTGGTGATTTCTTGGACTGACGACTCAACACACTCTACATGGGGTTACCCTTGAATCTAATCTGTAGACTGTAGCAGGTGCAGAGTGGGGTGGCTAGGCTGGTGGTTGGAGCAAGCAAAGATGACTGCATCACTCCTATGCTGGCTCACCTGCGCTGGCTATCTGTTGCGTCCCGGATCAGGTTCAAGGCAATGGTTTTCACTTATAAAACCCTCCATGGCTTAGGTCTTGAATATATGATGGAGCACCTGTCCCTTAGAGTAAAGCATGCCTGTCCAACTAGATCTTCTTTAGCATTGGCACTTAGGGTGGCCACCCTTAGGGAAGCCCCCCCCCCAAAAAAAAGCTATGAAAAACCGGGCTTTCTCAGTGGCCACCCCCTGCTCTTTAGAACAAATTGCCAGTTGACATATGTTTGGCTCCATTTGTGTCAATGTTTAAGAGTTCTTTAAAAACCTGGCTCTACCATGAGGCTTTTGCCAATGCAACACATTACTAGCCAATCGCCATCTACCTGACTCCCTGTTATGATTGGTATACTCTATATGTTTGTTACGTTTACTTAATATATATAAAATGTTATTTTTATTTTGTTGTTTTAACTTTCCTTGTACACTGCCTAGAGTTGTTCTCTAAATTAAGCTTGGCGGTATATAAACCCCCAAATGAATTAATGAATAAACAAACATTATTTATTTTCTATGAACAATTTCTACTCATGGGGCAGCTAGTCAAGTGTGTATAGGGCTATAAATTGCATTTTATTATTGTCACATTAAAAACACAGAGTAAAATCCAGTTATTAGTCCCAAACAGAGCAGATTCCACAGCCAGGTACCTAAACCATGGTGTGGACATGGACTTGCAGCTAACGTCTTTTGTGATTTTTGGCATTTTGTGCGTACAGTGTGTGGTATATGGGACCCCAGAATGAATCATCTGAGTTTCCATTATTTCATATGGGAAAATTTGCTTTGATATACAGTTGCTTTAGTTTACAAGCATATTTCCGGAATGGATTATGCTCGTAAACTAAGATATTACTGTAATCATTTTAATTCTACAATAGAGTTTCCTGTTTGATAGCATGTGTGTTGCAATGTTTTTATGCATGCACACATTAAAAAGCACATTATTTAGAGAGTAGCAGAAAAGAAAATAAGAGTTTTATAAGTACTTTAAAACTAACATATTGATTTCACCATAAACGTTCCTGTGGTACAACTCCATGCCTTTTGGCCATGGTGTGAAATAGCCATAGTAATAGGAGGTGTGGGACAATGGGACTTAAAGTACTGGGCATTTATAGTTGTGTTTTGGAGGGTTCCAGAGGCTTACAGCACAGGAGCATGAGAATCAGAAATTCTTACACTAGCAGGAAGAACAGAGGCAGGATGGCAACATAAGCATCAATTCACAATTGATGGTTCATAGAAAGGTGTTTGGCTTCCTGCGCCCCCTGGTGGGTAGCTATAGAATCACCACCGTACAAACACAAAACGTTTCTTTTCCAACATCTATGTACATAGCTGGGGAAGCATTCTTTCTGTAACACGCAGATTAAGTAAATTCGGGACCCCGCCTGCATATTAGTCATGTGCAAAACAGTATCTAAAAATGTTGGTTCTCTTGGATTGAAAATAAACTACACTTTCTTCGTGTGAGGAATGGTGTGGAACACAGGTCTGAGATGGCATATTCATATACTGTAGTGCTGTTTCCCTTCCTTATATTCCTGTAGCGCAGAGACTTTAAAGTTGTGAAGATAGCACTGACATCCCACCTCTATGAAAGAGGTTGCTCTGTTAGACTGTTGCAGACCCAACAAAAAGAAGTATTAAACACCAAAACAATGGTGGTATTGTTAGGACGAATACATTTGTGTCAATGGGAGCTTTCATGAGTTGCTGTTAACTTCCAGCTCTATTTATAGCAGAAAACAATACAACCACACCCCCTTCATTCAAGCAGCAGTTGTTGAAGAGCAACGAGTCTCGAGTTCTGCTGATGTGATGAACAGATCCTCTGTGTCACACATAGGTTGAAAACTACCTTGTAGTGGGCCAGACCTTTGGTTTGTCTAAATTGTTGACACTGACTAGTGGTAGATGGTGTTGACTGATTTCTTTCAAGGCAACTCTAGGGTGGTATAAGTGGTCCGATCCTTGGACCTGGACTTTGGATGATCCAAGTTCATTACCTCGTTTGATCATGAAATACTTTGGGTGACTGAGGGACCGTCACCTCCTCTCAGCCTCACCTAAATCACAGGGCTGTTCGGTTGCCAAAGTGGGAAGCAGGAGAGTCATGTGTCCTGTCTTGAGCTCACTGGGCAAAGTGACATATAAATATAACTGATAACAATGAATATCATTAGCATGGATACAAATTACTATGTAGAGGTGCTATTCCTCCAATTTTATGGCATAACCAAAACTTCACTTTTTGCAGTTCTTCTAGACACTCCATGAACAATGCAGTTCCAGACTCCATAACTTTTACAGGACACCATAACTTTGTAGAATTATTAATTCTAGAATAATTAGCTAATAACACACTCTTTCACAGAATCTTTAATTTAATTTATGGGACACAATTCATAGTGAATTTTAAAGGCATTTTCTATCAACTCACCTCTGATGTTGATATACTTGATCTAAAACCCAGATGTAGAAATTTTCTATCTCTAAACTTATACATCTTTTATTCTTTTCTTTTATTTGAAAGTTGAGAACTCTAAACTCTTCCTAAATTCATGTCAATGAATTGTGTATTTATATAAATAACTATTTTCTGTGTCTTTCTGAAATCAAATTCAAAGTTAGATTTAGATACAATGGAAGGTTTGGAGTGCAGTATGATTCCACTCAGTTCTTAAGGGAAATCAAGTTCTTAAGCAAGCTTTAGATAAAGAAATATTCTCTCTCCCCCCAACATTATTGCCCATTCATGATATGCCACACCTCCCCCTCATTAACCTACAATACCTTGCATTATGAAACCAAGCAGTGCAGAAATTAGCCTTTCATAAATAGCAAGAGTGACATCAAGTGTACATATTATGCCTTAGCCCTCACTTAACAGCTCATAGTCTTTTGTTTCTTCTATCTCTAGGGTCACTCCTAAAATCACTGAATCATGCTTGTACTTCATTCTGTAACAGAACATAACATGTATTGCTTCAGTGTTTAACTTGTCACGCTATAGACAGACAGGAAGGGCAGTTTATGCCAATTCTTTTAATAAATCTTTTTCTTTTTTCTCAACAACTATTTCTGCAGCAGCACAACTTTGTCTTCATTGCCATCAGTGACAGGACACAGCGACTGGGTTGATTGTGGGTTCAGTTCATTAGTGATTCTGACTTACTTGTTTGGAATATTATTCTATAAGGCCTGGACTGCAGAACATCACAGGAATTCTAGATCTAGTTATTTATTAGAACTGATTACTTGTTCTTGATTAACAAGGAATAATCTCTGTCCTTCATAGTATAAATGTAACTATTCAGTTAATTTTTTTTCTAATTATGGGTGTGTGGCCTCATTGAGAGATGGAAGAGAAACATCACATGGAGAAGAATGGGCTTAAACTGTTGCTAAGAAAACCACAAAGTTGAAGCAAGGAGAGCATGTTCTATACAGTTCAGAGGCTTGTAATTTCCAGATAGCTTTCTTAATAAATAAGTGAATATATCTATTTTAGCTACTTATTAGAATATATCTAATATAGCTACTTTTGAGATAGGGGGAGACAAAAGAAAGACTTTAAAAAAAATCATAACAACAATGCTAATTCCTTAAGGGAGCTTGGAACTAGCTATCTTTTAAAGCAATTTTCAAAACCCTTGTCCAGAAAACATTCAAAATTCATTCCAGCTTTGTATGTTATGTAGCCTAATAAAAAGAGCCCCCCCAAAGGAAATGTGGTGCATTGCAGATATTTTGGATGGGTCGCAGAGAATGAATTGCAACTCAACAAATAGTCCTGTGCCAGTTGGCAAAGAGTGCAAGAGTGAAGCAGAGGCATGAGAGGGTTCTTCTTCCATGCAGCCAGACTGTAGGTCTCCATAACTAGTTACTTGTACATATGGAAATGGATCCTGAATTTGACTGGTGACCGGTGCTGATTCAGTTCCATTCTAGTTCCCGTTAAGTTCAGAAGGAAATACTCTGTTGATTAAATGGGAGAGAAATAGCAGATTCCTTAACTACACAGCAATTTGTTATTCCTTATAACCACACAGCAGATGTTAGACTTACTTCTTTTTTTAAAAAGAGGAGATCTCTACCTTCCTTTTGTGTGTAAAAGGAAGTCTTAAGGGCAGCATGAGATAAAATGTGCTACTGTGCATCTTTCCACTACACACACAAAGCTAGTGGATATTTTAAAAAACATGCTCAGACTAGAGATGGGCATGAATAGAAAAAAAATGACATTTTGTTTTTTCATTTTTTTGTTTCGGGTCCATTTTGGTTCGTTTTTGTTTTTCGTGATTTTTTTTTAAAAATTCATTTCATTGTTTTGGGAGTTCGTTAATCATTTTTACTGCTTTGCCGCATGTGGGCATCCCACCCCCCCCAGACCAGACGGAAAACATTACAAAAATATAAAAAAGTTGACAGCTTGACAACTGCACAGACTGGACTGGCAGCATCAAGGTGTCAGCGGAGTCAACCAGCAATGGCAGCAGGGGCTTGTTCAGTGTGGCCCCTGGGGCTCTGTGGTGCTGGGTTTTTTAAAATAATTTTTTAACAGATTTTAGGGTGCCAACCAGGTCACCCCTGTGGCCCAGTTGGTGCTCCTTTTTATTTTTTATTTATTTATTTATTTTTTTAACTGCCAACCACATGGCCGGAGCGCGGCAGTCGGCTTTTCCCCGGACCAGCACCAGGCAGGTACAGGTAGGAGACATCTCTGGCTCCGCCCCCTCCCCATTAACGAACTGAACCTAACCGAAAAAATTTTCTCGGTTCTCTTTGGTTCGTGCTAAATTTGCCCCTAGGGTCGTTATTCATTTCGTTAACGAAACGAATAATGAACAACGGAATGAAAAAAAATATTCATTTCGTGCCCATCTCTAGCTCAGACACATGGAGTCAGCATGTCCAAATAACTCACTCTTTGGATCCCTTTGGGTGCTGTTTGGTTGAAATCAAATGACAGCATCCTCCCATGTTTTGACTTAAAGCGATCCACCCTGCCCCTTTTTAGAGCTGTTCTGCTCATTTTGGCACAGTAATAAAGCTGAAGTGATCCAAAGACCTGCCTGGATGCTTCCCAAGGGAGAAACAAAAACGGATCAGTATGAATGGGAGGATCCCTTGATAAACTAGTTTGCACTGAAGATAAGAATCTTTTAAGCATGAACCAGACCGTACCAACTTCCCCTCTCTGGACCTGCCCTTAGTCACCTCCATGTTAGGTGGAAGTGTAACATTTTGTCCATCAGACAATGTGTGTTCAGGGGAGATGTGAAGTTGGGGGGGGGGACAAAGATTGTGTTTAAAACATGTTTAGAATATAGCTTTGAGACATGCTGTGTATTAAATTCTTAAAACAAGCCTTTTTTGTTTCAAACCCACACCCTTCTCCCATGACAAATAAGAAAGCCTCTACTTGGTGGTTTCTAATGAAAATGTCATTTCATAGCTTTAATGCCCAACAGCTGGGAAAATGAATGCTTTTCCCTTCATCATTGAGAGCAATACTGGTTTGTGGCTCAAATGGGTACCTCTGCTGATGATCTGATTTAAAAAGTTATTTAATTTCTTCTAAGGCCACAGTGGTTACCATAGAAATATATTTGCTGCAAAACGAGGAATAATTAGTATACATTTGTTCCTTCATATCCCCTAATTTCTTCCATTCAGGGTCTTAAAACATGTAATTAAAGGGATTATTCAGTCGTTTGCTGCTCCCCCCCTCCTGAAATTTGTTTGAAAACCAAGCTTTTATATTGGCAGTGCCTAAGCCAGCCCCATTGGGTAATCAGTCCAATCTGTTTGTCTACATGGATGAAATCAGTGTGTTTCCTATTGAAAATTCTGAAACGCGTGTAGCAAGAAAGTTTTAGATTCTGTTTATATGTACAGTGCAGATGCTGGAGAAGTGTTCAGCCAGGTCCTTAAGCGTGTCTAGCCCTCTTGGGTGGCCAGCTCTGCTTGTAGAATGGCTATTGAAGGAGAATAGAGGACAGCAGTGGAAAGAAATTATTGACTATGGATGAGAAGAATGTATATAAGGGTTGGAAGGCCATGATGAGCATATCCTGAAGGTGTTCTGAGCCAATAAGATGTCTGAAGATACCATAGCTCAATGGATTTTTTAAAAAAGGATAGCAATTGTTTGTACTCAAAATAGATGTTCGCATTTCAATTGGATACATGAAACACACAATGAAATCCATGGCAGCAAACCTACGCATACCTATTTATGACAATGCGCCCCCTGAACCCAATGGGATTTACTTCAGAGTAACATGGAGAGCCGATGTGGTAAAATGCAGAGTGCTGGCTGCAACTTGGAAAATCCAAGTTTCCAGTCCCTGCTGACTTTTGGCCAGTTACTTGACTCTCTCTTACAGGGTTGTCATGGAGACGGTCAGGGAACAAGCACAGCACCTTGAACTCATGGGAGAAAAGGTGGGGCATCAATATAATGATGCTGGTTTTCTTGCTGCTTCTGCTGTTACTGTTACTACCATGCATAGGATTGTGCATAGAGGTGGGTATGAAACAGAAAACCCACGGTTCGGGTTCGTCTGTTTTGGGCCCACCCTTGGTTCTGTTCAGTTTGGGTTCGCAAAATGTAAAAAAAATCGTACAAACCTGAACCAAGCTGAACTGGTTCAGGTCGACTTACCTGGAGGCAGTGGCGGCAGTGGCAGTGGCAGCGGCAGCGGACAGCGAACCTGGCCCCAGCGGCAGGGGCTTTTTGAGGTGATGGCATTTTCCCTTCAAGCACTGACTGTGCAGTTGGCGGGTCAGTGCTGGTTTTATTCCCCCCCCTTCATTTTAGAGCGTCAACCACGCAGGCCCTGGGGCCGGGTCGGCACTCGTTTTTTATTTATTTATTTTTATTTATTTTGTTTTGTTTTAAAGCGCTGACCATGCAGCCCCTGGGGCCAGGTCGGTGCTGCTTTTTTAATTTTTATTTTAAAGTGCCGACCACTTTATTGGTTTTACAGCGCCAACCACACTGCTCCTGAGCCAGGTCGGTGCTCTTTCTTAAAAATTTTTTTTAAAGTGTCGGCTGCACAGGCCCTGGGGCCGGTTTGGTGCTGCTTTTTTTTTTTTTTTTTTTAGTTTTTTCTTCATTATAGAGCACAAACCATGCAGCCTCTGGGGCCGGGTCAGCACTCAATTTTTATTTTTTTATTGTTATTTTTTGTTTGTTTTAAAGCGCTGACCATGCAGCCCTTGGGGCTGGGTTGGTACTCCTTTTAAATTTTTTATTTTAAAATGCCGACCGCGCGGCCCCTGGGGCCGGGTCAGTGCTCATATTTTAGTTTTATTTTTTATTTTTTCTTCATTTTAGAGTGCCGACCACGCAGGCCCTGGGGCCAGGTCGGTGCTCCTTTTTTAAAAAAAATTGTTTGTTGTTTTAAAAATCCCCAGCTGGGGGCTTTTTAAGGCACTGGCTTGGGGCCAGTGCCCCATTCTCCCCCCCCCCCTTCAAGCTATAATTCGGACACATAGTTCTACACCATTCCTTGCCTCAAGGAGGCAAGGGGGACAGGAAAACACACTTGGCCTCTAGATCAGTGGTTCCCAACCCTGGGTTGCCAGATGTACTTGTTGGAATGCAGTTCCTAGAAATCTTGGCCAGCACAGCTAGTAGCAAAGGCTTCTGGGAGTTTTTGTCATAGAACCTCTGGGGACCCAAGGTTGGGAACCACTGCTGTAGTTGATTTGCTCAGGAGCCCACACACAGAATGCATGGTTCAACTTTCTGTCACCTATGGAAGGACAGAGACTGTGTTAGCTGCTGCCACATACAGTATGTTTAAATGTATTTGTGAAGACAATTGGCACGTTTGCATGAATTTACTTCTGTGGTCATTCCTACCACAGAAGAAACCATATTTAGGGTATATCTCCTCAAGAGCATTTGCCCAGATGTGCATTGGCCAACATGTGAGTACTGAATATAACTCAAGGGTTCCTCTCTGCTCTGGCCCAACAGCCTCACAGCAGTATATATTTAGCAGGCTTTTTATAGCATGCTACTTATGCTAATGCACAGAAGATAAAACAACTTGTAAACCACTAAGTACAAGCAATAAAACAAGTGACCACTGAGCATTTCGTTGCTGAAAATAAAGCGTAGTGTTGCATTTCAAATGTCTTGTAGATGGAATTATTCAAAATGCCAACAGTTTCTTAAAAATATAAAGGAAATGGAACACACTTGACCAGAATTTATTTATCATACAACTGTTACAAGAGAAAATAGCTCCAGTCTGTTTCTTTAACTCTGGTCTCCAAAAACCCAGTAACCCCATCTATTTTTGAGCTATAAAATGTAACAGACTTTAAAAAAATCAGCTTGGTCCATAAACTAGGAAGAAACTAAAAGTCAATCAAATGACTCCACTTAATTACTGATTTCACACACACACACGCACACACACACACACACACACACACACACACCACTCTCCAATAACACAGTCATAGCAGTGAGAACCCAGTTCCAGTTTTGGTGTAGAAAACAACTTCAGAACTTCAGATAATGAGAATGCATACTGTACACACAGGAGATTCTCCACAGATTTGCATTCGTTGCATAAAACATACACAGGATAGATGCTGACCCATTATGTGCTGTATAAACTCTTCTCCATATAGATTGTGACTGTACTTTGCTGGGAATGGCTTTACAATCCACACTGTGGATTGTTTCAGTTCCAGTCTCCACTGGCCTGTCCATCTGGTGCAGGTGGATCAGCCCCCCCTTTTATCCTAACCTCTGCTGATCCCCAGCTCTCCCTTTATGCTCATTGTAAAGCTGATGGGCTGTTTAAAGTGCTGCACTGTGTTTGGGGAAAAGGGACTGTGAGTTCTCCATAATGGGCAATGCAAGCACACACACACACACACATGGAAACATACTAGTCTTCTGTAACTTGTTGGAATTGTTTCTATTTCCTATTGATCTCTCTCTCTCTTTGGGTCAGTAGAGAAGTGAACTGGCGCTAAACTCAGCGGGTTTTTTTTACTTCAGGGTGACTAGGGAGAAAAAAAATGGGGGGTGAGTAGGTATTCCATCATGCCTAGGTTAGGTCATCACCAGAATACCACCCACCATCATCTGCTGCCCCATTTTTGTGGGAACAAAGCAGCTGATCACTTGAGGAAAAACCCATTTGAATAGCTGAAGCTTGAAAACGTAAAATTCCCCTTACAGCAAAGGAACTCTGGGTTGGAAGCAGAAAGAGTCTGACTAATTTGAATTAGCCTTGGTGCTATGTGACCATTTAAAAAATCATTTTGTCTATTTTCCACCACTGTAAATCCCACAGTATGTGCCTGTGTAGTTGCAGCTTAAATCATGGTGATTTGACAAGCTGTGGGAATCAGGGCCTATTTGGCCTCCAATATGTCTGTGAAGATTCTCAGTCATCCAGGTGAGTTTATCTGGAAGTTGAGTCAGGGCAACTGGACTCCTTTTTCTTGAGAGATTGAAACGTTTTTGCTGCTCATCCAAACAGCTTCATCAGTCTTAATAAAGCTAGTTGCGAGTCCTCCATTTTATAGTCTGCTTTGACTTCTTGTCACCCTTGTCTGAAATAGGCACATAAGATGAACAATGGCTTGTTAGGTAGACAACAGTCAAAAGCCTTAAGGTGAAAATTGGTCGAAGGTACTGAAACACATAAAGTATGGGTTGTTAGTTATGGCTTTGGTGGTGAAGGCTTTTTGATTTGTGTGGGTATCGTTGAAAGCACAGCATGATAAGTAGCAGATAGACTGTGCCTGAGGCCCCCACCTCTGTTGAGAGAGGGGTTTTCAAGGCTCACATGAATGGTTTCCCTGACCCCTCTCTCAAACCACCAATCTTCTCTGTCTAATATGTGTACATCCTCATATTTGAATGCAGATTTCCACTCGTAAGTCAGTTTTCTCATACATCAGGCATGTTGTAAGTCAGGGTACCACTGTATGAAGTCCAATGCAGTGAGAAGTATGTAGACTTTTACAATGGAGAAACTAAATGGCCATTAAACAGGAGGATGGCCCAGCATAGGAGGGGGAACAGCTCAGGACCAGAATCAGCAGTACACCTCCACTTGAAGGACAAAGGGCACTCATTCAAAGATGAGGATGTGCACATATTAAACAGAGAAGATAAGTGGGAAGCCATTCGGTGTGAGCATTGAAAACCCCTCTCTCAACAGAGGTATGTGTGGGGGCTCTATCTGCTGCATATCAGGCTGTGGTTTCAACAATACCTAGACAAATCAAAAATACTTCAGGCCCTCACCACTAAGGCCATAGCAAACAGCCCATAGTTTATGGGTTTCAGCACTTTAAGCCATTGTTCACCTTAAGACTATTGAGACTGTTGTCTAGCTAACAAGCCTATTAAGGCCATTGTTCGTCTTATGAGCCTATTTCAGACCAGGGTGACAAGAGGTCAAAGTGAACTATAAAATGGAGGACTTGCAACTAGCTTTTTTCAGACTGATGAAGCTGTTTGGATGAGAAGCAAAATGTTTCAATCTCTCAAGTCCACTTGCCATGACTCAACTTCCAGATAAACTCACCTGGATGACTGAGAATCTTCACAACCACAGAGGACGGGATTTTTCCATCCCCCCTTTAAATGTCACAACCCACCTATTGCCGTACGTCACAGAGTTGTCATCTCTGATAATGCTGCCCAAAACTCCATTAGTGTGGGAAATAACTGCCTGCACAGGCTATGCAACAAGATAACTAGCACTGCGCTGAATGATACCAAAATAATACATGCCCTAACGCTATGCTAGAAAAGTCCATGATGGAGTGATCTAAGTAAAAATACATATGGATGTCATCATTTGGTTTAAAATATCTCAAACCAACAGCCATTCATATACTGATCTGTATGCCAGCCTGGACAGGATGTTAGTCAAAAGAATTCTGATCTCAGATGCCAGTTAAGGCATTGTATTCATCTTTTACACACCAGGACTTGGCAGGCATTCATTATTTTTTCATATATCATCTGTAAAGTTATTGTCGTCCTAAAACTGTACAGTAAATACTAAACAATCTAGCTGATTCTTATTCAGAATAAAAATCAAACTACACATAAATAAATAAAACCATATGAAGTCTCATAAATAGGTTTTATGAGATGGTAGTTGGCGATGGAACCAACTGCCTCAGAAGATGATGAGGGCTCTAACACTGGAGGCATTGAAAGTTAGACAACCACTGGTCAGATATACTTTGATTCAGATTCCTGCACTGAGCAAGGGGTTTGACTCAGTGGCCTTCTAGGCCTTGCCCCGCTCTATGGTTTTATGATTCTTTCAATGAATATAAGTGTTAATGTGTTCAGAAGTATCAAGCTCTGGATGACATTCTTTTTTTTTAAAAAAAAATTCTGCTGCAATTGTAGTTTACATCTCTGGACTTCTAATGAAAGAATATATAGCTTTGGAAAGTAGATGCGAATTTCCATGGTGATTTGACACAGAGCTGTGATCTCATGAGGTGCTTTAAAGTTAAGCAACCATTTAATAGCGTGGGGAGGGTGAGGTCAATATTAAATTTAGTAAGAAATGCCTTGCCATCGACAGCACAGAGAACAGGCCCCGCTGGGATCACCATGCCAGCATCAGGGCACATGGTTAATTACAGGAATGAACTTGAGCAAAATGTTTGGTCAACTCAGATTTTTTTAAATGGGAACAAAATGAACAGCCTATATGATAACACCGATAATATATTCATTACTGAAGAGGGGAAGGGTGGTGCAATTTGGGAATAGCCTTTGCCTATCAAACGGGAGACAACTAATTAATCCATGTCTATATCACAACATTCTGCCTGTCAAGAATGTGGAGTGTTCATTCACAGTTTTTAGCTTTGAAGGCATGACTTTCACTATGCACAAATGCCACAGACACTTTCAAGGCATGAGTTAACGTGTGCCCTGCCTTGAGGAGTTGCAAGGTGGAACCTCTATGCCAGGCATGTCCAAACTTTGGCCCTCCTGATGTTTTGGACCACAGCTCCCAGAATTCCAAGCCTGTGTTCCCAATGGCAAAGGACTGTGGGAATTGTGGTCCAAAACATCTGGAGGGATGAAGTTTTGACATGCCTGCCCTATGCATTTCACATCAAAATTAAAACCAACTGTGTTCAGTAGTAGAGAACTGTATTCAGATCTGAATCTTGTGCAGACTTCTTCTAGAATCCTGGATTCTAAAGCACACCCGACCATAGGTGTACATACAAACTCTACCAGAGAGGATTGGATCAAGACAAGCTATATTTGAATGAAGCACAGGAGAAATATTAGGATTTGATCCATGTTTTGTAGGACAATAAATTATATCCAAGAACTTGCAGGAGGAAATGAGGTAGCTGGAAACATTTATCCCTTCTTCTGTTTTATCTAGTGATCCTCCCCCTATAGAGATGATACTTTCCCCCACTGATTCTTCTCTTTGCAGAAATTAGTGAAATATGCATAACTTAAGAAAAATTAAAAACTTTGGTCATTGGCATTCATGCAAATGAAGCTCCTGAAGAGGTTTCTGTGTAATTTGTAGCAAATTAATTGACTTTTCAGTCTTGAGAAAAGTCTGGAGGATCAAATTAATATGTTCAGTCCTTTCCAGAAGAAATAATAAAGAAATATGATTGATTAAATTCAATTGTTAGCCCCAGTTGAAGCAGACCATTAAATGAAACAAACTTCATTCACATAAAACTCATGAAAAACCACTTCATTTGATAAATGTATCATATTTCTCATATGTAAGATGCTGCCATATATTAGATGACCCACATTTAAGACCCCAGATTAATAAAATTAATAAAACCTCCTTGAGTTCTCCTTCACCCTACACTGTTTCTGTTCCTTTCTATGTTCTGAAGACTCCTCTCTGCTTTCTTCTTATAGGAATGGACCCTTCTTTTTAGTGTGAAAAGGCACTTCTTAATGGGTTGCTTCACCCTCAAGCCTTTCTCTGTTGGAAAGAAGGTTCTGGTCCTTGCAAAAACAAAGTGCAGATGAGTCTTCAGGACATGGAAGGGAAAGGAAACAGCAAGGCCAATTTGGGTTCTCCTCTACCCAACCCCCAACCCTCAGGAAAGGCTTACTTCCATGTATACAACACCCCTTAAGTTTTAGTGCCATGATTTTATGGGGGGAAAGCATTGTATACATGGGAAAATATGATAACTTAGTTGGGGCTAAAAATTACCTTTAGCACTTAGTTTCAGGATCTCCAATTTGTAGAGAAAGGTAAATCCACCTCTGAATTAAACATTTCTCTTCTTTCATGGGACCTGCCATCTTGGGGATTTTCAGTTTCAATGAACTTAAATTTAAGAAAGCATAATTTGGTTTTGTACAAGTAAGGAATAGAGTCAATTTTTGGATTTTCTTTCTGTTTTTTTAAAGGTACTACTCCCAAACAGGGATAGTGCTTTTACAAATAGGTTCCACTTATATTTGCCAATGTCCAACATGTGTGGATACAAATGTGAAAAGTGGCTGGTGTAATTATGTTTTTAATTATGTTTTTAACTGCATATAAATCAAATATATTAGTAATGTTTTTAAATTACGTATATTAAAAAAAAAGAGTTCCCAGGAGGAGGAAAATTACTAGCATCACTAAAAAAACCAAATGTGTTGAACCGTCTTACCTTAGACTGAAGATAGAAATGGCAGATGTTTCCATTGTCTCTTTATCTCGCTACAAATCTACGCAAACCCATTCACCACAAGTACAGTTAGACCTAAGATCCCTATCTATATTCCACTATATGTTTGCTAACAGAAAACTAAATATAGAGACATTAAAATGGCACGTGCCTCCTACAGCTGTTTGAAATTTACTGAACAATTTCCATACAGCTTCTTGTATTCTATCATTCATTCATCCTTTATCCAAAAAGCTGGGATGGCATTACATTGTAGGACACCAGTCCAAAGATTGGGGTTGGGTCCTGATAGGGACTATAGGTACGCCACAGTATGCCCTGTGTCCATGTCACTCTAAGTATAAGCATCTTCTGATTTGTAAAATTTAATGTATGTTGGATTCATTTTGAATTTTCTACTTGCTATTCTGTCTGTTCATCACACTTAAATCTTACTTTTCCTTCAGTGAGCTCCCTGGCTTTCCTCTTCTCCTCTTTGTTCTCATAACATCCTCCTTGTGAGGTAGGCCAGAGGACAGACGGACTCTTCAGGGCCAGGTGGACTGAATCCGACTCCCACACTGGCACACCGGAACTGGGAGTACTGTACACTGCATAGCGAGGAAAGATGTGGCTGTGGCCTCCCCTGCTACAAACCTGACAACAATATATATCTGCGTCACCCTTGACCTGCAGTTTCTGACAGAAAGAAAGGCTCCTGTGCTCAAGAAGTAGTCACATCATGCAGTTCTGGCTTCAAAACAAGGGCCATATTGAGCCCTACAGAATTTATTGCCTAACTCCATGCTCATAAATAAATAAATAAAGCAACACTCCATATGTGCAGTTCTATGCATGTTTACAGAAGTGACATTAAGTTTTCCTAGTTCTCTGTATCCTTCATAGGCCACAGAAGTACACGGCTGCGTGGCCTTGCATATTCCAGAACCACCCCCTCCCCCGGACCAGCAGTCTTCTCCAGAATGGGATGATGTGAGTTGTAATCCAACAACTTCTGAATGGCAACACATTTAAAAGTCATCTGGATACAGAGTAGCCTTCGGGGCTAGATGACTGTGGTATATAAATCTAATAATAAGTCCAAATCCTGCTGAGGCAAACTGGACTTCTTCCCAACTATTTCTGAGGATAAGCTGAATGGAAAAAAATGGTATCGTTTCCAAATGTACATAGAACCACACCCTTTGGAATCAATTCATTTCACGTGTGGCATTGGAGAAGAGCTTTTGAGGGGACAGGTTTGTTTTTGCAATTAACCCGAGGTTCCGTTCAACTGATCCCACAATATGTCTGAAGAAGTGGACATGTCCACAAAATGTTACATTAAAATATGAAAGTTAGTCTTTAAGGTGCTACATGTTTTGCGTCTTTTGTTTTATTTTTCTTTGATTTTTGACCACAATATGTAGAAGCAAAAATGATTGTTAGTTGTGAGTTTTTGTGTTGGGACTACCATGCTTTGAACATTTCATAAGAAGAAAATAATGCTGGGAAAGATCTCTGGGGAAATGGTCCACATCACTGGAGAAGACAATAATGCTGGAAAAAGTTAAAGGCAGTAGGAAAGAGGGAAAGCCTAATGTGAGATGGATTGACTCAATAACAGAAGCCACATCCTTTAGAATGCCCTAGCAGGGCCATTCATGACATGACCTTTTGAAGATCATTAATTCACCGAGCCCCCATAATTTGGAAATGCCTTAACAGCACTCCACCCCCCTAAGGAGAGCTTCAGGTTTTTGTTTTGCTCTGAACGAGTATTTCATTAGCCTTTTCTCTGTCACACAGTACCTACAAAATGAAGGTTGCTAAAATGAGATGAAATAAAGTTGTCTATTTCCTTTAGTCTAATTGTTCCATATTGTGAAGGCTTAACAAGGGCGCTTCAGTGACATGCACGACATCCGACATCCGTGTGAATGAGAGCAAACTAGGCCTTCATATGCTAAGCTGGTGATCCATTAATATTCAGATTCTGCAAAGAGAAATACACCTGCCTTTGTGTGTGTGTGTGTGTGTGAGAGAGAGAGAGATGATGGTGGGAAGAGAGCCCTGTTCTAACAAAGAGAAGGTGATCAATATGAATGTCACAGCAAAGCTGCATGTTCTCCTTTGAATGTGAAATCCAGTTGCACATCAATAAATCCAGCATCAAAGAAGCAGCACATTTTAATGAGCTGTTTTAACAGTTTTGCTTAGAGAAGAAGAATTGCTTTTAATTTAATTTCAAACCACCATGGTTGTGAAAACAAAAACAGAAACAGAGCTTAGCGCTTATTATGCAGAATGGTATTTAGGTTATGTTTGGAGAACTTTATGGTACAGAGAACACGGCTGGAAGTTTCTGCCAGACAGAGGCAGTCTCTTTGCCGTCCTAAAGACTACAATGTCGCTTAACACTGCCGCCCCCCCCAATGATTTTGAGGTTTCTTAACACCAGCTGGCTCCACAAAAGAACACAAGGGAAGAAGACACTGTATTGCTTGTGCTGCAACAATTTGGACTCTAGTAATAACATTATGGTACGTAATTTGTTGGTAGACTAGTACAGTGGACCCTTGTAAAACATAAAATCTGTACAACATAAAACATCCCAGAGATAGGGAAAATTTGCTTAACATAATAGCCTATGGGGCAAATCTGTACAACATAAAAATGGGATTACTCTGTTTTCAATGCATTCCTATGGGAATTTGTATAAAGGAAAATTTGCTTAACATCATTTCATTTGGAATAAATTAATTCCTTTATACAAGGTACCACTGTACGACCTTTTGGCCTAAGCTGCCATTTACCATAGATCCTACAGCGTTTTTCCTGTGTAAATTGTGAGTGGTGCCTGTGTGTGTGTGTGGGGGGGGTTATTGGTAGCGTTGAGAGCATCGAAGGATATAGGTGCTCCCGGGATGCGATGGATCCAACCCAATTGCCTAGCCAGAGTACTCTTCGCTGTGCTAAATAAAGTTGTGGCCTAGTTATACCCAGATCTGTGGATCATGCCTCTTCATTTTGCAAACCTGCCATAAGGGAAGCTCGGCTGTAGGCAACAAACTGTGAGTGGTGCCTGTGTGTGTGGGGGGGGGGAGCAGTAGGGTGGCCATGTGTCTGACTTCAGAGTATGACTCTTGGGGTTTGAATCCAGCCTCTATGGAAGACTGCCCAGTCAAAGCCTGGAACCATAAAGAATCTCCTTCGTGTTGCCCATCAACTCTGAGCACTAGGATAGCATACTAAGCAGTTTAATACAGTGTTCCTCACCTCACCGAGAGGCGCTATATTTCTATTGAAGATTGTAGCAAATATTTCTGGATTTCCTCTGCTTAATATAAATTAGTACAGTATCCTCAGACTGAGGCTGTTTTGGGAAGGGAAGGGTTTTGTTTTTGATCTTCACTGACAACAATATGTTGAGGTGCTAGGAAATCATGGATCCATCTGACATCCAAGGAAGCATGGCCAACAAGCAGCAGATTTAGATTCATTTTAAAAATGTATACTATTTTGTCAGGGCAAGTTGCAGTTTTAACCAGTAAAACTAAAATATCTTCTGCACTGTGATACTCAATTGTTTCTTTGATTATCAATCGAAACAGAGCAAGCAGTCAGGTTCAGATTTTAAAAGGTGCTTTGATCTCAAATTGATCTTGCAGGAGAACTTCCCGTTCCTGTAGTTTGCAAGTTAGCTTGATTTAAATTGTGATCGGTCATCAGGGGTGAAACACAAGCTTAATTTGCGGATCCAGTTGCACACATATATAACTTTGAAAAAAAGAATTTCTTTAGCTTGATGGAAAACGTGCCGTATCATTCTAATTAGTTTGAGCTTTGAAGAAGAGAAGCTATCTATGGGCTAGGTTTTGTGGATCTAGCCCTCACACTACAGACCTAATACTCTTCAGAATATCTCTAGCTTGGCGCAGTTGAGTCAAGCTCTCTTGTTGGTTCCCAGAATCCAGCCATTAGAGAGAGATTGTCTCTTAAGGTGGCCGTTCAGCTTTTAGCTAACATAGGCACAGTAATATCCACTGATGAGCTTTCTTCCTAACAGTTGCTGTCTCTCCTGGTTCAATGACAAGGCAACTTTTGACTACTGCAAAACATGGCTCATTTATCCCTTTCTACAGTACACCAGCGTGCAAGGCACTATGTGTGGCTGGCCAGTTCTGTGGCTTAGGTATCTGGCTATGGAACCAGAGGGTGGGCATTCAATCCCCCACCGTGGATCCTGTGGGTTAAGGCCAGCCTGTGTGGCCTTGGGTCAAGCGGCATGGTCCAAATTCCAATTTATGGCAATTCCTTTTTGGAGCTTCCCAGGAAGAGAATATTTTAAAAAGTGGTTTACTGTTCTCTATGACCTGTTCTCAATACTTGATGTCTCAATTGTACTGAACTGTATATTATCCCCCATTACTGTAAGCTGCCCTGGGTCCTTTTCCAAGGAGAAAGGCAGGGTAAAAATATTCTAAAATAAAAATGAATAAAATAAAATGATTTCTTCCAGGAGCACCATGGGATTGTGCAAAAGGCCACCAAGGTAAGCTCGCCTTCTCAGGAAGCACAGTGGGAAGATGAAGAAGGCTAAATTTCATTTGGCAGTGGCAACTCAAGAGATCTAAACTACATATTAGATTGAATGCAGAACAGTCTTTAATATTGCTGTTGTTTTATTTCTTTGAAATGTAGTGGTGGGGGCTGTATTTGTGGAAGTTGTGAAGAAGGAAATTTTTGCACATGGAAGCGCGCGCGGGGGGGGGGACGGGACAATTGTCCTGACAAAAGGAAAGTGTTCCTGGGAACAGCTACTTACTGACTTAGGGACATTGAAAAGGAAACAAAGGAGAAGGATGCTGTGTCAAGTGTAAAGCAGACGTTTCAGACCGGGAGGACAAAGTAAAAGCAAATGAAAGTGTGTTTGCTGCTTAAATACTGCCCCATAGTGCTTAAAGCACCATCTGAGTAATTTACAATTTAATTATGGAGGCTACATACCCCCTCCCCTCCCCTGCAGCAGGCTGGGTACTCATTTTACTGGCCTTGGAAAGATGGAAATATGAGTCAACCATGAGCCAGCTACCCAGGTCATGAGTAGAGTTTTGGCTGCTGTGCAGCAATTTAACCACTGTGCCAAGAGGCTAAAGCCCCGTGTTTCAACTCTTGATATGGGCCAAATTTTGAAGTCCGATTAAGTCCTAATCTAGATCTGCAATATAATCTCTCCCTCTGTGTGTTTAATCTATATTTTTATATATAAAGGTGCTTCATTTCAATTTCACTAGTAACCTCCTGGGCAGTTTTGTTGCCAATGTTTGAGTACGGAAAAAAAGAAGAAGAAAAAAAGAATTGACATTAAAACAAAACAAAACAAACATAAAAACTTGGTTTCACTAAAGCTTCACTTTTCTGCCAAACTAGGTGAGAGCTGAGATAAAGACGGGCTATTTTATATATTGGAAAGCAGCTGGAGCTGCACATACAAACATTTGTTTGAGGTATCGGAATGATCTACCACATTTTACAGCATGTGAGGCATGTCATGTGGAATGGTTTTGATCTCCAGTAACCTATTCACAAAAGCATATAATTCATAACGGATCTCATCTCTCCTTGATAAGAATCTCTGAGAAGTTCTCCCCCTCCCCTTTCAAACACAGACACACAAACTACTGCAAACAATTCAAAGCTGTTTGGCACACAACAAATGTGAGAAACCTGTGACCACAGAGTGCCTTTAAAGCAAACCCAAGATTTGACATTACTCACATCTTCCGATACCTGTCAAAGTTCAAACAGGAAGTTTGCTTTTTTCTCAAATGTCAACACCATTATATTTTATGAGTGCTCTGAGGTAAATTCACACTGTAAAAAGCTGGCCGTCTTATACTTTTCAGAACCAATGTGAGTGCTATTTAAATGTTATTTGTGAGTTTATCAAGAACACAATAATGTGGAGAAAGGAATTACATAGAAGATCTGCTATATGGAAGATTATTTATTTATTTATTTATTTTTATACCGCCCGTCTTCCAAGGGAACATTAGGCGGTTAAGAGCACCAAAACAAATAACAACCGGACGTTCAAACAATATAGTAAAAAAAAAATACGAGGAAATACATAAAATGGAATTTTAAAAAATACTATAGAATATTCAGCAAGATGGTGGAATTGAATGGGAAAAAAAGATTAAAGGTCACCAAATGCCTCACAGAAGAGTCAGGTCTTCAAGGCTTTTTTAAAGGCAGGCAGGGACTGTGCTAGGCGCAACTCCCTTGGCAGGTGGTTCCAAGGAGAGCGGTTACCGCTTTCCTAGCCTCCCTGGGTGTGGCCATCCAAAGTGAGAGCACCTGTGACATTCTGGTAGGTCAGGCCTCAGTTGACTTCTGGAAGATCCATACCGCCAGGTATTCAGGTCCCAAGCCATGGAATGATTATCTGGAAATGTTGAGGGAAACATAGGGGAGAACAAAATAGGCTGCCTTGGGAGGAGCCACAGAAGCTAGACTTTTCTTTGTTGGAAATATTTAAGGAGGCATTGGATGGCCCTCTCTGTGGGTTGCTATAACCACATATAGCACCACTGAGCTTCCATTGAGCAAAAGTTCAACTGGATGTCCTTCAAAATCTCTTAGAACTATATAGTTTTATGGTTCTATGACTATGCGGGTTCTCATTAGTTTTTCATATTGGAAACATTTACAACACATATAGCGGTCAGGTGATAGTTGCCACAACCTTTCGCTGGGCAGTTGACACAGGATATTCATCACTTAGCAGGAGGGCAGATTTATATATGTTGTGGGATCTTTCTTACAAACAGCTTAATATCCTAGTCTGGCTTGGAATCGCCTCACATCTTGCCACAGTAATAAAAAATGTTTTAAGGCAAATCAATATAGTCTATGTGCAACCCTGACTGTGGTAACAGCAGTTCCTGTTTTCAAGCTCTGTTCCATCCATGGTAAGACAAATGAGTTTTATGCTCAGTTTATGGTTTCCATGGAACTCCACATAAAAGATTAATGGAGAGAAAGACCACATGATCCTCTCAGGGAAGGAACAGACATGGCAAGGATTATGCTGCTCTATTCTATTGAATCAGCAAAGTATTATAATAAGCGATGGGTATTAGAAAGAGAAACCCCACCCACCCATTTCTGCTATCTTATCTACTTAGAGGTGGGTGAGTCCAATAAGAAGTGTGTAGGTATCTTTAAGACCTATGACCAGCAGTGTTTGACAGTGTGATAGGTAGTGCTTGATCCACCTGTTCTTCTAATGTTTGTTGGACAGAACACTTTGAAGGAATTAATTCCCACAGTGCTACTGGCTGGTGAGAAGATGTAGACCAACTGGAAACTACTGATACAAGCTGAATATATATCAGAAAGGAGAATTACTCCATGGGGAAACTGGTTGATCGAGGTAAAAACTTCCCTAATGATATATAAATGACAGACAAAAACAAACATACAAAAACACCCTTAAGATGTGAAAAGAACACATAAGCAGTTATATTACTATCATCTTGTTTTGTAGACATCATTCTGAAAAAAGATTTTTGTGGTGTGCATAATCAAAAGACAAGCCATATGGCAAATCCTTGTCATAGTAACAAGAATCCATTGAGGTCAATAGCACAGCTGGCTTGTTTCAAAACAGCTGGTTGGTATTAAGACAACCACTAATGCTCCTAGGGAATACAAGATGGGAAGGGAGAGGAAGAAACGAGATCACATGCACATCAGCTGAATACTATGGTGATTCTAAGGGCTTTATTTTGATGCCCAGAGACTGATAGTATTACTTCTAAGAATAACAAATTTTATTTCTTCTTCGTACTACCCCAGTGATAACTGCGTATGGTAACACCAGTGCACATAATGCATACATTGATTAGAGGAACAGCTACACCTTGTTCTGCTGCATATCCTTTGCAATCCTGCACACAAATTTTGCAGCCAGGCATACGAAGGATGTGGGTGTCTTCCACTATAGGTGGATCCATTGCAGACTGAACATGTTGCTCTTGTTGTTGTCGTAGCAGCTCTGCTAGTCTGTCACAGTAAGAACAGCAGAGACCTGTTGCTAGCAAGTTGTTTTACGATCAAGAATTTTATCTGGCATAAACTTTCACAGATTGGAGCCCATGCTTTAAGATTTCAAGGAAGATCAAAAGAGCTGAACAGGATTTTTTGGGCTGGATTAGAAAGAACAATCTTACAGAGAAAGAAAGGAAAAACATAAAAAGCTTAAAATAATTTTTGCAGACTTTTTGATCAAATACCTCTTGACAGTACACCAATGATGAAATTCGGGAGTGATGTGTTTGTGGTTCATAACATGGGTGCAGTGGTACGACATCACATCTGACAATGAGCTCTGTTTATGATATTAGCACTTTGTATGGTCATTGTAAATGGGTCTTGCAGTGATTACAGCACCTTATCTGTCCTAACAACTTGTCAGAATATACACCTGAAAATTATATCACATAATGCTCTTTATACATAACATCTGTCTTTGTCTCAAAGACCAAACACACAGGCTTTTCCTAAGTCCGCAGCAAAATCCATTAATGGTGCTGGCCTGGTTCAGTTGTAATGAACTGTGATGGTGGTTTCCTTCCAATTATCAAACAGAGCTGCATTAGCTACAAGGACATACATGTCCCTTACCCCTTTGTCCCTCACATGCATGAAATAAGGAAAAGTCTTTGTATTGTCTGAAGTAGCCTCATGACACAGTGGTTAAATGCCTGTGCTCATGACCTGGGGTTCAATCCCAGGTAAGCAGGCTCATGGTTTACTCAGCCTTCCGTCCTTCCAAGGTCAGTAAAATGAGCACCCAGCATGCTGGGGGAGGGGGGAATGTGTAGCCTGTATATTGTGATTAAACTGTAAACCACCCAGAGACTACTTGAAGTGGTATGCTTAATTATCGTTTGTTTAAACACTAGTTTAATAGAACAAACTGCAGTTTTTGATGTTCTGTGGTAACATGGAATTGTGGTTTGTTTAAGAGAAAAAGTGACTCATCTCCCCCTTGCACGTAACATTAGGTTTGATCTAGGTCACTCTCTGCTTCTGGCTTTATAATAGGATTTTGGGAATACTACAAAACTTAAATTCATTTCTTACCAGTTGGCATCTCCAGCTGCAAGCCCACCAGCTCCTTTAAAAGTAATACCAACTTCAAGATTCAGAAGAATATCAACTCAGCTCTTCATTCAGCCCAATTAGCATTATGGCTCAGTAGGATATGAACAACTACCTCATCCCTGAGAAATGCCTTTGCTGCTGGGAAATCAACTCCTGATGTAAATTTTAATCCATGCTGGTGGGAATGATTCACGTGACATTAGAGCTAAGCACAGCCTTAATCTAGTGCTTCTAACAGGGATGCATGTCTGCCCACGGTCTGTTCACTGTCACTGATTCATTATATGTCCTGCTGATATTACATTATAGAATGTAACAGGTAATGACGTAGTGCATGCTCAGAGGCCCTCTTTGTAGAAAAATAATGCTGTTTATTTCATAAAATGGATTCTAAAACCTGATGCAACAGATTGAATTTCATACGGATGCTCGATTCTGTTGTATTAAAAGCTGATAATAAGACCTGGTCATTAAAAGGTATCCAGACTACATGCTTATGTGTCTTTGTTTTACCTTGAGCCCCCCAGGGAATATAGGTCCAGTACAACAAACCACATGTGATTAGCCAATGAGCTGGGGTCTCCCACAATGTCAACAGGAAATAGAGACTGCTCTAGAGGAGCCTAATAGTACTGTAGAGTTAGATTTGGACCTAGTTCGGGATCAGGTGGGTTTTGAACTATATCACCTTCTGAAATGGCAGGCACAAAGGCCAACAAGAACACACTTTTATGGTATTAAGCTTTGGAGAAGGTAGGCGGGTTAGTCTGTGCAAGAATTCCAGGCAAAAAATCAAAGAAAAACAAAACAAAACAAAACAAAAGACAAAAAATGTGGCATCAATTCTTTAAAACAACAAAAACAACAACAACAACAACAACAACCTGGTTTATGAATATGGAATATTGTGCTACTTTAACCATGATTCAAAAAGCCAGGAAATGGCCCAATATTGTTATACAATATCCCTGCTAATAGGAAAAATCTCCACATACCAAAGAACAGTTTAATGTTGATATTGCCAATGGCAAAAGTGGAGGTGGTCTACAGGATACCCTCTTCTGATCACTACCATTTACACAGCCATTTACATTCCCAACAGTTGCTTTGTAGTTGGGTGAGAAGTGATTAAATGGTTCAAAACAGGGATTTTCCCTTGCTTGGTGTCATTTGTGAATGGCAGTGAGTAGAATAGGGCATCCTATGGGTGTTATCAACATTCAGGCTGGCACCATGGGCACAATACTGTGCAGCAACATTTTAAATCATGGGCATAGAAGCACAGTATCCCACATTTATAAACCTGAAGCTTTTTAATAAAACAACAAGAAATTAATATTTCCATAGCTGAGTTGGAACTGGGAAAACAGTGTATTTTGTACCACAGTGCAGTGGGTGATCACATTTGTGTGCCTTCCTGCAATTACTTTTTATATGTAAATTAAAATATTGAAGGTTTTGTTGGTTTGTGGGGTCTTTTTTTTGTCCCACTCCCCTCAAAATCTCTCTCTATAGTGCTATTTGAAACAAGTCCGCTTTAAGACTGAACACATTTGTTATATTTCTGAGCAATATATTTGTTATATTTCGGGGGACAGGGGCATGAGTTTTCATGGACATAACCGATCTCTTCAGATGTACAGATCACCACGTTCGAGCTGTATCTCATATGCACACCAGATATGGTTAAAGGGACAGAATGAAACTACATACAGAAAATGACAACTGCGATACTAACAGCAATGATAAACCTCTCTCTATATATCTCTGTGTGTGCGCGCACGCACGCGTGCAAACAACAACCAATCCTCATGTAAGCAAGAGTGATAGTGTTAAATCGGTAGATGTATTTTCATCCTAATAACATTCATGAAAATATACCTTTTTAATCTTAGAGCTGCTGCAAAATTCATTGGTGTTTTTTTACTGTAGCAGTTTGACCATTTGTCAGTTGTTTTTAAATAACTGCTGTTTGGATTTATAACTGCATCTAACTGTTTTTGTTTTTTAAATTTAGTGTTCCAAGATCTTGTTTTCCCCCTTAAATATAAAGTAAATAAATACGTGTCAGCAATTATCTAAAATAACACCCATTAAGACAACTGTGTTGGAAAGAACATGAAGTTCTTCTGACTGTTCCTTTATGTGAATATTTTGCCTTTCAAAATCCGCAAAGTAGTTATGATGCCCTTAGTTGGGGCTGAATGCTCAGTTAATAGCAGCACAACAGAGACAAGGAGAATATTAATGAACATTTTGTTTTTTAAACAGCCTGCTTTCATACATATTTTGTGGGACTGTTCTGCTGGAGTCTTGTCTAACTTCTTTGCAGATATTGCCAGCTGGTGTTGTGGCTGATATAAACATGCCTGTAAGCATGCTCAGAAGACAGTTCCACCAAACTGGATTAGTTTTGCTTTTACATCAGTGTTTTGTGAACGAGGTTGCTTGCATGGAAAATTAAGACCTGACAAATATTAACAACATTTAACATAGTACATTTGAAATTAGATTGTATATTTATTGAGCAGAGTGCTCTTTGTATGCCTAAAACAGCACAATCAAAAAAATCATTTATTATTTATTTATTATATTTCTCCACTAAAAGGCAATGTAGACACTTGCTTCCTGGTACCTGAGTATTGATGGCTTCCTTGGAACACTGTAACCTGAAAAAAGGCAACACTTGCATTTGACACCCAGTGTGTTGCGCACCCAGTGTATGGCAGCAATGAAGAAGGCCAATTCCATGCTAGGGATCATGAAAAGGGGATTGAAAATACAGTCATACCTCGTACAACGTAACGCTTGTACAACGAAAAATCCGTACAACGTAATTTTTTTTGGCCCCCCCTTCTTCCCCCTTCCTTGTTTTCTCTGCCTCTTCCTCCGCTCCCAACGGGGCTGAGTGGGCGTGTGTGTGGTGGGGGAAGGGGCAGCCCGTGTTCTCCCTCCCCCTCCCCTCCCCCCTCCCCAGGCATGGTTGGCTTTCTCCCCCCACCCCCACCTTCCCTTCCCTCCACCACCCCCACCCGCCGCCGGGCCGCAGGAGGAGGCGGCGGCTGCAGCAGCCCCGGGGCGGGAGGCGCATGGGGTCACCCTCGGCGTGGCCGGTGGCTGGCAGTCCCCCAACGGAGCCGCCCCGCCGAGGAGGAGGAGGAGGAGGGCACCCCTTCTTGCTGCCGGGCTCCCCTGGCTCCCGCTCGGGCCCCGCGTCTTCTCCTCCTCCCGGGGCCGGGGCGCCTCCTCCGGAGGGGTGTGTGTGTGTGTGTGTGTGTGTCCGTCCGTCCGTCCGTCCGTCCGTCGGTGTGTGTGTGTGTATATGTGTCCGTCGGTCTGTGCGTGCGTGTGTTTGTTTTAGACAACCGCGCGACCTTTCGGCGCTTCCTCGGGAGTAAAGCCCCGTTGACCCCGACCTACCCACCCACCCATCCACGTCGAATTCAGGTGGTGGCAGCGACCCAGCCGCAGGCCAGCCAGCCGGCCACCGGTACAAAAGCGGCCGATCGACGTGTGTCCCACGGCCGCCGCTTCCTCCCAGGGCGCGCCACCCCCCCGGGGGCCTCGGAGGAGGAGGAGGAGGGCGGCCCGCCCGTTTCGGGAGCCCACCATGAGGCGGGCAGGGAGGCAGGCGGGAGGGCCGGCGGGCTGGGAGCGGGTCCCTTCGGCCCCCTTCCTTCCTCGACGTGACGAGGCCTTAAGCTTCGCCCGCCCGGCCTTAAGCCACCCCTTCCTTTCTCCCACGGGCTGAGGGGAAGCCAACAGGCCGCGGCGGAGAAAGAAGCGCCGCCAAAACCACCAACAACCAGGCCCTCCTCCTTCTTCCCAGCCCCGTCCAGGAGCCGCTGACGTGAGGCGACGATTGCCGGGCGGAGGAGAGCTGAGGAGGAGGAGGAGGAGGAGGAAGGTCGGGGATCGGGGCCCTCCTTCCTTACCTGCATCCAGCCCCCTGGGGGTCCCTCGTCGTCGTCGTCGGCGGGGCTGTGTGTGTGTGTGTGTGTGTGTGTGTGTGTGTG
>JAHTLZ010000010.1:55623133-55638162 GCA_023846285.1 Phrynocephalus versicolor | reverse complement strand
TGTGTGTGTGTGTGTGTGTGTGTGTGTGTGTGTGTGTGTGTGTGAGAGAGAGAGAGAGAGAGAGAGAGAGAGAGAGAGAGAGAGAGAGAGAGAGGGACTCGGCATATTGGCAGCAGGAGGGACTTCGCGAAGCTGCCCGGGCGGATTTGCACGCTTTAATTCCCCCCCTCCCGCCCGCCTGCTCGCCCAGCCGGCCGCCACCAGTAACAGACGGTAAGACCTCTCTCCGTTTGCTCCTTGAGCTTCCCTGCCTGGAGCCTGCTTGCATTCCGCCAACACCTGCCGACCAGCACACAAGCACACGCGCACCCCGTTCCATAAGTGGTCCCAGTTCTCGGGTCTTCCCGTCTCTTTTCTTGCACTTTTGGACCATTGAGAGAGAGAGGCGCCGCCGGGCTGCAGGAGGAGGCGGCGGCTGCAGCAGCCCAGGGGCCGGGAGGCGCATGGGGTCCCCCTCGGCGTGGCCGGTGGCTGGCAGCCCCCCAACGGAGCCGCCCCGCCGAGGAGGAGGAGGAGGAGGAGGGCGCCCCTTCTCGCCGCCAGGCTCCCCTGGCCCCCGCTCGGCCCCCGCGTCTTCTCCCTCCTGCGGGAGGGAGGCAAGGAGGGAGAGCGGGTGCGCAAGAGAAAGAGGCGGGATGGCGGCGCGTCTTCCGCTCCCTCCTCCTCCTCCTCCTCCACCCCAACCCCCCCTCCTCCTCCTCCTCCTCCTCCTCGACCACCCCAACCGCCGCCGCCGGGGCTCCGGCAAGAGGTGAGTGGGGGGAGGGAATTCCCTGCGCCAGGTGGGGGGGGAGGGAATTCCCTGTGCGGGTGGTGGTGGGGATTCCCTGCGCCGGGTGGTCGGGGGGAGGGAATTCCCTGCGCCAGGTGGGGGGGAGGGAATTCCCTGTGCGGGTGGTGGTGGGGGGATTCCCTGCGCCGGGTGGTCGGGGGGAGGGAATTCCCTGCGCCGGGTGGTGGGGGGGAGGGAATTCCCTGCGCCATTGGAATGCATTGGAACGGATTAAATCCACTTCCAATGCATTCCTATGGGAAATTAGGGTTTGTACAACGAAAAACTTGTATAACGTAATTTAATTTGGCACGAATTAATTACGTTATACAAGGTACCACTGTAAAACAGCCAATGTTATAATGCCATTGTACAAAACAATAGTAAGGCCCCACCTGGAGTATTGTGTACAGTTTTGGTCACTGCATCTCAACATAGACATAGTGGAACTGGAAAAGGGACAGAAGAAAGCAACTAAAATGATTACTGGGCTGGGGCACATACTTTATGAGGAAAGACTACAGCATTTGGGGCTCTTTAGCCTGGAAAACAGGTGCCTGAGGGGGGATATGATTGAGACATACAAAATTATGAAGGGCATGAGTAAAGTGGATAGAGGGACGCTCTTCTCCCTCTCACAAAATACCAGCACTAGGGGACATCCACCCAAATTGAGGGTTGGGAGAGTGAGAACAGGCAAAAGAAAATACATCTTTACCCAGCGGGTTGTTAGTGGAACTCCCTGCCACAGGATGTGGTGATGGCATCTGGCCTGGATGCCTTCAAAAGGGGATTGGACAGATTCCTGGAGGAAAAGTCCATCACAGGTTACAAGCCAGGATGGGGATGTGTATCCAAGCTTAAAAAGAGGGGGCTTCAAGGGCCAGATGCAAGGGAGTGGTATTCAAGAGACAGATGTCTAGTCTCACGCGCTCCCAGAGGCATTTGGTGGGGCCACTCTAAGATACAGGAAACTGGACTATTTGGGCCCTTGGCCTGATCCAGCACGGCTCTTCTTATGATCTTATGACACTGGCAAGGATCAACCTATCTGAGAGCTATAATTAACCCATGATTTGAGTTGAAATCACTTTAGTGCTCAAGATGCATCCCTGAGACAGTTCTTTGTCTCTGAAAAATCAGACGTGCTCATGGCTTGGAGACAAGCCAAGCAAGCTAATGTGCAAATTGCATTAGCAACCACCACAGGCAACAACCAGTGCTTAAAGATTTCCTGCTTCTAGCAACAGGTTATCTATAACGTATAGCTTGACCCTTAATTGCCACTGGTAATTAATGGTTATACCTAGAGGTGCAGTGGGTCACACCATGGTTTTCTGCACATGGCTAGTCCTCCATTAAAGGTGTTTCCATACTTAGAGAACACATGTTGGGAACAGCCCCTTGTGTGTCTAGAATGTACAAAACTGTCCATTTATGAAGAATCAGTCAAGACATTTGTATTATTGCAAGCCTGTAGGGAAGAAACAGGACCTAAAAAACAACAATAAAGTGTGCTGAAAAGGAAAAAAAAAAAAAAAGAACGCCTGGGCAGGGTGTGCACTGTGGACAAATCTGACGTGAAACAAGTGGCCTCCTATTTCATTAGGCCGAAATTTCAGCCTCCATTTGAAAAACAATCTCCTGTTGGGACTGGGTAGATTAATATTATGAAGCCAAGTTAAAAGCTCTTCTTGTGGAAACATTCAGTTGGTGGTCCTTTCTCTTTGTTTTGTCAGCTCTCATTGAACATCTGTTTTGAAGAAGAATTAAGTGCACAAGTGGCGAGGAACCAAATTGTTTTCATGATGTCACAGCAGAATAATTTCTGTTGGGTTTTTTTTAATATGAAAGCATTATGAAGCTGTGATGGGGGGGGGTCAATATTCACCCATGTAGAAAAACAAACATCCCCAAAGAGCCAAAGTTGTTCCAGCCCAGGAGAAGATGTAAACTTGTCAACAGTGGCACTCCGAAAACATTATGCCAGCGGCGAGACAGGAGTCTTTAAGGAAGACACCACATTGTGCTAGTCTGAGCCCAACAATACAGGGAAATATTTCTGAACAGAACATTTGGATATGAAGAAATCCTTGTTTATTTATATGGACAAAAAGACCCCCGGAGAGACACTGCCAGTCAGAATAGTTGACTTGACACTACATTACAAAGGTCAATTATCAGATCAAGGGCAATGCAGCTTCATATACTAATATGATTAGTCATGGACTGACATGAACACATTATTTTATAGCTTATTTTTCACTCACATCCATGCTTAAAGTACCTTAATATTTAATTACCGTGCAAATCACAATCTAAAAGCAATACCAACAATACCAGTACTAAAAAATTGGAACAAATTGACAGCAACGGATCTATCAAATGGAATAACAAAACAAAAGAAAAGAAAAGGGGGAAAGACCGGGAAAAACCTGAAGATACAAGAACATTAAAAGATGGTTTCTTCTGACACTAACAGTGGCATGAGGTGAACCTCAATAAGAAGGATGTTTCAGATACCAGGCCACAAAATGCCCTGTCTGTGGTCACCACCAACTGCTTAACTGCCAATTGAGCTATTATAAATGCACCCGGAGATGAATAAAAGCCATGGCAGGACTCCTTGCAAGCTCTTAACACCAAGGAGGAAACAACCTCAGGATCAAAATTCATAGTATGCCCATAATGATCATTTTAACTGTGTTTAATTCATGCTCCTGTACCACTTTTAACTGCCCCCCTTTTTTGCTTTTTTAATATTCAGAGAATACTGTTCAGTAATAGTCATCATTGTGGCAGGGAAGATGATACAGAAGGTACTGTATTCTCTCCAGGCTATACTGTTGTCTAAAACACAGCACTTTATGCACTGGGGCAGATTGGAAACCAATGCAATGTCTTGCAGCAGCAGACACAATACATTCATAGAGCTGATGGGAGGTTTTTTTATTGCAGACAAACTGTAAAAAGGCAGTCTTCTCACGCTGCAGCACTTCAGCCTAGCTATAAGTAGGATATAGATAAATGAGGCAAGTTGGAGTACCTGATAAAGGCAGACAGAATATGATTTGAGTTTTAAAAGTTACTTAAGTATTCTGAGGCAAACAGGGTAAAAAGGGAGCAGCAAGCAATGAACATGATTCTTTGCGATGAACATTATCAGGTATAGTGCAAAACCATTCTTAATGAATAGCACTTATCATATGGTTGGAATTTTTGGGATGACACATTCTGCAATTCTCCATTCTAGAAACTGAACTACCTGAGACTACATGTTGTATCTCAAAATGGCACACAATATATGACCTCTGGACTCAGCCACTCTCCTTTCACGTGGTATTATCCATGAAAGATAGGCATTCAATAGACTGACAGTAAGCTATATCTCTTTTGAGTACTTCATTTGTCTTCTCAGATTGCAATGTCTGTCTCTCAACCAAGGAAGGTACTGTATGTTAATATCAATGGTGCACTTCATTTATTAATTTATGGGTTTCTTTTCAGCATCTGAATGTATGCTACTCTAATACCACCTTTGGCCATTTAAAAATATACTTGGTAATAAGTGTGGGGAGATGCTTTCATCTTCCTGGATTAGTCTTCCTGGGTCATCCCATCTGGGCAGAGATGACTTCACATTCCGTAAGAAATCAAATTTGACTGCATGATGATGTCACTGAGAGCAGTTGGAGCAAACTGAGAAAAAGCAGTGTATGTGAATAGGTAAACATTTCTACCCGAGGTGCTAGGGGCACACAAGAAAGCAGTTCCTGGTTTCTACTGCTGCTGAAAAACATTCACAGAGATGGTTAATCATTTTAGCTAGGTTCTAATTGCAATCCAATTTGGTGTTAGTTGATTCTGTGTGTATCTGCACATTTAAAAGGGTTCTTCTTCCCTGTCTGCGTATGGACATGTTGAAGCTTTGTTCACTCCCATCACCAGAAAGGAGGATTATTTGTCTATCCTATAGTAATTATGATTCATCACTTCAGTGTAGTTCAGTGTTATATCAGGACAAGCTGTGAGGTAGTACATCTCTAATCTCTAGTTTGAGAAGGATATGAATAGCAGGTCACATCATGCATATGGATTATTCAACAATCAGAGTATTGTAATTGCCTTTCAAACTACAATTCAGATAAGGAAACTAGGGTAACAAGATAGGCAGCTCTATGTAAATTACTACTGTTTTGCCCTTTCTTACATGATCTGTAGCATTATGTGATGGGATGGGAGGGAGAGAAAGAAAACTTACTTTAAGATCCCTTCTGCTGCAAAATTGTTTACACATTTTGTGTTTGTGTTAGCAATCAATGTGAGTTGTGGCATATACCAGCAGCTCAGTCCACTGCAGTTTAAACCCCACCCTGATTAAAAGAATTCATTCCAAAACCTATGCATATTTTAGTCCAATCGAAATCAGTGGCCGTTATGTTGACAGGTATAATTTTCTTTTCATTTCATTTTTGCTTAGGACTATTACCTTTGGGGAATGCAATATGCAAAAATATACATGTGAAGAGAACTCTAGATTCTTGTTATACAGTAACTCCCCGCTTATCGCGGGGGTTAGGGATCACTGAAAATCTGCCATATGCAGATGCAGGTTGGGGGGGGGGGGCTGGGGGGGCACGACGTGCCACCTCTGCTTCCCCGGGCTGCTGAAAGACTTTTTAAAAAGCCTTCCAGCAGCCCATGCAAGTGGCGGTGTATGATCTGATCCGCCACCACCGCTTGCTGCAGGTGCCATTCCTCCCCCAGCCAGCGCCAATCAGCTGCTTGGCACTGGCTTGGGCCCAGCACTCTCCCGCAATCACAATGCATTTCAATGGAGAAAATTTCCCCATTGGAATGCATTGGCGCAATGCATTCCAATGGGGATAAATGCATTGAAATGCATTGAGTCAATGCATTTCAATGGAGATGGCCCAGGACTGGGAGGCATTTCAAAACTGGTGAGCTTGCTTCTCGTGAGGGAAGGGGGGGGGAGAAAGAAAGCAGTGCCACTTTTGAATTGCCTTCCAGTCATGGAGGCAAGTGGGGGCATTTTAAAAGGGGCACACTGGTTCCCCTGAGCCGCCCCCCCCCCCGTGTGTGGGAGTGGTGCACTACTTTTAAAATCCCTTCCAGTCACGGCGGCAGACTTGCCTTCATGACTGGAAGGGATTTAAAAAGTGGTGTCTTGTTTCTCCTGAGCCCTACCCCCCCTGGGGGGGGGGGAAGCAGCGTGCCACTTTTATAATTCCTTCCACTCATGGAGGCAGGACTTGCCTCTGTGGCTGGAAGGCATTTTAAAAGGGGTGCACTGCTTCTCCTGAGCAGGGGGAGGGGGAGCAGCGCACCACTTTTGCCAATGAGATGGAGTCCTGGGTGTGGGAAAGGGAAAAAAGGTTTTAAAAGCCCAGGTTTTGAAAAACCCTTCCCCTCCTTCCCTAGCCCCAGGCTCCAGCTCATTGGCACTGGGGTGGGGGAGAAAACCTTTTGTTTCCCCACCCAGCACCAATGAGCTAGAGCCCAGGCGTGGGGAAGGGGGGGAAGGTTTTAAACACCTGGGCTTTTAAAACCTTCCCCCCCTTCCCCATAGCCCTGTTCCAGCTGATTGGCGCTGGAGTGGGACAATAAAGGTTTTTCTCCCTCACCCCAGCACTAATCAGTTGGATCCCTGGCATGTACTGCAGTCCCACAATATAGCGGGACCACAGTATATGAACTGCGAAATGGCAGGGCGTTACTGTATCCTTCTTGGTTGTAGTACCACAATTATGAAATATCTGCATATTTGAATGTGTGACTTGCGTGGACATTTGTAATTGTTTTTCCGTCCTGTCAAAACTTTTGTTCCCACAGGCATTTCTGATTATTGATTTATGTTCATTCTTTTACATACACAACCTTCCCCAGTTTTTATCAAGAAGCTCTGGTGTTACTGGTTTTACTACATTATATGTCATTTCAATATTGGTAATATTACCATTATCTTGACAGAGAAAACAATGTTTTAAAGAATATACAAGAATAGGTACAGGATACTGATGCACGTATTGTTTCTAATTTTTACCCACCTTTTGTTTTTGTTTGTTTGTTTGACATCTTGGTGCTCTATCTTTTGCTCTATGACCTGAGCAATAATCCAGGCAACCAGGAAGTAGAACAGGAAATTTCTTAAGTGTTGGTCATTTGTGATTGCAAAACAAAAAAGGAGAAAAAGGAAAAGGAAAAGGAAAAAAAGGAAAAAGGAAGAGGAAGAGGAAGAGGAAGAGGAAAGAAAAAGAAAAAAGCTTTTATTGCATCTTGTAGTTTTCAGATTAGTGTCTATATTTTGTGAACAGACTTCAGTACATATGCACATTCTTCATTTGCATGTCTGATTTCTCAGACATGAAAGATTGCTTGAATCACATCTCTAGAAGATTAAGATGCTTTCATCTGTAGTGATGGATCTTCTGTAATACGTTACCAGGTTGGCCCCAAGAGACTGCCTGTCTCTGCATTTTACACACATGCCACTGTCAGAGTTGTGATAAACTTCTTCCTCTTCAAATGGCATAGCTGGAAGGGACTCCATGGATGATCAAATCCAGACTTTATCGAAGAACTATGATGGGGAATCAAACTGCTATCCAGCTGTTTTACCTTCCTGGTGAAAGAATGTTTCTGTATTGCATTTTCCTTTTGCAATGACTAGTGCACAGTTTCTTATCCACTGAGTAAAACAGAGAATATGAGCCATGCCCTCAAAACAGAGAATATTAGCCATGCCCTGTGTCCTCTAGACATGCCCTCAAATTGATAGCCCCCTGCACCCCCCGGCAATCCCTATCCAGGTTTATCAAAGTCCTTCTGGGGCTGTGGAGTGCATTGGGCTTTCTGAGGCTTATCACAAGGACTAGTGTCTCTTGGGCAGTTCTAGGGCTCCAGCCAGGCCCTCTGGGATCGATGACAGCCTCAGTCCTCTCTCAAGCCAGGTGGCTGAATCTGGAAAGGCATTTTATCAAAATGTTCGCAACATCTCAGAACAGGCTGATTCGAGTTCAGTTTATTTCAGAGGGTCTCTTAAGCATGCCTAAGTTTGAAACCGACTGAGAAACTGCTGAGAATTGTTGAAAAATAACTGGTGTTATTAACTGGTATGTATTTTCATAAGCCAGAACCAGGCAATTATATAATCCACTCTGGCCTCTTGATAAAGGGAAGAGTTCTATGCTTAAAAATAAATTAATAAGAATGTGTACATCTAGCCCAGGCTGCATGTAAACGTTGGTGGCTTTCAGTTTCCTATCTTTAACTCAGAGATACATTACCTTGACCATCCTGGCTGAACCATAATATAAGCTCTGCAGTACAGGAGAGGAAAGTAAAGGCAGGGGGGAGCCAGGGGCCATTTCAGAAAACCGGAGATAACCACATCTGAAAAACACAAGTGTCTCCAAGACAGGAGAAGCAAACAAAGCTGTCTAAAGCCAATAGAGATGGGCACGAAACACCAAAATGGCATTTCGTGGTCATTATTCAGGCCCTGGGGTCCGCTTCATTTCTGTTTCTTCATTTTTCGGGCGCGGCAAGCTGCGGCCGCACCGGAGCCGGTGGCATGCAGGCTGGGAGAGCATTCCTGCGGCCGCGGGGAGCCCTCCCGGGGCTGGGGCAAGCTTCCTGGCCGTCCCACAGCCACGGGGAGCCCTCCCAGGGCTGGGCACCGCCAGAGCTAGTGGCAAGCCTGCAAGCAGAAGAGCAATCCCGTGGCCACGGGAGTCCTCCCGGAGCCGGGCGCTGCTCTGGTCACGACCCCCAACAGGCTGCCGCCCCCGGAGCACCACCAAGCACCATCCTCCCTTGGCCCCCCTCCCCAAGGACTGATCCGCCACGCCGTCTGCCACCCCTGTTGGGTCACTACCCCCGGAGCCCCATGCAGCGCCGCCCTAACTGTGGCCCTTCTCCCCAGGAACCACTCCACCCCGGGAGCCACCACCCCGGCAGACCGCTGCCCCACACCCCCATGGCCTAGACCTGGGAAACCTGTGGGGGGTGCCGCTGCACTCCCCCCATGCTCCAATAATGCCCTCTGCTCCGGGCCGACTGCACCGTTGCCGCTTCGCCATGTGGCCGAGATCCCGGAGCCCAGTCCATAAGGGCTCGGATCCTGCCTCTTCTTGCGAGATCGGCAAAGTCTCGTGTTGTCAGCTCTGGTGGGGAGGGGGCAAAGAGGCTCCACCAGGCCCAGGCCCCTCTCACCGCTCTCCGCTGCTCCATTATTCATTGCGTGAGTGGCGTGACAGCAATAACGGAAACAAACAGAACCGAAGAAAATTTTCTTGGTTCTGTTCGGTTCAAGCCTGCCCCATCGCAACGCTCGTTATTCGTACTGTTACGTAACGGAACGAATAACGGAGAACGGTAACAAAAAAAAGGTCGTTTTTGTGCCCATCTCTAAAAGCCAATTCAGTTTTAGCTGCGGCTCATAACAAGGTAAAAGGTAAAGGTTCCCCTTCCACATGTGTGCTAGTTGTGAGCAACTCTAGGCGTGGTGCTCATCTTCGTATTCAAGCTGGAGAGCCAGTGTTGTGCAAGTCCATGGCCACATGCCCGTCATGGCTGCAAGGAAACACTTTTACCTTCCCACTTTTTATGGCGGTAAAGCAAAAAAAGTGTTCTGCTTATATACCGCCCCATACCACTTCAAGTGGTCTCTGGGCAGTTTACAGTTTTTAAATTACAGTATGCAGGCTACACATTGCCCCCACCTCAGCTAGCTGGGTAGTCATTTTACAGATCCCGGAAGGATGGAAGGCTGTGTCAATCATGAGCCGGCTACCTGGGATTGAACCCCAGGTCATGAGCACAGTTTTACATGCAGTACAGGCATTTAACCACTGCGCCAGGGGGCTCCTAATGACCTATTTATCTACTTGCATATACATGCTTTCGAACTGGTAGGTTGGCAGAAGCTGGGGTTATCAGCAGGAGCTCACTCCGCTGTGTGGCATCCGGGATTCGAACCGCTGAGCTGCCGACTTTGTAGCCCACCTTAACAGACTCAGAGGTACTCATAAAGGAGAGTAATTCCTTTGTGCTGGCTTTGGTTAATTAACATAACAACTATCTAATGTCCTTGAATCTTGACATATGCTTACACCTGAGCACAAACCAACCCCACATGCCCTTTTGCAATATACTGTACACAGAGAATCTTCACTGTGAAGAAATTTGCAACCAGGTAGCTGAATATGTGTGTTGCAGCAGAAGCAACAAAACATCTGAAGAAGGTGGGTGTTGCCCATAAAAGCTTATTCCAAACAAAAAAATGTTTGTTTTAAAAGTGCTGTGATACTTTTTGTTGTTCCAGCTAAATACCATCTTCCATAAACATGAGCTACTCATTACTTATCGTTATTTTTACTCCTTCTGCAATATTTCTTTAGTCTGCAACTCTTTGCATCCTAGCATGCCGAATATACTTATACAATATATTCTCTCCTTCCCCCTTCTTTTGTAGATTTTGAATGTTTCTGAGTATATGCAGTACATTTGACTGTTGAGTGTTATACAGCAGTCATTCCTAGTCTACTGTGTTGAAAATAGCAGGATGTCTGCCCATCGACAAAAGGATTTTATTTTTGTTCTTGCCCCCACCAGGAAAATGAAATTTTTTTTTAGAGTAATTGTTTATGAATGACTATCCACAATTCTGCTTATCTAAAGGGAAATCTCACATGAAGGAACATCCTTCTGTTTGAGCTTGTGGAGATCTGAGCCTTAGAGGGTGCAATTGTTGTCACTACGTCACTACGTTGTCCTGGAACATAGGTTCTGCCAGGAGGTGTTTTGATCTGTTCCTCAGTATCCATGCCAAGTGTATTACTATACAAGACAGCAGGCAGCATGGGAAGAAGGACAAATTAAGAATTCCCAGAACAAACACCTGAAAAAAAAGAATATACTACCATTTGTGGGGAAGGGGATAATATTTGTCTTTAGCCCATCTAAACAGGACAATTTCTGAAAAGCAGGAAGGAACGAAGGAAATACATTTCTTGAATTTTGATCCAAATCCTCGGTACGCCTCAGTATGTGGCTTTGGTTCTGCTTTTACTCTTCATCTAGTGGTGGATAAGAAGAATAACGGGTAGTTTCTGGTATTTTTCCCCTCATAGAAAACTAACATTCCGGTTGTTTGGAAAGTACTTCTGAGATGGTCTCCATATAGCCAAGAGTGGGAACAAAACTGTCAGTTTTGCGGCCCTAATAAATAGCTCAGCTTATCTGGTATAAATATCACTTACTTTGAATCACCTATCACAGTGGCCTGTGCTCAACCTGGATCTAAACAGTGATTCAATTTTATGCTGATGGGGTGACCTTCAGATTCCATTCTCTCTCAAATTGATCTGTCTCACGAGTTATGAATTAAAGTAAAAGGGTAGGATGTGGGAATCTTATATACAAGTGATAGAGAATTTATGGGCTTCCAGATGTTGTTGAACTGCAATTCCTGACACCCTTCTGCACTGTTGGAAGTTGCAGTCCCTATTTATGTGGAACATTCATTATGGAAGCTTCTAGATTAAAAGAAAGAAAGAAAATAACCTTCAAGAACAAAATGCTGTCAGAACAACATAAAAGATCACGGTCAAATGAGGTACTTATTGAATTAACAAAAGCTAAAGCAGAGTTAGAGGCACTAGATGTAGTTAGGGTCCACACTGCTATGAGTTATTTAAAAAGATAATACTGGGATTTAAAATACTAAATTGCTATTATATGCTGTTAAAATGAAGGCAGCAAAAAGAACAATAGTAAATTCAACATTTATGGAATACTATAAAAATCTGTACGAATCAGAAATAACATCTGATATAAACACAAGAAAATTTGTAAGTTCATTGCCAATTAATTAAAACATAAAGATCAACTTAACTCCTCAATAACAATAACTGAAATAAAAGCAATGGATTCATTGCACTGACTTGCTTCTTGACCTCCATTTGTTTTTTTTGCCATATACAGTGGTACCTTGTATAAAGGAATTAATTCGTTCCAAATGAAATTATGTTGAGCAAATTTTCTTTTATACAAATTCCCCATAGGAATGCCTTGAAAACGGAGTGATCCCATTTTTATGTTGTACGGATTTTCCCCATAGGCAATTCTGTTAAACAAATTTCCCCTATCTCTGGAATTTTTTATGTTGTACAAATTTTATGTTATACAAGCTGTTTGTTATACAAGGGTCCACTGTATACTGTACTTTGCCTGCTGCCTCTGTGACTTGTTTGACAATTCTTTCTACAGATGGGGCATGGCATGGCCACTCTGGAACTTGCATAGCTTCATTAATGAACTTCTTGACTTCCGATATCATCAGTGTACATGTCAAAGGAGCGACCAGTCTATGAGTTCTAACAGTGAAGTAGCAACAGGATTAATAGAAGGAGTATTTCTGGGACGTACAGAAAGATCTCCAAGGAAATAATTTCCACTCAAGTCAATAATCTTTTGCACCTCGGCTTTTTTCTTAGGACTGTCACTGGAGCACAAGAGTGTTTGAATAGTCATTTCTCTAAATGCACACAGTAGCACCCCCGTATGCGCTGATTCGCCATCCGCAGTGCAAGGGGCCAGGACGGCAGTGGCTGCAGAGGCTGTGCGGCCCAGGTGTGCCCACCTGGGACCTCAGTGGTGGCTACAGAAGCTGTGTGGCTCTCAGTGGCATGGCCTGTGAGTGCCCGCTTATGAATTTGGCAGCATGAGTGGGGTGTGGTCAGGTTTGCGGCAAATGGGCATGGCATCATAGTGGGTGATATCGTTCAAAAACCTCTTTTTCCTTAAGGCCAGCCATTACTGGACTTCATTGGTCTCCAGTATATAAGGGAGAAAAGCACACTTTGATCACATGTTAGGTATGCCATGCTTTTGTCAGCTGCCCTCTCCTTCTGCCTCTTTCATTCTTATTGCTACTTCAGATGTGTATATAGTCACTCAATTATCATGTGCCCCATACTGTTGGCACAGTGCTCATCCACCACAGGCTATCTGCTTGCCCAATCTACCTGCTACTTGGTGTATCTGCCCACTTCCCAGTGCAACCCGTTTTCTGTTTCTCTAATGTTGCTGGCATGTACTAATAGCATGTTCCAGCTGTTCAAGTCTCAATCCATATGGGCCTGACAGTAATTTCCTAATACCTAGGCACTGTAGGTGTGCCCTCTTTTTGTTTGACACAATCACTGGGAAAATGTGAGAGGACACAGAGAAATGCTTTTGTCAGTTTTTCAGGCTGTTTGGCCATGTCCTGGAAGTCTTTCTTCCTGATTTTTTGCCAGACTCTGTGCTCAGCATCTTCAGAGAGCAAGGAGCTCAGGCAACTAGGAGTTCTCTCTGTAGTCTGGGGTTTTAAAATGTTTTGCCTGTTCATTAATTTAAAGGAGAAAATAATAACTACAGTGGACCCTCGTACAACAAGCGGTTTGTATAACATAAAATCTGTACAACATTAAAAATTCTGGAGATAGGGGAAATTTGCTTAACAGAATCGCCTATGGGGTGAATCCGTACAACATAAAAATGGTCACGATTAGGAATTACTCTGTTTTCAATGCATTCTTATGGAAAATTTGTATAAAGGAAAATTTGCTTAACAGAATTTCATTTGGAACAAATTAATTCCTTTATACAAGGTACCACTGTATATAGTATTCATGTTGACTGTAACTAGCTGCTGTAGTAAAAGCAGCAGTGGGATGTAAACTAGTAATGTTGAAAGAAAGATGTCTTATGAATGACAAATTATCCTTTTTCTTGTTTGTCTGACTTTCATGTGTTCACTCTCTTCTTGTTTCTGCATTAACTCCATTTTTTTAAAAAAAACATGGAAACTTGCATCTACATATACTGTGGTACCTTGTATAAAGGAATTAATTCGTTCCAAATGAAATTATGTTAAGCAAATTTTCCTTTATACAAATTCCCCTTAGGAATGCATTGAAAACAAGGTGATCCCGTTTTTATGTTGTACAGATTCGCCCCATATGCGATTATGTTAAGCAAATTTCCCCTATCTCCGGAATTTTTTATGTTGTACAAATTTAATGTTATACAAACTGTTTGTTATACAAGGGTCCACAGTATATCATTAAACACATTTTCTCCATATATAAAAAGTTATATTATCTGAAAAATATGTATTCTTAAGGAGCATTGCATGGTTTTTGACCAGAGAACAAGGTTTGGGCATTTGGGAAATGTCAAGCATGTGAATAACAAAATTTAAGTCAGCTTCTATCAGAACTTGTGAACATCTAGGTCTTGAAACATCACTAATTTTGAAGGCCAGTAGGGAAATCATATGCATTATTCACGTATCATTTCATGGAGAAATGGCTAGAAATAAGAATAAGATGACATTTCATATGAAAATTTGTGTGTGTGTGTGTGTGTGTGTGTTTAACTTTGGGATGTGATGGACACCTATCTGCTCAGACATAAGCCTTAGATTCAGCAAACTGTTCTTCTCAGTTAGTGCAAAGAATTGTGGGTTAATTTTCATGGGATTGTTTCGTGAACGTCTCTCATTTTCTGTTGCCTTGTCTGTGTTGCCATTAATCACACCCAGTACATTAACCACACTGAAGATGTACTTAAGGGCTTTAATGAAGGGGTACATGAAAATGAGACTAGGTATTAACACCCCAGAAAAGGAAAAGTAATCTCCCCACAGGTGGCGTTTTCTGTGTCTGTTCCCAACAAAAGGTTCCAATCTCTATAAAACTGAGAGCAAAAACAAAACAAGGCCACAGGAACAGGGAACAATTACACCACACTTGCTTTTTGAAAATTCTCAGCCGACAGTTCAGATCAAATCAGGAAAAAGATGTTGTTTCCATATTATTCTGTGGTGGACTTGGCAGGAACGCTTATTAAAGCTCAAGACTCTGCTTTGTTCTGATCTGCAAGCAGCAGTAATACATCTGTAAATCAGAAGCCCATGGCTTCTTCTTCTTCTTCATCTTCTTCATCTTCTTTAAATGAAAAACAGAAGCCAACACTGGGTCATTAATTTCAAACTCTTAAGCATACTTTGACTTGAAATGTTAAAATAATCCCCAGCTAGGCCATGACCATTCCAAAGATGCTTAGAAATTCTAAATTCAGGAGCTATTGCACAGAAGCAGGGGGAAAGCAAAGAGGAACTTGAGAGCAGAATGCATGCTGTCTTTGGAAAGAAACTCTTATCAATGCTGTGCATTCTTGATCCAAA
>JAHTLZ010000010.1:55607815-55618869 GCA_023846285.1 Phrynocephalus versicolor | reverse complement strand
TTATTATTATTATTATTATTATTATTATTATTATTATTATTATTATTGTTGTTGTTGTTGTTGTTGTTGTTGTTGTTGTTGTTGTTGTTGTATTTGTTAACTGCCCAGTTTTCCGGAAGGAACTTCGGGTGGTGAAATTCAGCTGAATATACAGAGAATAAATGTCTGCACGTACGGCTGTTGGCTGACATTTCTTTCCTTGAGGCAGAGAAGCAAATGGTGCTCCCATCCCATAGTTGAAGTGCATGGTGCCCAAAACCAGTCAAATTATTTTATTGAACAAGGCATCACATCTCACAGGTTCTGCACGTACAAATATATATAGAACGACAACAAATTGAAGAACCATTCCCATTCCTTTTCAGAGTTCAAAGCTCCCTCATTCCACCTAACAGTAGGGTTGGCCCTGGATCGTATACCCCTTCTGGGTTCTCTCTTGAGTACCTTGTGCCAGGGCAAACCATATCACAGGTGGCTTATGAATGAAGCAAGGGGGCACTCCCCTGAACGTTTGAGTGATCCTCCCAATGGCTTAGTCCAGAGATAACCCTAAACAGTAGTGGGGCTATTGGGAGTCTTCCTGAGCTACAGGTAGGTAGGTAGGTAATAGTTTATTGCTAAAAACCATTGGTCATTGCAATCTTGATTAAAAAAAACTTATAAAGTTACATCTGTGACAAATATAATTAAAACATTAAAAAACCGTGTGACATTTGCAGAGCAATATAGTCCTCCCAAAGGAAGAGGTTGACCCGAATTTTCATAGCTACCAGCGCAAACTTTGCAACTTGCTGTGTAACAAACCTGTCTGTACCGACAAGTAGCATACTAAGTTGGGCTCCAGGGGACCTATCGACCAGTGAACTAATAATCCCACCAAGGAATTTGCCTCTGGGTTGGTTGTGAAGGGGGCACCTGAGCAAGTAATGGGGCACATCATCGACTTCACCTGAGCCACAAGGGCAAAGTCTGTCCGAAACAGGGATATTATCACGTCTCCCCTCTAAAAAAGCAGAAGGCATGGTCTGAAAGTGCAGGGCTATGAAAGCTGTCCTCAAGGGAGCTGAGGTTAAATTGTGGAAATAGCTTTCCAGCCTGAAATATGTTTTATACAAAGGATAATAAAGGGAGAATTACGATAATGAAACCACAGCCAATTCCCTCCATTTGGAACATAAATAAATCTTGTCTTTGACCAATACTGGGAGAGACAAAAGAGGGGATAGATTCAGTATTGATCCCATAAGGATGTAATATGGGTCTGACTAGCTTTGCCCAGGACTCCTGCAAGGGGTGCTGGAGTTGTTCTATATAGCACTTCTTTGGCAAGTGGGAGTCGCTCATGGCGGCCAGCTTCAACCAGTCCTGAGCTACAGAATTCAGCATCAGGGTCCCCCCTATAGTTTACTGTCACCATGTGCTTCTGATGAAAGTTCCAGAGACTCTGATGTAGAAAGGGCAATTATTTTTTCCATATAGAGTAGTGTTCTCTTTTAGGCCAGGTATGAATCTGGTGCAGAAGTAAGAATAATGCAGTTTGCTTCAACAGAGCAACTACAGAGGAGCCTTTTACTGTTCATAAAAGGGAGTTCAGCCAGCACATTTTCATGCAGCTTGACAGCTCATTAGAGAATGATGCTGCTACTGCTCAGCACAGATGAAGCTGATTGCCCTGTTAAGAGATAATCTGAATACAGGGAAATGAGCAGGGTTGGGGAGGGAAGGAGGATGTAGGTCAAGAGCATCAGGAAGACGCCAGGCTGAGCGCTCAAACGGCAACTACATAATATTTGTGAATCTTTCAAAAAGCATAATAAATTTTAATCACTTTCATAGAAATTATTGCATTCCCATCAGAGGAATCCTTCAATTAAATCTGAGCAACGCTCTTTGCTACAAATTGGAAAAATGTTGTAAAATGTTAATAGGACAGCTCATTTCACATACACGGCTACTTCCAAAATATCAGAGAAAAGCCACTTAGGCATGAGTCACATTGTCTTTGCAGTTCTTTGCTTGCTTTGTTGATGCAACTTTGGCCATTAGTTTGTGCAGAAAGCAAAGCATCTTTGACATTGAGAACTTTTCATTCCCAAGTAATATCTAAATCGTTGTTCCATTGGTGTGGGTCCAGTATACTAGTTTCAGCCCCTGGAGGGTACCTAAGGACATGCTAAATACAGACTACAGAGTATTCTGAAAACAACCATCTCGCAGAAACTTTAGATTCACTGTTGAATTCTTAAGAGTCACAAGCTCAGGTTTTATGGCATTGGCGAGTGCATTTTGTGACATTGCTCTAATAATTGTTTGCCATCAATGTCAGTTCTGGCTCAAGATGACCCTTTCTAGGGTTTCCTGAATATAGAGTATTCAGGTGTGGTGTGCCATTCTTCTTTGGGGGTTCCCTGCTGAGACTGTGCAGTTTGCCCAAAACTACACAGGGTTTCCCTGGGATGCACAGTAGGGAATTAAACTAAGTCTTCTGGCTCCACAGTCAGGTACTTAAAATCTCATTGCTCTATGTATTATAATACATACAGGTGTTCCAGAAGGCTGCATAGGGCTGCAAGGAGCAATAGAATCTATATGCTAATGCTTCACCTACCAGTATCTGATATACAGTACATAAAATTAATCACTTGTATGTAGAGATGGCAATGAAATGAATTTTTTTGTTTTGTTATTTGTTATTCATTTCGTTACATAATGAAACGAATAACAAACCTAGGAGTAAAATCTAAACGAAATGAACCGAACTAGGAAAAATTGGTTTGTTATGTTTCGTTTCATTAATGGCGGCACATGAAGAAATGAGCTGTTTTTAAACCCTTTAATGAGGATGAGAAACCCTTCAAAAATATCATAAATTTTTATGCCTGATTATAGCTATTAGGCTGATGCCAGTGATGTAAAACCTCTAAAAATGTGTTTTTAAAGTGATCTTTTTTTTTTAAAAATGGGACAAAATGGCTGCCACATACTTTTGTTAATGGCAGTGAATCTGTGCAGAATGGCATTTTTAAGGTATTAAATGTTAACCATATTAACAGGAGTCCTCCTTCTGCAAGCCTGCAAAGAATAAGAAATAAATGCAGATGCCATTCAGTCAGGTTTCTTTTAGAAGGCAGGATAGCCTTGAAGGAACTATTTTCCAGTCCTGAAGAACTCCCCCCCCCCCACAAATCATCATAATCTTAGAACTTCAGAGCTGGAAGGGACCCTGTGGATCATCAGCCCCTGACAAGAAGCCACAGAGGAGAATCAAACTCCCTCTAAGATCTGCAGCCAGACACTTAAACCACTGAACTATCCACGGATTCTTATGAGGAAGCATAGCTAGATTTATCTTTTCTGACCCCTTCCCTTTTATTATAGGAACTGCCATCTATGGAGCAAACTATACATTAAAATTAGCACATTTTTTTAGAAGTTAGAAGAGGGGATTCCTTAAGCTGCGTGGAGATCTGAATGCATGTGTTCATGCTCCTAGACTAGCACTCTGTCTGTGACATTGGACTGGCTTTTAATGCCTGACTAGTCAGTCCATCCCTAGGGCCGTGGTGGCTCAGTGGACTAGAGTGCTGAAACTGTCGCCTGCAAAGTTGGCAGCTCAGCGGTTCAAATCCTGGGTGCCACCCAGCTCCTGCCAACCTAGCAGTTTGAAAGCAAGTAAATGCAAGTAGATAAATAGGTACTGCCATAAAAAGCAGGAAGGTAAACAGTGTTTCCTTGCAGCCATGCCGGCTATGTGGCTACAGACTTGCACAACACTGGCTCTTTGGCTTGAAAATGGAGATGAGCACTGCCCCTAGAGTCAGACACAACTAGCAACGCATGTGCAGAGGGAACCTTTAGATTTACCTTTAATAAGTCCATAATTAGTCATGTAGGCAAGAAACTTTGGATGCCTATACTCTTTCCAGGTGCCAAACAACTAAATCATTTTTTAAAATTCCATCATGTACATGTATGCAGTCTTTGCGGTAACCTGGAACCAACACAGTACACAAGGTAAGTGAAATATTTAAGGAGTAATTTTCCCAGTTCCACTCCCCCAATGACTTTCCATGGGACTTTAATCTTGTTCTTCAAAGTCCTAGTCCAGTGACTGAGTGCCCAAACTGCAATTCAAAACCCAGTAATTTTTTGCAAAGTGCCAATGCAGCAATTTAACCTGAAGGGGTGGCTGTGAGGGGGTGACGTTGGGTGCCCACAGAAAGGGCTCCGAGTACCACCTTTGGCACCCGTGCCATAGGTTTGCCAACACCGTCATAGTCCATTACTTTGTCCACTATCTACACTATGGAAACCCCAAATCAGTGCCATTAGTGTTTCTATAATGAATGCTATGGTTTTCCTTCAGTCCACGTCCTCGCTGAGGAATGACTTCTGGATCCACTACACACAGATACTTTGTTTGCATTCAAATAATGTTCATTCCTGGCTGCACTTGGAGCTTGGTCTCTGGCTGACATATCTGAGGAGCCTCCAGACTCTCTGTTCATTCTGCTGTAGATCTGTCTTTCTTCCCACGATCCAGGGAGGCCTGTGCTTCATAGGGAGGGTAAATCATAGAATCATGAAACCGTAAAGGGCCTACAAGGCTACCGGGTCCATCCCTCTGCTATGCTATATGTAGGAATACAAATCAAAGGATACTTGCCAGGAGGTTGTCTAAATTTCTCTCGAATGCCTCCAGTGTTGAAGTGTTCATGGCCTCTAGGGATAATTGGTTCCATGGTCATACTGTTCTAACAGTTAGGAAGTTTTTCCTAATTGTAGACCAAAATCTGGCTTCCTGTAACTTGAGCCCATTGTTGCATGCCTTGCATTCTAGGTTGCCTGAGATCTTGCCCCTCCTCTGTATGGCTGCCTTTCAAGTACAGTAGGACTCCCATATCCACTGATTCATTATCCATTGATTCAGTTATCCACGGTTTGCAGGAAAAAAAGCAAATAAACAATTCAGCAGCCGTAATACATGGAACTGTCCCAGACAGCAGCTGTAAAGCAAACTGCTCTCATAAAACAACAGTGTAAAGCAAGCTACTGTCACAAACAGCAGCCAGAAAGCAAGCTACTGTCTCAAAACTGCAACCAGAAAGCAAGCTACTGTCACAAAACAGCAGTTGGTTTTTTTTTGGCATTTTCACTTATCCACGGATTTCATTATCCACGGGTAGGCCTGGAACCAGACCCCAGTGGATACTGGGGTCCTACTGTATTTGAAAAGTGCTATCGCCTCTCCCCTCAGTCTCCCTTTCTCAAGTCTAAGTATGGCCAGTTCTTTTAGTTTCCAGCCACCTAATCATCCTTGGCATGTCTGTTAAGGATCATTGGCTTTCAAAGTAAAAAGATAAAAGTTTTCCCTGCACATGTGTGCTAATTGTGTCCAACACTAGGGGCCAAAGAGCCAGTGTGTGCAAGTCTGTGGACATGTGGCCAGCATGGCTGAACACAGTTCTGAGCACAGAACACTGTTTACTTCCCCTCTTTTTACGGCGGTACATATTTATCTACTTGCATTTTACATGCTTTTGAACTGATAAGAAAAATGACATTTTCTTATACGGCTTTGTGTGGTTTCAAGCTAGGCATCATGTGCAGATTTTGGAAAAGCCACTTTTTGGACTGCATTTTCCAAATTCTCCTAACCAGCATGGCCAAGAGACTTGGTGGATTCTGGGAGGTGTACTCTAAATGAGGCATGTTTTCAAGGTCTGTCACAAGTTCTTGCTGGACTATCCAGAAAGTCAAGCTCTTTCATTTCCCCTAAGACAACTTGATCTGTCCACTCTGCTTTGCGCATTACCCTACCTTCCACCACTGAAACTTGAGCTTTCACTCTTATGCACAGGCTTCTGGTGAGTGTCACACCATTACCCCTTTACTGTCCCAGATCTGGTGATGGCAAACCTACCTCCTCAACTCTGTGAGGGGCCATAAAGGAATAGACTGCTGGTCCCATGCCATGGATAGTGAATTCAGCCCCCTTTTCTTTGGGTTATGTAAATATTTGCAGTATGCCCCATTCCTTTAAGTGCCATTGGTCCTTCACTTTGTCTAAGCTTAGCATGCAGCTCATGTGTGGTCCATGCCTTTGCCAGAGAGTCTACAACACCTCTCCCAAAATCTGGAGCATGTTCAGAGCTCAGATTTGTTGTGATTGTTACCAACTAGTCTCTATCCCACTTGGAGATTTTGAGACTTGTAATTCCAAAAGTAACTTTTCTGAGTTCTGACCCTGTCCTGTCGGCAATCCTGCTGTGGACATTCTACTCATTTCTATAGCACTGACCCTTACTTACATTGATATTAAGGGCACAATCCTACTCTGGGTTCTTGGACAGCACGCTCCACTGTACTCAGTTTATTCCTAGATTAAAATACAGAGGATAGCTTACATTAAACACTGTATGAAGCTAATTATTTCCGTCATAAAGCAGGAAGGATGAATTTTGACTATCTGCATCTCTCACAGTATTTGACCTATTAATTTTGTTGTTCTTCCAACGTGATGTTCTCGTGTGTGGGTGTGCACACATACATGTGCACATCACATGGCATACACATCTCATCGTGGCTTATTTCAACATACGCACAAAAGCACATGATCTCAGAAATGGAGGTTTGGAAGAAAGCTTTGAATTTTCTTTCCTGTGACCTACTTTTATTTTGAAAAAAGCAGACAGAACTGTGTGAAGTTAATGCATACAAGAAAATGTTATGGTTTCCAAAGATTCTAGTAGAACACCATGGGTGCCTAGAATCAGGCGTATATTTGGATCTTATAGTCAAGCTGTTCTGGTGTTTTAAATTCAACTTTTTTTTCCTCAGGATGTCAGCACTGGGTAGATACAGATGTTTTCTAGTGGTACTTCTATGATCCATTCCATTTCAGTAATGTAAGGTAAGTATTCATGGGAAAGGCCTCATAAAGTAAGCTATTATTTGGGCAAACAAGCAACCCCTGAAAATGTAATTGATTAGGGATTGCCCAGATGGGTATATAAATCGCTGTTTGGATCACTCTTGGTGCCAACATTCACTGTGATTTTTACCCCTACTGGGCAGGCCTCCACCACTCTCATTCATGATTTGAACTGTACAAAATTATGCAGGGCATAAGTAAAGTGGATAAAGGGATGCTCTTCTCTCTCACACAAAATACCAGAACTAGGGGACATCCACTCAAATTGAGGGTTGGGAGAGTGAGAACAGATAAAAGAAAATATATTTTTACCCAGCGTTTTGTTAGTCTGTGGAACTCATTGCCACACAATGTGGTGATGGCATCTGGCCTGGATGCCTTCAAAAGGGGATTGGACAGATTCCTGGAGGAAAAATCCACCACAGGCTACAAACCATGATGGAGATGTGTAATCTTCAGGCTTAAAACCAGGGTACTTCAAGGGCCAGATGCAGGGGAGTGGTATCAGGAGACGGATATCTAGTCTCATGCGCTCACAGTCGCATTTAGCAGGGCCACTGTGAGATACAGGAAGTTGACTAGATGGGCCTTTGGGCTGATCCAGCATGGCTCTTCTTATGTTCTTATGTTATATTATCCAGAACTCTGGTGCAGCAATTTTTAGAAAATGGGGATTATTTTCAAATGAAATCTATGGATCAGCAATTGACACTCCTTAGTTATGATTTATACTGTATTTGATTCTAGGGCACAGATCCTAATTTATAATGCTGGGAAATAGGAGAAAGAACACATCATGAGTAGTTTCCTGAAGGATCCCCCAGAATCAAGAAGGCCATGGCTTCTATAGTTGGCTACACCTACTCTAAACTAGATATAAATGAGAGTGTGAGGGCAATGCCTAATACTGATGACTGACCTCTTTGCAAGCCTACATTGGGATTTCCTCAGAGGTACACACCTAAATTCTAAAATCAATTTCAGCAAAAGCTAAGGAAGCAGTTTTAAAGATAGTACATAAATGGTATTTCTTTCCCACAAAATTGCATAAAATTGACAGAAGGCTCTCTGATGCATGTTGACTTGATTGCAGGTGTAAGGGTTCTTTAGAGCATATATGTGGTTGGCATGCCCAAATATAGAGACATTTTGGAATAAGGTTATTAACTGAACAGAGAAATTAACTAAACAGAAAATAGATCCAAATGAAATGTTGTTAATATTCTCATTATTTACTGGGGAAAATGAAAAACTAGCTAATAAAGAATTAACAGCAATTCTCATGGGCGTGGCTAGAATGGAAATTACTTGGAAATATGCCCAGGATCTCTCAACTCACAAAATTTCTAAACCGAATATGGGAAGTTGCAGTTATGGAAAAACTGACTAGTAGGTTTAAACTATACAAGGGAGAGATAAAACACAATACATTTCTGAATATATGGCAACCTCTCCTAACCTCAGATGTTACAGTATACAAACAACTAAATTGGATAAATCAGAATATGGACTGGACTGTTAGATAGTTTAAGAATGTTTAATTTGACGTGTGTTATTCGGTATTGTTTTTATAACAAACTATTAAATGGTGTGTATTATCTTATGTGTATTGTCAATTAAAATGGGGTGGGGAAGCAATTACATATACATGAGAGCATTATTTCATAACTCCTGGACAAACAGAATCAATGCTATTGGTTGTTATTGAGAAATAACCATGTCTATTTACACTGGCACAAGCAAGCGATCCATACAGACTTCCTAGGTTTTCCTATTGAGCCCTTGCTGCTCCATTGTTTATCGAAAGCAATTTTATTGTGAAAACAAAAGGTGACTGAACTTAGGGCAGCAGTTGTAGATAGGGGCCTTTAGTCCCCCGCCCAATCAACCAACCAAAGCAGCATCAAAGCATTATTTCACCATTGCTTAGCAACAGGTGTACTGCTAGTGGTTTCATCCTTTAAGAAACAAGAACGACACCCCAAGCGTCTGCTCTATGAAAACACATCTGCTCCAAATACTGTAGGAAAGACTGCTGAAAAGGAGCACGCCCCACCACCAAGAACTCAGACGGGAGGCACCCATATGTCCCAGTTATATACTCAAATTGCAACAAGAAAGAAAGATTATTTCCATGTTCCTTTAATGGTAATTAACACATCTGTCTTTGAATTGTGCTCAGGGATTGCATCACATTTTGTGCCTTTGGATCCAGCTTTCAGTAATTAAAATGGTAATCAGAATGAGAGCCTTTATTGTTTCCAGGGGAGTGTCTTTGCAAAGTTCCATGCCATTCAAAGACTTTGATCTGCTTGTATGTTTCTTTAATTATGGAGTGCCCCTGGACACTGACCTCAGACTTAATGCGATGAAGTTCCTGTGAAAACCTTGAAGTGTTCTTTAAGGGAATTTAAAAAGTAGTTGTGTTCACGGCATGGTAGGGAAATGTCTGTTCTCGTTATGGGTACACATGGCATATTTTTGATGAAATTTAGTTTTATAAATGCCCCAATAAATGGCGTTAAAAGCAAAAATAGAGGGCAGCAGGTCTAACAATGCAGAGAGTGCATGTATATAGGAAGGAACCTTGGCAATTTCTGTACATGAAACTATAGAAAAAGAACTGCTACAGAAATGACAAAAAACAAGAATGATAGTAAAAAAAGCCCACAGTCCTCCAAAATTAATGGCAAGGGTGTAAGTAGCATCTTTGAGTTACACAATTAATAAATCAATTTATTAATTAATCAGGGCTGGGAACAGTCTCGTTCCCCAGATGTTATGAAACTGCAACTCCCATACATCCATTCTGCTCACTTGTTAGGAAACCACTCTGCCAGTTGCTTGTGTTGGATGAGAAATGGTGCATGGTGTCACTTTGTGAATGGTATTGAGCAGAAGACAATATCTTGTGTAGACCATTCTGGTTTGCTGCTATTGGTGTTGTCAACATTTAGGCTGCCCTTTGCTGAGTAAAGCTTAGCCTCTGTTTCCTGCTGGCAACTCAGGCACAATGTTGTGCCCCATTTGTTTTGGAAGTATTTTTAAAAAGATAATTGGATACTCATACTACAGTCAGTGAGACTGAAAAAGGATGCATAGGACTGTACTCATAGAAGGTGTGTGATGAGGAGGTGCCACCAGCTTTAAAGGGGCAGCTCCTATAGTTTTTGTGTCTCCAGAAATTCTTGCTGGGACAATTGCTGGTGTTGGCATCCTGTTTCCTGTGATTGCACAGCTTATAGAAGGAGCAGGTCCATATAAGTACTGAGTCTAGGCAAATGAGATGCCAAGCTTTTTGCAGGAACCAAGCCTCAGATTCATGCATGTTGAATCTGTTCAACTCTGGTGGCTCAGCTGTGGCTGTGTGAAATTCTCTACTCACTGGATTCCCAGTCTCTTGTTTTGTATCCAGGCAGCTGCTGGACATCTGGAACATGACAGGAACTCTCTAAAAGCAGAAAGCTAGCAAGATGGTCTTATCCTGAATGACAAAGTGCTATGTTGGATTAAACCACTATCCTAGTCAATCTAATACAGTACTGTGGTCATAGAGTGGCTATCCAGTTTCCTGTGAGTTGCTCATAAGACATTGAAATGTTGTTTGCTTTGTTTAGTCTCGGGTTCTGTGTGCACGGCAGGACTGACAGACACCAGGAATCCTGTGTAAGTTACAATTCAGTTATGATTCAGCTCCCATGATCCAGTTTTTAGCTGGCCAGAGGCTTCTTGCAGCTGCAAGAATGAGAACTAGGGACAAGTCTTCCACTGTAATGAGAGACTGGAGACTCCTTTTTGGTCAGAGGTAATGAGGAATCTCTAGAATTAAGAACACCTGCTTTAACTGACTGGAAAACCACCACCTAAAAGCAGAGTTTGTTTTGATGGTGCTTGGCTGTGAAACAATCCAAACAATTTTTTTTATAAAAATGTTTCATATCATTATGTTTTAACAAATTTTATTGTCCTGTATTTAACATACTGTATTAAATATACATTAATGCTATACTCTAATTCAGTGCTCCCCAACCTTTTTGTGCCCACGGCCCGGAAAATATTTGATGATTTTTCCGTGGCCCGGGGCTGGGGCTGGGGAGGGGGGGAGATGGGGGTGCGGGGG
>JAHTLZ010000010.1:55597203-55607315 GCA_023846285.1 Phrynocephalus versicolor | reverse complement strand
TGGCTGCGGCTGCTGGTGGAGGGCGAGGAGGAGGAGGGCGGAGGAGGGAGGCAAAGGCGGCAGCGGCGGCTCCTCCTGCGCTCCTCCAGCCTTCCTCCTCCACCGGCAGCCCGCGGGAGAGAAGAGGAGGAGGAGGAGGGTGGCGGAGGAAAAGGGGAGGAGCCTCCCCGGCCTCCCCAGGCGGCCCGGTGCCAACCGGTCCACGGACCGGCACCGGTCCGCGGCCCGGGGGTTGGGGACCACCGCTCTAATTGTTCCGCTATTGTATCTAAAGTGACAGCTTCTGTGAGCCACCAGACATCCAAGATGTTAACAATGTTTTATTTTTTTTTCTATTTTATTTTTGAGCTCATGCCTAATGATGACCACCCAAAACTTCAATATGCTATCCTGTTTTGATTAAAACCAAGGTTTTAATGTGGCAATTTTAAAAGGTGAAATGATAGATTTATAGTGAGTCTGACTTCATTTAATACTGATCATGTTGTTAAATGTATTGTAGAAGAAAAGAATGGTCTGAATTAAAGAGGAAAAATCAACTAATTAAAACTTTACATCCCACAGCCAATGCAGCAATAGTCTTGAGGTAAATTTCTAATAGTCCCTGTAAGAATGGGTTTCTCCCTTTCTTTTCCCCTCTGGATGTTTTATCTGATTACATATCATCTATAGCAGTGGTTCTCAACCTGTAGGTCCCCAGATGTTCCTGGATTGCAACTCCCAGAAGCCTCCACCACTCGCTGTGCTGGAAGGGGTTTCTGGGAGATGCAGTCCAGGAACATCTGGGGACCCACAGGTTGAGAACCATTGATCTATAGGATCACTAATAGAGTCCAACAAGATTGTTGGAAAAGTTTAAACAGTATAGAATGACTATGCATATATGGGGACACTTTCCCTATTGTTTGTGTGTGTTTTGTTTTCTGATTTCTTTTCTAAAGAAGCCTTATCTTCTGTTGCTCTTTAGGGAGAGGTTCTCTTGAATCAATGTGCTTTTTGGAAAACCTGAAAGCAGTAAATGGATTCTGTTTTCTTCTTTCATGTTCATGCCTAAGACGGATGTTTAATTTTTATAAGTCCTGATTTCTTTGGTTTTGACATATGCACTCACCGGCTCATGCACACACACACACAATGTTATTGACCTTTCCTTCTTTTCAACTCTAAAGACTAGCTGGAAGTGTAGAAGATCTTCTAATGCAAGCACTCTCTCTTATTCTCTCTGACTTTCTGATTCCTAGACGAAAGGGTATGTGTAATTTATCAAAGTAACTGGATTTTGGTATAATAATAATAATAATAATAATAATAATAATAATAATAATAATAATAAAATACCCCAGATATTGTGATTGTGGAGAAGAAAAAAGTGTGGCTCATTGATGTTGCTATACCAGGAGATGGTAGAGTCACTGAGAAACAACTTGAAAAAATTACCTGATATCAGGATCTCGAAATTGAACTTCAGAGACTCTGGCATAAACCAGTACAGGTGGTCCCAGTGGCAATTGACACACTGGCTGTGGTGCCCAAAGGGCTAAGCAAGTATTTAGAAGAAATTGGAGTGGACAAAGTCACCATCAGTCAGATACAGAAAGCCACCTTACTGGGATCTGCTCGCATAATTCGCCGATACATCACTGAGTCCTAAACGCTTGGGAAGCGTTCGACTAGTGATTGGTAATATAAAATCCAGCGTAGATAGCTGTGTGGTTAAATAATAATAAATACCCCAGATATTGTGATTGTGGAGAAGAAAAAAGTGTGGATCATTGATGTCGCTATACCAGGTGATAGTACTGTCACTGAGAAACAACCTGAAAAAAATTACCACATATCAGGATCTGAAAATTGAACTTCAGAGACTCTGGCATAAACCGGTACAGATGGTCCCAGTGGTAATCGGCATGCTGGGTGTGGTGCCTAAAAAGCTAAGCAAGTATTTAGAAGAAATTGGAGCTGGCAAAGTCACCATCAGTCAGCTGCAGAAAGCCACCTTACTGGGATCTGCTCACATAATTCACTGATACATCACTGAGTCCTAAATGCTTGGGAAGCATTCGACTATTGATTTGTATTGCAAAATCCAGCATAGTTAGCTGTGTGGTTAATAATAATAATAATAATAATAATAATAATAATAATAATAATAATAATAATAATAATAATAATAATAATAATAATAATAATATAGTTCACAATCTTGGGTCCCCGGATGTTCTTTGACTACAACTCCCAGAAATCATGGCCATCATAGCTAGTGGTGAAGGCTTGTGGGAGTTTTAGTCCAAGAACTTCCAGGGGTCTAAGCTTCAGAACCACTGGTGTACACACACATATTCTTTTTTCCCCCTCCAAATAATTGTCAGAGACTTAATTAAGATATTAGAATAAAATAGTTTTTGAACAGTTCTTAGAAGGACTGCTTGGTCTATGTTATCTGCCAACATTGATAGACGGCTTTATTTTTGTATCTGTAATTTATGCCTCTGAGCAAATTTGTTTGAATAGTTGTACATCATTTCATCTGTATGCACTTAAGTAGCATATAGTCACTGTTTGCTTTTAAGGTTGTGGAGCTGCAGGATGTGTTATGAGACTTGGTAGTTATTTTTAATTTATCTGATGGCTAGTCTTAGTATTTCCATTTGCTTAAAATACTTAGTTTTCCTTTTGGTTACAATATTTACACATTTTGTGCTATAAGCAGCATTTAATGATTATGTTTCTCTTTTTTATTTTTTTTAAATAATTTTATTGGGTTTTTAAGGGGGGAAGAAAGGGAGAGGGTATGGGGGAAAAAAGGAAAAAAAGGAGGGGAGATACAGTTTTAAAATTTACATTGAATATGTCAAGCAAAGTAATAATAGAGATGTAACATATTGATAAATTGCCAAATATTATCACAATACTAATAGTGATACACTGGTCAAAGATACTATGATAAGATGGGCAGAAAACTTTGGTTATTCCATTCATCTAAATAAATGGGACTCTCTGTGGAATACAGTTAAAATTTTTAAATCTATCTCTTTTAAGGAAAATTGCTATGAGACGTTCTATAGATGGCACCTCGCACCACACCGATTATCTAAGATGTATAATTGCTCACCTAAATGTTGGAAATGTAAATATGATTGTGGAACCTTTTACCATATGTGGTGGACATGCAAAGAGGCAAAGGCATATTGGAAAATGGTAAAATTATTTTTAGAAAGATGTCTGAAAATTAAGATAGAGCTTAGACCAGAACTTTTCTTATTAAATATAGTAGATATAAATATTTCATATGATCAGAGATATGTACTTCATCATCTAATTGTTGCTGCAAGGATACTGTACGCGAAATTCTGGAAACAACCAAACGTGCCAACAGAGAAGAATTTCCACGAAAAGATAAGAGAATGCATCGAAATCGACAGACTCTCTGGCTATGAATGATTATGTTTCTCACTGAGTCACAGTAATCATCATTACATGAATTTTAATTTGTTTTGCCCTAAACATTGTTGCTGCTATTATGTCCAATTCTATATTGGCACTAGATAAAAAAGAGCTCCATTTTGACAACCCTGGTGAAATTCAGTTCTTGCCTTGGGTTGATTCATTTTGTGAGCCTCTAGCAAGTTCTCACTTGAAACAACATTTATTGAGAAAGAAGGAAAGGCTATGGAGAAACCTGGAGCAGCTATTGCCTAGCTATGGTGGGAATAGCTCCCAGCACCATGTGTTCACAGCTGCTTATGGCTGCCTACCAATGCCTCTTGTCAAATTCATTTGGCTCTTGGTCCTTTCTGCCAAGGACAAGATTCATTGGGATGCAGACGAATGCACCCCAATGCAAATCTGAGCCTTTCTATGAAGACAGTGCTTCTGCGTCATGGGCTCAAGGCATTTATTAGCTCCAGATGCAGAACATCCACTGAACTGTCAGGAATGGTTAAGTCTACTGTGAGGGGAACTTCTCCAAATGAGAAAGAGTGACCCCTGCACAGCGCAAGGCAGAGGGGGATGCGTGGCTGGAGAAGCAGAAGAGCAGGGGAACATTCCCGAAAGAGGCCCCCTTGGATTCTATGGACAGAACCATGCTACGGAAGGGGTTTTATGATGCTCTTAAGATCATAGAGGAACAGAAGGAGAAGGAAAAGGAAGAGGCCTCTGGTGTGACAGGAAATACGGGAGAAGAAATGGCAGGAAGGCTCCACCAATCAGGAGTGGTGGAGGTGGGGTTTGGAGAAGCTAAAAAGGGGAAGCCAAAGGTTCTACCTCCAGATTTGGAGTGGGTTTGGATGGAGGATCCATGGACGGGGAACTGGGAAAGGATGATGATGCCCAAGAAGGAGGCAGAGAGTTATAGAAGAAGGGTGCACAAGAAAGGTTGTTCCTATTGGGGAGAGAGAGAGGCCCGCAAATACAATCGCAAGAGGAAGGAGATAAGAAAGATGTTGGAACTGGAACAATGGCTGGCCAAGGTACGGGAGGAGGCCAAAGCCGGGAAGCTGAACACCCAGATGGATTTTGACCCTGAGGGATGACTACCCATTGCGACCCTGTCAGCCGAGGCACCCTGGACACAGATCAACTTTGGAGGTTGAGGTGCAAGTGGGGAAACCCCGTCTCTCCAGGAAGGAGGTTGGAATACAAGTGGGGGAGAGGAGGAGACACGTGGTGTCCCCAGGTGGAGGTGGGGAATTTGATTTCTCTTTAAGAACTCCTAATTATGAAGGAAATAATAATCCATTTGTTACAGAAGTTAAGGATATTGAAACTGTTGTAAGGAAAAGAACCTCATTTGTAGTTGAAGAACCAATAAAAAGTTCTGTTTATTCATTTCAAGACATGCATTCTTTGAAATTGGAAGTGCGGGAAGCCTGGGCAAAGACAGAACCCTCACATATTGGCACCCAACTTAAGGGGCCAGGTGACCGCCAGGACTCGGCCGAACTATGGCTGAGATGGGTACTGGAAGGACAGGAGGCAGTACTCAAGGAAATGGCAGAACAACAAAAGTTACTAACCAACAAGATGGCGGGAACGACCCAGACGCCGCAGAACACGAGCCACATCAAGCTGCAAAAGATGGGAAGGGGAGACGATCCAGTTGCCTTTTTGAACACGTTCGAGAGAATCGCCAAGGCGTCGAAGTGGCCCAGAGACCAATGGACATTGATACTGACCCCATGCCTGATGGGACTGCCACTGGAGAGAGTGGACACAATGGACCCGGGAGAGGCAGGAAACTACAACAATGTCAAGGAAGCTATATTAAACACCATGAACCTTAATGAGGAAGCCTACAGGAAGATGTTCCGGGACACCAAGTGGAAGCTGGGGATCCACCCGTGAACGCTGGCACAGAGACTCAAAATCTATGCCAACCGGTGGATCAAACCGATGGGGAAAACAGCCAAGCAGGTCCTGGAAACCATTATCACTGAGCAACTCATTGCAGCTATGCCTGGAGGACTAAAGGGCTGGGTGGCGCGTCACAGGCCGACGTCACTAGAGGGAGCCATCACGTTGTTGGACGACTATCTAGGAGCTGAAGACGCCGGAAAAAGCACAAGCCAGCCTGCACCGGAAAAGGAGAGGAATCCCTGCCCCAATATGGCGACGGCAGAGCATGGGACGGCAGCAACACCTCATTTGTAGTTGAAGAACCAATAAAAAGTTCTGTTTATTCGTTTCAAGACATGCCTTCTTTGAAATTGGAAGGGTGGGAAGCCTGGGCAAAGACAGAACCCTCACATCTACACTTATGTAAATCCCATTGATTCAGTGGGCACTCTTTAGTGAGACTTTGAAGCGGGTCTAGCTTGATGTCAGAAAGACAGCAGACAACACGTTTATTTTTCTGCATTCGAGAAGGAAATAAACTTTTCTTTTTTGGGAGGAGGAAGAATGACAGTGATGGAGAGGAATGGCACAATATTCTGCTCAGTCATCACTTTGATAAAATAATCTGTGGCACCACACACAGAAGAAAATGTGGGTGTGCAGCTAATTTAATAAAGCATTTGCTACCATCTCCTGGCAGAAATGTGCACCAGCACATTCAGTATAAGGGAATTCTGAGTCCTCAACATGTCTACTCTAGTCATATATGCTTGCATTCAGAATTGTCCAGAAAATGTGTCTTTTGTACCTTTAAATGGTTTTAGATGCATTGTCGGGTTTCATCTTTCAGTGTGGATTTAGGGCTGTAATTACAGGAAAAACATAACTGTGGAAACTCCATGTTCCTTCAAGAATACTCCAGGCCTTCTCACAGGCCCATCTAAAAAATCAAAAAAGCTTCTGGCATCCCACCCTATGAGAAAATCAGGTGGTCTATATATGTAAATATGTAAATAAATAAATAAATAAATCTGTGTGGTGAAATAAACAGACTTGTTGGGTTTAAGACTGTGAGCTAAGTACATCTCTTCTGTTTAAAAAAGTTTTGGCCTGTGCATGCACTGGGGTGACAAATGTTAAGGAGTGTTGCATCCAGTCCTTTTGAAGCCAGACTCCTTCTGAAGCCAGAATCTGATCCCTTTAAGGCTGCCCACTTTGTAAGAAGGGTAGAAGCTGATGGAGCAGTCTCAGCTTAGAGGCATGATAGCCCCCATTGTAGTCCAGACCTTGTGGAAGTAAGGGGCTCACTTGGAGCTCTCCCAGGCCCGGCATTATCTGGTCTACTTTCTTTTGGTGGCTCATCTATGTTTAATCTCTGCTTTGATTACAACTAGCGGAAAGAGAAGAGAAACATTGCCAGCAACCCAGAAGGAAAATATGCTCCATACTTGATAAATGAACATTCCTGGCCTTTCTTGTTGCAAAGTCGTCAATTAAATAATAAAAGCTCTTATGGCTGCAGTAACACTAATTTGAGCGCCACAGAAGAGGTAGAGTGGAGGATAAGCAAAGGATGGAGCTCCTGTAAAGAAAAGCAGGCATTGCCCTTTTAAGAAGGAATAAAAGAAGAGTGTCTCTATTGTGCTTTTAACCACTCTCCCATTCACACACTTCCCTGTGACTGTCTTTGGATTAGTCTATTCACACTTTATCCTCACATGCGAGGAAAAGAGTAACAATAAAACAGAGAAGCCATGTTTGCAGACTATTGCTCGGTCTCGCCTGCATCATGCAGTTTATGATCTGACTTTGGTATTTTGGTGTTTGGGCTTTCCTGCCATTTCTTCTTCTTGTGTTTAATAGTGCAGAAATGATAAACTTGTATGAACATTTAATTTTTTTTTTATTATTATAAATAAAAAGGAAACATTTATTTAAAAATCACCTCGTTGCCAATCTTGACACTAAATCTAAATATAAATTCAATCTACTATGGATCAAAGCAAAGAGTTTAAGTAGGGAAAAATGTAAATGCCTACATTTTGGCTGGAAAAATCAGATTCACAAATATAAAATGGGTGGCAGTTGGCTTGGCAGTAATACATGGGGAAAAGATCCATGCGTATTAGTAAATCACAAGTGTAACATAATTCAACAGTATTATTTTATTTATTTATTTATTTATTTATTTATTTATTTATTTAATTAATTAATTAATTAATTAATTAATTATCTGTGGCTGTCTCTACAAAAAGGAACCCCCACCCAATACATCCCCACTATCTTCCTTAGATGAATGGGTCCCAGGAGTCAAGGTTGCCATTGCTGCTGTCGCCACCATCTTGGAAAAGATGGCTCCTCAGTTTTCCATAGGCTCCCTATAGGACAGGGATGGCAAACCTATGGCACACGTGCCAAAGGTGGCTTTCGCCTGGCACGCAACATGCTCCCTGCCCCCCTCCCCCCTCCACTGGATCCCCATTGCCGCCATCGCCCACGCCTCCTGCCACCAACCCCACTTCCGCCGCCCCCGCTGCCATCACCGATGCCATCCCTGCCCCTCCTGCCACCACCGCCGATGACCCTGACCCCGTCGCCCTTGCTGCCCTCACCCTCACCCCCACCCCTGCCCCCCGCTGCTGCCGATCTCGACCCCCCACCACTGCCGTCCCCATCGCCATCACCCTTTCTGCTGCTGCTGCAATCACTGTCGCCATCCCTGCCCCTCCCACCACCGCCGCTGATTACCCTGACACCCCTGCCACTGCCGCCATCCCCATCACCGAGTTTGGGCACTTGGTGACAAAAAGGTTCGCTATCCCTGCTATAGGACATGGGCTGCCCTTTTCCAATATGGCTGCTGCTGCTTCCCTGACTGCAAAGACTACCTACCATTGCCTTTCCTGATAAAGGTGGCCTGCTTAACCCTTGGGCTGTCTAACCCCCCCCCCCCCAAATCCCCGTACAAATCAATTCATCAGTTCTTCAGTTCATGGGTGAGGGAATTGTGGTTCATCAAGCTTAACAAACCACAAAGAACCAACATTTTGGCAGTTTGTTCCCACCTCTATATGACAATCAAGGGGCCTGTTCTGAAATTCCACTGGCAATAGGTTCAGTGTCTTGATGTGTCTTTCAAAACTGAATTGTGAATTCCCATCCTTCTCAAATTTTATTTCACTGCAGCATGAGACATTGCAAAAGTTACTCTTGTTACATGCTTTGCAAAAATGTTTAGTTTTGTTTCAAAAGCTTTCAATTTAGAATACATGTCACATACAAGCTTTCCTTTCCTTTGCAACTGTAGCTTCAATGTGCTCTGATGCCTTGCAAGGTGTTATCAGTTAAGAAAGCCAAATCAAAAACCCATCCAGAGTCAGAAAGTACTTCTTGACTTTTTCTTCTTCTTGAGGAAGACATCAACATCATGACCAAGACAGGGGGGGAGGACTTTACACTTTGCGTCTGGTGAGCCATCTGTGCTTTCTGAAACTCTTTTAGAACAGAATAGAATAGAATAGAATAGAATAGAATAGAATAGAGTTTTATTGTCATCATGCATACACAAGATATGCACAACGAAATTAGAGTGCTGTTCCACTACACACTCTAAACATACAAAACACATAAAACACATAAAACACCATACAAAATATTAAAAACTCTTAAAATTGGTTACAAAATTTAAAATTGCTACAAAATATTGATTTTTTTTAAAAAGAGAATTTTGTGAACTCTCACCTCTGCTTGATATATTGAGCAGCTCTTGTGATAGGATTCAAAGTGTTTTAGTCTTCAAGGTGCCACATGTTTTTGTCTTGTGGGTTTTTATAAAAAAATTGTCAGGCATTTTAACATTGTAGTCTTGTAAAAATTACAGTCTTCCTTTTACCATCAAATTCGTGCCACTTGGGTTGCTGTTAATTGAGGATTTTCTTTTTACTGTGGCATAGACCCTTGCCTCTGCAGTACTCTAGAAAGTTTCTGGAAAGCTTTAGCATCCAAAACATGTTGTATTCTGTTTTGCAACAATACCAGGCCTTTTATTCTCTTTCCCCCACCATTTTAGCAAAGGCAGGCGAGACATCTCCTGGATCCATCCACAAAGGTGATTTTTTTTTGATCTTCCACAAACCTATAACCTTCCAGATGGGAATGCATGCAGAGGGGGAATGAACCACCTGAGGGGTATGGGCACCTGTACTCTGAAGGCTAGCAAAAGAACTGTGGATATCAGAAGAAACAGTGCTGCTATTGTGATTTTTGTTAAAAAGGGGGAAGAAAAGCAGCAGTAGATGGTGCTGCCTGAGGCAGGAAGAACTGCGCAGGCAAAGACCACCTAGCCTTTGGGCAGCAGGTTGGAGACCCCTGGTGTAAGTCATCTTGAATCCTGATTCTCTCTTTTGGAGTATCAGTTACCTCTCACAACTTGGTACCACTTGAGGATTTGATGAACATCTCCTCCATCCCCTCATCCAAGTCATGCATCAGGATCTTGAAAAACACTGAGATCCAGGAGAGAACTCTGTTGCACCCCACATGCCACTTCTCTCCAGGAAGAGGAACCACTGGTGTGCCCTCCTTGGGCACTTGCCCATCAGCTAGCTACAAATCCATGTCACCATCTACTTCACTTTTTAATCGACTCAGTGCTAAAATAGCACAAGAGGTCTTGTCAAAGACCCAGCTGAAATTTTAGTATCTTATGCTGCTTCCACAGTATATCCTTAATAATAATAATAATAATAATAATAATAATAATAATAATAATAATA
>JAHTLZ010000010.1:55579881-55596313 GCA_023846285.1 Phrynocephalus versicolor | reverse complement strand
AATAATAATAATAATAATAATAATAATAATAATAATAATAATAATAAATACCTTTATTGTCAATGTACAATAGGTGCACAATCTGCCAAGACTCTATTGAAAAAAAGATGAGTAGTCCGGCATGATTTGTTTTTTTTTTGGGGGGGGGGACACTCTTGGGTCTCAGAAAAGGGCTGCAGTGGTTTCCAAGTGTTCAGAGATACAGCTCTACAATCTTCCCTGATTTTGACATCAAGCTGACTGGTTAACACTAGCCAGATCTTCTTTCCCCCCTTTTCAAAGCCAGGGGTACTTTCTTACTTCCAGGGTTTAGAGATGACGCCTGCACTCCAAGTATTCTCAGAGATTATATAGAGGGGCTGTAATTACATCCACAAGTTTTATTACACTGAGATGCAGTTCACCTGGCCCATTAGGTTTGAGTTCATTCAACAGTTAGATATTCTTCTACCTCTTTGCCTGTCTCAGGCAGCATCCTCTCCTTCCTTCTTTATTCTACCTGCACTAGGTTGAGTGCTGTTTTCTATGATGGAGAAGCCAGACGCAAATTAGGTGTTCTGCCTTCTCTCAATCTCCCATGACTGCTTCTCCTTCCTCTGCTTGCAAAGGACCCACCATTTCTTTTATGTTTCTCCTTGTTTCAATCACGGCTGAAAATATCCTTATTGACCCTTTCCTGATTATTTTATACATGTAATGTTTGCAGCACAACACTGTAACTTTTTTCACTGAACAATAACTTGTACAGATTGTTCCAAAAACTGAAGAAAGAAGTAACAAACAATATCAAAAATAGCATTCAGCAATATCAAAAATAGCATTCAGTTGCCAATATATGAAAAGCAATTTATCAAAATTACTGGAATGCATAAATTATGAAAATTTCTAATATATCATTAATTAATAATACAGTTCACAGGTTCCTTGATAATTTTACCCCTTTCTATTTCTTATTCATCACCTTTTAAATTTATCGAAAAGCTCCTAATGCAAACACTCCAGCTTATTTTGTGGTTCCCCTTTTTTTCTTTCTCTTGAGCATGCCACAGTGTTGCTATTGTTAAAGGAGCTTGTTATATTACATAAAAGGTAACCCCCCCTGCACATGCGTGCTAGTCTAGGGGCAATGCTCATCTCCGTTTTTAAGCCAAAGAGCCAGTGTTGTGCAAGTCTGTGGCCATGTGGATGGCATGATGCGGCATGGTGGCTCAGCAGGCTAGAGTTATATTAAATACTTCTGTTCTAAACATAACTTTGCTTTCCTGTTGTATTCTCACAACTAACACACTGGAAGAACCCAGGAAATGACTCTCCAATGTCCTCTACTGGCCAGTTCTGATATAACACATTGAAAGTACAAATTAAAACACCCAAAATCCAGCGAAATTAATAAGAGTCCTTGCAATTTCGGACAGGTGAGTTAACAGCACAAAATGTGAAGTCATACTGTCAGTGTCTCTAAAATTCATTAAAATTGATTTTAAAAAATAACTTTCAAAGGAAAAGGCAGCTCTTACACAAAAATGCTGCAATAGTTGCATTTTTATCATATGATGTATTATTTGCATGAAAATACAAAGTAATTTAGCTTGTGCCCAAAAAGAACATATTGTACACAAAATAATATATACAATCTAATTGCTATACCAGCTTCCAGCCAAATATTGCACTTTCACTTTGATTTATGTAGACAGATTTTTTTTTGTCAGACTGTCAACGAAAAAGCTCAAACAAGAATTTTCTCACAATGTGGAACAAATTGTCTTGAGAAATGCTCCAAATGGAGTCCCTGACAGCTTTTTAAAAAGCTTTAAAGACCTGGCTTTTAGGGAAGCTTTCAGCGATCTGTGATGTTACGTCCCGTCCCCCCTTGTTGACTTTTTTTTTGCCATCCCTTAGTCTTCCTCTTGCTGGGGTCTGGATTTTTAGTGAGTTTAGTCTATGTTTTTTATATTTGCTGTTTATTGATTAATTTGCTTTTGTGTAAACTGCCCAGAGTTCCTATTTGGGAAATTGGGCGGTCTAGAAATGCAATAAACCAGGCCTGCCCAACAGGTAGACCGGGGGCTACCAGTAGCCCGTGAAGGGTTCAAAAGTAACCAGCCAGCCATCAAAAAAAATTTGAGGGGATAAGTTCTCCACCTCTACCTTTCCCAAGCCAAGGACCACCACTGCCCCAGCAAAGCTCTGGGTCTGCCAGCCCACTGTCTCAGCCGAGCGGGGCAGTTCAAGGGTCATGGCACAGTCCCCTGCTCTCCCTACTGGCCAGATGATCGGTTGTTGGTGCAGAGCAGAGGAAGGAGAGTGTAGAGGACAGTGAGGGGCGCGGTCATGGGTGTGCCCACCTCCTTTGCGTGGTGATGTCCCCTTCTTCCCCCCCAGAGAATTCCTTCCTCCCATCTTCCTCCTCCTTCTCCTCCCACCCCCATGGCTGCCTCACTGAGACTGTGACCTGCCACTCCTCCTGCTCCCCTTCTGAGCTATTCCCTCCTTGCGCTGCTGTGGCAATGTGATTGCCCCGCTGCTGGCTTGGCCCATCCCAGCTGCACAGAGAGCATGGCAGAGGTGAGTTAGAGCTATGGGCGGCAGTAGCGGTGGCAGCAAGGAGGCTGGAAAGGAGAAGGGGGAAAACAGGAGGAGAAGTAGAGTCAAGTCAGGCCCCGGGCAGGTTGGGAGGGAAAGTGCACCTTTTAAAAAAAGTCTTCCAGCAGCCTGGGCAAGCAGAAGGGGTGATCTGCGCAAGCATACACGCACCTCCCTTGCACCTGTCCACACCGGCTCGAGTGGGTGTAAGGGAAGCGTTTGCATGGTCAGCCTTACCATAAGAATGCATTGAAATATGTTCCCTCCAGAAAGGATTAATTGATTTTCAATGTGTTCCTATAGGAAACTGCTGCTCTTCTTACATTTTTTTTTTTTACTTATGAGCATATGCTCAGAACAGATAAAATTCATAAGCAGAGGTTTTAGTGTAGTAGCTCTTAGGCACTTTCATGTGGAAAAAGTAGACCTCAGCCTGTTCATGGACAGCCCTGCAATAAACAAACAACCTTTGGGGTTGGTTTTTTTAAACCCTTTTTATCTTATCCCCACTCAACCTCCTAAAATAGTGAGAAAAAAAATAAAACAAAAATACCCAATGATGCTGCTGCTGATTGATCATTTCACTCAAAACATGCGTTTTCTGACTGGGTGAATACAATACTTGTATTTTTAAGTTTGAAATGGTTCATACTCAATTACTTTAAGAAGGGAGCTGTTTTTTTTTTTAGGGCTCTTAAGTAAGAGAGGGAAAGGCCTGAAGGTGATGGATGTATGGATGTACATCACTTGCACCCTGTTCCATGGCAAGCCCAGCATGGGGGGGGGGACCCTCTCTTGTGGTGCCCCCTTCCCTTGCTGATGCCCTAAACTTGTGCTCATTTTACTTAATGGTTAATCTCAGGCTGCCCGAAAGTAACGGGGGTTGCAGCCTGCAGGCCGAGCACCCTCTTTGTGCCGAGTCCGTTCCACGTCGCCTCTCAGCGGATCCACGGGACTCTGCTCCTTCCCACAATCGGGGGATCGGCCATGTCCCTAGAGCTTTCTTCGACGGAAGGAGGGCTCACGGGGCGAAGGCTGCTGGACGCCAAGCGGGTCCTCTCCCAGCCAGGCGCGCTTTCCGAGCCGCCTCCGTCATGGTCGCGCGAGGCCGAAGAGGCTCGGGCGGGCGCTCCGGAGGGGGGACTCCGGCGCAGACGCGACCCAGGACGCACGAGCCGCAGCCGCCGACGCCCTTCGGATTGGCGCAGCCGCGCGGCCTCCTCCCGAAGCGTCTGTCATCCCTGCGGCCGCCTCCGCCGCCTCCCTCCCTCCCTCCCTCCCTGCCGCCCCGCCTCTCCGCCGCCTGAGCGAGGACCAGCCGGCGGGCGAGGCCGTGTCCGACGGTGGTGCAGTCACGTTCCCTCCTCTTCCCTTGGCCTCCGCTCCAGCTGTCGCGGTGCCAGACAGTGCCGGCCTCCGGTCTCTCTATATCTCTCGCTCGCTCTCCCCTCCGCTATGCTGGCCTCGGCGCAGGAAAGGTCCGCCTCGCTCCATCCCTCCGCCTCTGCCGCCGTCGCCGCCTCTGCCTCGCCAGCTGCCACTCATCCGAAGCCCTGCTGCAGCCACGGCCCAGACCACGACGGCGGCACGGTAAGGCCGCGCCGAGGCGGCGGACGGGCGCCCTGCTCCAGGCGAGGCAGTCCGAGGCCGAAGGAGAGAAGGGGCGGCGGGCGGGCGGGCGGAGAGAGCCCTTCATGAGCGGCCGCCGACGGGGAACGGATGGGAGAGCCCCCGGAGGGAGGACCGGAGTCCGGCCGGGCCTCTCCAAGAGCGGCAGCTTTCCTCTCCCACCTCCCGCCGGGAGCCCCTCGCCTTGCCCTTCAAGCAGCGTCCCTGGGCGCCTTGCCCTGCCTCTCGCCAAGGCCGCGCGCGCCGCCTCCCGGGCGTGCCGCAGGGCCCGCAAAAGCCCCGGACAGCGCCGTCCCCCTCGCCCGGAGGTCGGAAGGACACCCTCCTCGTGCCCCCGGGGGAGGCCGCCGCCGCCGCCAGCTGGGTGCCTTCGGCCCCAGGGTCCCTTCCCACCCGGCGCGGCGCTTTGCCTGCCAAAGGTGCCTGCCTGGCCGCTGGGCACCTATTTTTAAGCCGCGCCATCTGTTCGCCCTGCCGCCCCCGGCGACTCGGGAGGAGCCCTCGCGTCTTCGGGGCTCGAGGTGACCTTCGGTGAGAGGCAAAAGGCACTCGCCGCCGCCGCCATCGGCCTCCCACGTGCTCGGACCTCCCTCCCTCCCCACAGGCTCGGCCCCTGGAGGGTTCACTGGTCCGCGGGCGAACAGGACCCCCGCGCCGCACTTCCCGAGCCCAGATCCCGCCCAGCGAGGATTCGCGGCTAAACGTAGTTTTAGCATGTGGGGCTGGCGCATCGCCGTCTCCTCCGTCGTCCTCTGTTCCGCTTCTCCTTGTCCTCTAAATGCCCTCCGTGTTATTGGCTTTCCACATAAGCAACTGTGGGAAGGAGGCACAATGGTTCTTGGGTGGAGGCAGAAATCGTGAGGCTTTAGGCAGATACAGTCTCCTGGTTGGGCGCCCTCAGATCGATTTGAAAAAGGTCATTGCCATGGGAATCTCTCTCACTCTGTCTCTGAAAGATGCTTCCAGGTGTAGGAACTGGATTTTGTAATCAAGTAAAAACACTAAATAAACTGAGTCTCCTTGGTTTCACCTGGAAGGCTACAGTCTATAATAATCTCTCACTCATTTAGGTCACTGGGATTTAAAAGTGCTTCATTCTGACCCCACCAGGCCATAAGTAAGGTCTTAAAAATTCACACCACGGTTAAATGAAACCAAAATCCTTTCAAATTGCATATATTTCAGTGACTGTAATGAGAAAAGACTTGGTCTTTTATTCTCATGCTGGTGTGAAGTTTTTAGCTGTGGGTGGCTTCTGTCCAAAGCTCCTTGATAGTGTACAGTATTCAGTTTGAACTTCACAAATGCAACTGCTTTGGCCTTTGAATTGCAGAAACACTAATAATGAAATTTTGGTATAGATTGTATGCATTGCTCCAGGCTGAAGCTTGGAATAGTTAATGCGGTCAGTGAAGTTACTGTTGTTAATAGTTATGCCGTGCTTGTGGATGTAGAAAACACTCAAACCATTCCATGTACCGTACTTGAGAGGGATTTGACTTATTGCAGATGCTGTCACGGATCTTTTTGTTTATATGTTTTTTTATTTAACTCTTAGGCAAATTGATTGGCAACCAGAATCTTAGAGGTGAAGCATAAGTGTATCTTTTTTTCTAAATTACATTTCAGTATTAAAGAAAAACAGCTTATTACATCCACTCCATTCATTCTTCTAAAAAGTATTACATGGCAAGATTTGCTAGGGTGTGGATGAAGAGGGTGCATGCTCAATTGCACATTCTATTTCTGTTAATGTCGTTCAAAATGAAAGGCATTTGGACTCAGTTCTGCTGAATTGAGCAAAAATTATGTGTTTCAAAACATCTGCAGAAGTTATAGATGGACTGGAATGGCGGGCATGAAATGAGTGGATTGAAGGATGTATCAAAGAATTGGGTATGTTTGTTATAAATGTATTGTTCCCAATTTATGTCTTGGCTCTCAGAAATATTGTAGGTTGTATTTTCCATATCTTTCTAGACGTTGATCTTGATCTCTATGAAAGGTAACACAGAAGCTATTGTTCCCCATGTAACTTTGTTACCATGAGTCATGGCTCTTTCAGGAACGCCATATACCTTCTGGTCATATACCTTCAGTTTAATATTCTCTTTTCAACAGAACATTTCCTGTTTCATGTGGAAAATGTTAAGGTGACCTGGAACTTGAATCATGGCAACTGGGCTTCTTTCCTTGTGAGATCAAAATGTTTCTTATGAGATTGAAACAGTGATGATCTTAGAACTGGAGAGGACCCCCTATGGAGCATCAAGTCCAACTGGTGTCAAGAGAGGCAAAGTGAGGAATAGAACTCCGGACCTTTGACGCCACTATCAGATGCCTAAACCTCTGAGCTATCCAGCAGTTCTATCTGCTGACACAGTTAGATCAACATATGAACATCCCTAATGATTCTGCAAGCCAACTTACCAGACTTTTTCATTGGTATGAAATGTGGTGGTGCTGGCTTCTCTGGGATATTTTTAAGAGAAATTTGTATGTTCATTAATGATATCATTTATAACATTTGGCATTGCTGTTTTTGTTTGCTTTTCCATCCAGTTTGAGAATGAAATCAGAACTTACTGATAACAATATTGCATTCATTTTTTCTAAATGAGTAATATGTCAGTATTGTAAAATTAATTTCATATCTCCCGAGGACTCTGGATGCTTTACAGCAGGGCTGTCCAACTTTGAACGGGCCGAGGTCTACTTTTTCTGGATGAAAGTGCCTGAGGGCTACTACACTAAAACCTCTACTTATGAATTTTATCTGTTCTGAGCATCTGGCCAGTAGGGAGAGCAGGGGACTGTGCCATACATGGCCCTTGATCTGCCCCACTTGGCTGAGACAGTGGGCTGGCAGACCCAGAGCTTTGCTGGGGTAGTGGTGGTCCTTGGGTTGGGGGAGGTAGAGGTGGAGAACTTATCCCCTCACATTTTTAATTGATGGCTGGTGGGCTACTTTTGAACCTTTCACGGGCTACTGGTAGCCCCCGGTCTACCTGTTGGCCAGGCCTGCTTTACAGTACATAATTCCTTGCCACTGGCTGTGCTGGCTGGTGCTTCTGGAAGTCCCTCTGGAAAGCCAAAGTTTTCCCATCCTTGATCTAGAGAAAAGGCAAAGAAAATCCTAAAAATGCCAATGGCATCTTATAAAAATAGAGTAAATGAAGTATTCATACACATAGCCTTTTATCAGATATGGAAGCCAGGACTGGAATGCTATCTGAGTCATTTAATTGGGAGAAAGGCAGCTTATAAATGAGACAAATAAATAAAATAGATATATGTTCTCTACTAGTGTTCACTGGTTGAGCAAATGAAAGCTGGGTGGAGATCAAGCAGTAACAGTGAGCATTTGGGCTGTGATAAGGAGAGGTTAGATAGCAGTTGAAGAAAAAGTAAGATAGGACTAGAATTGTAAGGAACTTGTTTTGAGCAGAAATATGAAGTATCTATCACCCCCCTATACTAATGAGAATAATGGTGTAATAGATGGAGAGGAGATCTGCTACATTATGCTAGCAACCCTTTGTACAGATGGTCAGAGTGGATTTGATTTAAATCACGATTTAAATCACTAGTCAGTAAGGCTCAATTTAAATCTTGATTTTCTGCATAATGCTCATTTTTGCTGGAGTTGTTTTAATCTTAATCTTAAATATTTACAACCAGATGAAGGTTTCATTTTTTAAATAATAACTTTTCAAATTAGTTTTAGAGTTATATCAGAAAATTACTGATTTGGTGGTTATATACCATTAGAAATACATAGATAGATTACTGTGAAATTATTGCAAGGTGAACTACCTCCAGTTTAATAGGTTAATCATTCATATTTGGACAATTGTTCTGTTGTACTTTACTGGAAGGAGAAAAATAATCATTACCTAAATAATAACAATTTAAATAGTTTTATTTAACCAAAACAATAACATTGTATAGCATTATGTATACTTGCATTTGCTTAAACATCCTTGTTTGTTAACTGATGTGGTTAAAATATATTTTAAAAAACTCAGACTGACAGTATAGATCAGTGGTGGCCAAACTTCAGCCCTACAGAAGTTTTGGACCACAAGTCGCATAGACCTTTGTCATTGGCAATACAGGCTTGGAATTCTGGGAGTTGTGGTCCAAAACATCTAGAAGGCTGAAGTTTGGCCACTACTGGTCTAGATATTCCCAATCTGGGTCTCTTTTATGGCCTGCTGCCAATTACAGTTTTTTCTTCTCAAGGAGGCAAGTGAGAATGATAACCCTCAGGCTGCTATACACATAAAGATCTCATGATGTGGAGTAGAGATGGGCACGACTCAGAATAAATTTTTCATTTTCGTTTTCGGCTAGGGTCCGTTTCGTTTCGTTTCCGTTTTCGTGAGCTAATTTTCAAAATTTTTCGTTTTCGTTTCGTTACAAAATGAAAACCGAAACCGAAAACGAAAAATTTTTCGTTTCTCCCCATTTAGCTCCATTGAGTGCTTTTCCAGTAACGAAAAACGAAAACTGGCTCAAAATTAGTCGTTTCGTTTCCGTTTCCGGTCCATTTTTGAACCGTTTTTCGTTTTCGTTTCGTTACGTAACGAAAACGAAAACGAAAATTGCGCTAAGTCGTGCCCATCTCTAATGTGGAGTTAAGTGTTCAAAAAGTTTCACTTTCATTTTACTGCTTGCCCCTCCCTCCTCAAAATTTACTCCTTGGGCAGACCTATTCAATTCCAAACAACCTATTCATTGAGCACTAAGAGGTAAGGGGGATGATTCTGTGTACATAGATTTGCAGAGGAACAATGGGATTAAGGTCTTTTTCTCAATTCTCATGTTATTTTATAACATTTTTGCTATGAAGGAGGCATGTTATCATTGCAGACCCAAATGCATAGTTTTGAAAATAGAAAAATTGCCCCCAAAAATCAGAAACCTCTGGGAGAGCATAACATTGTGAATGGATTAATACAGCCTTATGCTACATAATTAAAAACTAATTTCATGATAACATGTCTTAACTAGAACATGATCTTTATAAATATTTTTCCTCAAAAAGCACTTAAATTTTAAGAACTGATTTAAAACCAATCTGATTTAAATAAAAAAAATCCAATTTTTAAATTTATTTTTAAAAATCATTGATTTTTATCCACCCTGCAGATGGTTAAATGAACCACATTTGTATATCAGGAACACCTATTTGAGCAAAACTAAGCAACAAGTTAGTACATGTACTTAAGAAATACATAATGTGAGTGTTATTAAAAGGCAAACATTTTCTTAGCAAAACTGTTAAATCTGTCTTTTTAGCTTTTCTCTACCAACAGGTCTTGTCCCACGCAAAACATCACTTTTGTCATTATAACTGTGTACTCTTTGCTGACCTTGTGTAGACTAAATGTTGAGTTTATACTGCACTGACTATGGCACAAGGTCAGGACAAATCTTAGACTCCTGAATCCTTTTTGTCTTTGATAACATCAGTGTATAAATGGCATAAATGTATTTGACTATATGAATGCAAAAGTAGGGTTTTTTTTTTAACAAGATCTATTTCAATGGGAATGAGAGATAATCAATGAAACATTTGCCCTGATGACACCACCATCACCTGTCATAGGGGGAAAAGTGGAGAATGGAAGTCCCAACTTGTGACTTTGTAGCCAGATACCCAAACTACTGAGCTTTGAGGTACCCACGTGTTTTTTGTTGTTGTTTTCCTTTCCTGCAAGGATCTTCAAGTTCTGATGTACTGCAAACAGCCTCCAGGCTGACTGTGACCATTTCCACTAGCAACATGGAAAGCTACATTTATTTTAATGGGTGTTCAGCAGATGATAACATCAAATAAACAGTAACAAAAGTAGCAATGAAAATCATAAAGATAAATGACAAGCAATATCGTCTATCAGAATTATATGCCTATGATTTTTGTTTTTAGATATTTTAATCAGCCATGCTTTCCCTAAAATTTTGAAATGTTAATTCCATTTGATAGACCTTTGATAATCCACACAAAGCCTGCTAGTTTATGTTCAGAAGGTCAGCTGGAAATCTCTCTTCTGTACCAATCATAACCAAGACAGGAACAGCTGTTTGAGGCATGTTAGATATTGCATATTAGCAAAGCAAAGTGTTCTGCTTATATGCCACCCCATACCACTTCAAGTAGTCTCTGGGCGGTTTACAGTTTTAATTCCAGTATGCAGGCTACACATACTGAGCAAGGCTATGGGCCCATTTAAGTTTGTTACTGAGTGGATTCTACTGAAAGCAAAGTTTTGATGCTTTTAAATTTCGCTTAGGCGCTGAATAGATGTATAAGTTTTCCTCTTTGATGTGAGTTGGTTTCCTGACACATATAACATCATAAATGAGAGGAGTTGGCTTGGAAACAGTTCTGGAGAATGGAAAGAAGGAAATTCTGACTGCTTAAATCTGTATTTGTGGTATATGGGATTGCATTATTAATATAATTACACACATGCCACAAAAAACGTTGGAGAGAGACTCAGCCAAAGTACCTGTTTGAGGCGTATTTATATAACATTTTGGTCATATTTATCCATTATATCTTTCAAGTGTACACTCATCTTAGGTGTCTTGCTGTGAGGTATGTGTCAAACGGATTTATTCCCCTCAGTGATCTGAACTAATGATTCTTGAATATGTAATGAGCTGTGGTGTGAACATTTTAGTATTATACGGGACTTTTTTTGTTTTTTCTTAGGTGTTAGTTGATGACTCTCAGAAGCAAGAAACAATATCAGCCTGAGGAAAGCTCTGCCAGTGCTTAACACTGACTGGCATTTTGTCCTGCTATTTCAGTCTTGATATGCTTGCTTGAAGGTGGATTGAGTCATGTGACAGCTTTATCATTTACAAGGCAGGGACTCTAGGTGCTGTCACTGGATTTCACTAGTGATCCAGACCCTTTGAAGTGACATACAAGGACGTTTGTTGGGTATATTCTCAGGTCTGGATACATTTGACCCCTCCCCTCCCCAACACTTGAGTATTTTGTGCTGTGGGATCTGATAGATTTTCCTTTGAGCTGTGCTTGAAAGACAGCATTGATTCCCGTTATGATCCATACAATCAATACAATTAATCACACATTGAATTGTGCTGTTGAAATTTCCCTGTGTCAAGTTAGCTTGTATTCAATTTTCTTGGACCCCTTTAATGCCTTGTCTTTCAGGGTTGCATCAATGTGTGAGGAGAGAGGAGTGTGCTAGTCTTGTAGTCCTCTTTTATCTCTCCGTTGACGTTAACATTGATGAGTCTGAAATTGAGAGCGTTCTGTGTGTTTGTATGTTTGTGAAGGCTCTCCGTTTCTCGCTGGCCAGAATTAGAGTTGAGAATTACTGCTACACAGAGATAGGAAAGAGGCTATTTATCTCACGCTCTCAGATGAAGGGGAGCAAAGCTAGTGTGCTCCTCTTTTAATGCATTGGTTTTAACTCTAAAAGAGAACACTTGAATAGGGTTTCAGTTTCACATTTCCCAGGAAATGTGAGAGAGCCAAGTATGCTTCTACTGGATTAAACAACAACAACAACAAAAACAAAAACACTAAGGTGCATTGAATGCACAATTATTTGAATGACATCCTGCCAGAGCTGTATGCTAATTGTACCTCCATTCTCCCCAACCCCAAAGATGTGTTGTGGAGACTCCTTAAGAGGAGTATTCACTTTAACTTGAGTGATACCACAGACAATCTGGAAATGGCCTCATAAAACACCTTGAAGTAGGTGGTCACAGCTTAATCATGAATGCCAAGTGTTTACCTCTTTACTGCAGAATAAAAAAAACTGAGTGTGACAATAGTGTTCTGATTTTAGAAGCCATTGTTTGTGTTTAGTTCAGTTGTAGCTGGAATAAACTCTGATCATATCTAATAGCAGTTTCTGGCTTTGACATGCAATAACATGTTGTATTCAGTGCTTCGGGGTGGAGCTAACCAAAGTGGCATAGCTTTTGTAAAGACAAATTGCTTCTGGATTGGAGCCAAAATAAGCAAACAAAGGTGTCGGTGATGTTCACTCCCAACAGGGTTAGGCTCACGCTATTTGGTCTTATATTGTGGTTGGCCCTGGTGAATGTATCTGTGCCATTATTTTACTTTTTGCCTAGATTCTCCTTTAGGGGAATGGAGGGAATTCATGGCCCAAATGGCAAGGCCTTTGGAAGACGAAATGCCTCCTCAGCACCTGTTGTTTATACACAAAGAGGCAGAGATGATAGGAAATTAAATCAATCTGCGTACCATTTCAGGTCTGTGAAACAGAGTTGGCAGACTTGCTAATGGGTGTGCTGCTACATTAAAGAAATGAGGATGAAATCTTTAGTGCTCAAAATGAACTATCATACGTTATATGAAATGAGGAAGATAAGCTGGAGTGTCCCATCCTGTATTCCTCTGGAGGAGCAGTGACATCAGTTACAAATAACCAGATATGCCTTTCTCGGGCATTGTATCCCAGCTTTGGAATTCAAATACTGCAGCCTCAATAGTCTTGATCTTCAGTCAGTGAAGATTTCCTCAGTCCCAAATAAATACCTCCCACACAGGTCCCACCTCATGCCCCCTTTAGCCCTTCTTGTCTTGTTCCTCTATGATTCATGCGGGGATCAGATCTCCCTCCCTTCACTGCATTGTCATTGCCACACCTGGAAGAGCCAGTGACTCAGTGGAGTGAAAGGCAGCTTTGCTGCCCCTGCCACAGCAATAACTTTTCAATCCTGCTGCCATCTTGGGTGTCAGCGTCCCAGGCAGGCACTGCATGCTCAACTCTTTCAGGCCTCTTTGAGTACAGCTAAGGCTCTGATCCAAAGGGCTTCACGCCAGCCCTCCAAATGTTGCCATGAAGAAGCAGAGAGCAACAAGTGAGACCAGGTCATGCAGAGGGAGTAAGAATAATGTGCATGCAGAAAAGGAAAATCCACCCCAAACAGTACTGAAATAAGTAGGAACTCTAGGTTGCTTACAGTTCCAGTTCAGATTAAAATTACAGTAGACCCTTGTATAACAAATGGTTTGTATAACATAAAATCTTTACAACATAAAAATTCTGGAGAGCGGGGAAATTTGCTTAACAGAGCTGCCTTGGGGGCAAATCCGTACAACATTAAAATGGTTGCGATTAGGGATTAATCCATTTTCAATACATTCCTATGGGAAATTTGTATAAAGGAAAATATGCTTAACAGAATTTCATTTGGAACGAATTAATTCCATTATACAAGGTACTACTTTATAGTTATCTGTGGGCCAAGAGGATTAAAATAAATACCATATTAAATATGAATATAATATAAAAATTTTAAAATATAAGAATATTTGCAAATGGCAACTCCCCAGAAAACACTTTGAAACCCTCTTGGGGGTCCTGATCTCCAGGTTGGGGACCCATGCTTTAGGTTTAAACAAGCTTACCTCAGGGGATTGTTATTGATAGTGACCAAATGAATGAGAGCTTCACTGTCACAAGATGAAAAAGATTATATAGATTGAGTTGTGATTGCTTGATGGCTATAATAACAGAGCCATCCTGTGGCATTTGGATGATTGGCAACGTTATAATTTCTTTCCCCACTTTCTTTTGACAGAAAATGGCAGTTCCTCCTGCTTATGCTGACTTAGGAAAATCTGCCCGGGACATCTTCACTAAAGGATATGGTAAATATTGCCAGGAAGAAATTGATTCTTTCCCTGTTTGCCAAGAGGTTTGCTTTCCAGGGTTTTATCAAAATATAATCATAGTTCTGAGTGGTTCTGCTGTTTGATCAACACAAGTGTGTGCTGATTAAACAGTATCTACCAAATAGGTCTTTCACAGTCAGTACTTACATGCTGTTGGGCAACATTTAAGTCTGGCTGCAGTCATGTGGAAGATAAATCCCATTTCAAGCCATGAGGGTTTCAGTTCAACTCAAGCAGGATTGCATTGTCAGTGTACATGCAGTGTACTGTCCAGTGTACACATCTTATAAGACAAACTGGACTAGAGGATCACTAAAACTTATTTTAAGTGGCGCTGACCAGGTCTTCAAAGCTTGCCTAATTATAATTTAGATGTATTTCAGGCATTAAAAGGAATTACCATCAACTTAATTTCATAGAGCTAAGGAAATGTGTATTTTGACCCTTCTGTTTGTATTTAGTTCTAATGTCATTATTGTTGATCATGTTTTAGGACTCAGAATCATGCTTTAACATTAGTGAATGAATGCTCCCACACTTCTACAATTTGGCAGTAGAGAAGTAATGCATTGGTGCTGTTCAGATAACTTCTAACCATGTCTATTTATTGTGCTCAAGCTCTATTGTGGGTTGTTGAAGGAGTCATGAAATTGTTGGGATGGTATTGGTGTGTTCTGTACCTCATCCCAGCAGTTAGTACCATTTATGTGACTTTCTTTTTTAAAAAAGAAGTTAAAAATATATTAGTTACTTCAGAGACATTGCAGACTATTGCTTTTATAAAAGGTTACATTTGTAATGGTAACTATTTATAAATACGTATTTTGAAGTAATTATTTCAAGCTATGATCCAGGCTAAGGAGGTATGGCATTGTGCTGTTAGTTTAATTGGATTTTTTTCTGTGAGTGCCTTACTTTAGTACTCTGCCTTACCAGAGTTTAAAAAGGGGGTTCCAACTTGCTGTTCCCCTTCTCATGTACTGATTGTCCCATGGTGTGTGTGTGTGTGTGTGTGCGTGCTTGCATGCGTGCAGAAGAGCAAGAACAACTGTGGCCTTTGTATTTGGAGGCCTATCTGCCAAATTTGTCTTTCACTTCTCACAAAGAAGGGTCTTTGTTGTTCTTCAGAGTTCCATGTAGCAGTGAAATTCGGGACTTCCTTCCTTCCTTCACTTTGGTTTGAGAAGCCTTTTGAGGGAGGGCATTTGACGTAGGGGTTGCTGCCACAGAAATGGGCAGTGGGCTTAGTGTCTAGTTTTGTCTGGAAGTAACCTAACTCAGAGGCATTTGGGATTTTAAAGGGTAAGAACAACACCTTGAATTGGGTTTAGAAATAGACTAGAAGCTGGCACAAATGGTGGTGTTCTCATGTAATGTGATCTTTTTGACCACTCCCACTTGCCGTTCAAGCCACCCTGTTTTGAACTAATGGAATTTTGAGCTGTTCTCAAAGATAGGCAGCAGATAAAATACTGTAGCAGTCCAAGAAACAAAAAGAAAACAGGAATGAAAAAGGAGGATTACCAGAGTGTGAATAATGGTAGAACTATTCCTCCATGAGCTACTGTAGTGATGCTGAACCTTTTAGAGACCGAGTGCCCAAACTGCAATTCAAAACCCACTAATTGTTCACAAAGTGCCAATATAGCAATTTAACCTGGATACAGGTGGCTGTGAAGACGCAATGTTGGGTGCCCACAGAAAATTCTCTCAGTGCCACCTTTGGCACCCATACCATAGATTCGCCAACACTGAGCTAGAGTCATAACTCAGGCATGTCCAAACTTCAGCCCTCCTGATGTTTTGGACCACAACTCCCAAAATTCTAAGGTTAGATTTCTAATGACAAAGGACTGTGGGAGTTGTGGTCCAAAACATCTGGAGGGCCAAAGTTTGGACATACCTGGTCATAACTGGTATATCAATTTGTACTAATGAGAAGCTCTCTGATCTTATTCAGGCCACCAGTGATCTGAGAGATTCCCCAAGCTATGGGCCTCATCCTTTATAACTGCTTTTAGTTCAGGAGGATGAACCAACCTCAATTATTATTAGATAGCTTAGGTTACATTTTGTAAACATTTGCACAGTTGTTACAGTGTCTCAGCTGCAGTGAATTAAGGGAGATTTGTTGAGCTTAATTCTATACAATGCATTGCTAAAAGGCAGGTTGGGGGCAAGAGAACTGTTTTGTTACGTAGCAGATGATGTTTTATACAGATAATTTAGGGACACTTTCTATTTTCCTTGTCTTCATGTATCCAGTACAGTTATTTAATTAGCTAGTTCCCATTGGGCACTAACTCATTTCTGGCTTGCTTTTATTTTTTTAAAGGATTTGGCTTAGTAAAGTTGGATCTGAAAACAAAATCTGAAAATGGACTGGTAAGTAAAGGAAAGAGCAAGAATGTTTTTTGCTCACATGAATATTTCTAAACATGCAAATGTGATTCCAAGCTTTCTTTTCTTTTCTTTTCTTTTCTTTTCTTTTCTTTCTTTCTTTCTTTCTTTCTTTCT
>JAHTLZ010000010.1:55566022-55579871 GCA_023846285.1 Phrynocephalus versicolor | reverse complement strand
TCTTTCTTTCTTTCTTTCTTTCTTTCTTTCTTTCTTTCTTTCTTTCTAATGGGGTATATGGAGAACCCCGTGTGAATTTCATCTTATTTGAACATTTCACTGACCAATAAGCCTCCTGCTTCTCAGTATATCTGGTAATAAGAGGGGCGAGAGAAAGAGTGTGTGCAGTCCATGACTGAGTCTGCGATGGTCCAACCAATAGTGTATGCATTGTACTTCAATTGTTCTTAGCTGCTCCTTTTCTCCTTAAAGACCTTTCTCTCTCTCATGTTTTCCCTCCCTTCTAGGACTTTTACTTGGCAAGAACCTAAAGATAGCTTTACATGCTGGTCAGTTACAGCCTTGGCCCATCTCAAATGGGCCAGACACCAAACATATCCATCTTTGGATTTTGCAGAGTCATACCTGCTTGCACAAACTTTGCCTCTAAATTATATTCTTAGAAAGATGGTGGTGGTAGGGTTTTACTGAAAAGCCCTACCACACCCTGGGACTTAATTTTTTTTAAAAAAGATCATTGGGTTTTATATGAGCACTCTAGGGTGCTGGGAGGCCCCTCAGAGGGAAATTACCTACTAGAAACGACAAGGGGACTTTCTAAGAAAACAAATTTCAAAATCTTTTTTAGGGAGCATTAGGGCACCCCAGGAATATTAAAGGTCTACTGTTGGGCCCCTGGGGGTTTTCATGCAGCCCACAGACTGGATGTAGCATACCCTTGCCTATGTCTGGTTAAAAAGGAGCAGCGAATGGTATTAAAAAGCAATTATGTACAATTAGCAGCAACAAATTAATGCAAATATTATATAAACGGCAATAAGATTCTGGCCAGTATTTTAATAAGGGTTTCAAACGATTTATCCTAAGAAATCACAAAGTTTCTCTACATTTCCTAGTTTTCCATTGGAAGGGACAGGGGAAGGGAAAAAAAGAGAGAGGCTTATGTTGTGATGGGTTTTAACTGGTGGTGGCTCACATCTCTTAACTGTATCATAACTAATAGGTGGCAAGTAGGTTTTTGGACAAAGTTTAGAGTGGGTCTGGAATTCGTCTCTTCTGCTGGTGCAACTCGCATTAAGAAATAGTCTCATTCTATATATCAATTTTCTGTCCTTAGGAATTTACAAGCTCAGGCTCAGCAAATACAGAAACCAGTAAAGTTACTGGAAGTTTGGAAACTAAGTACAGGTGGACAGAATATGGCTTGACATTCATAGAGAAGTGGAACACTGATAACACACTAGGCACAGAGATAACTGTAGAAGATCAGGTGAGTTTCACATTGGAAGAGTAATTTATTCAATTTTTCAGCAGTCATCTTTTAACCTGCAATTACAAATGCTGTATTTCTTTTTCCAATGCAGCTTGCACATGGACTGAAGTTGACCTTTGACTCTTCATTCTCTCCTAACACTGGGTAAGACATGCATAATTCTGAACAGAAGTAGAATATTGTTTTCATTTTATTTAGTTACCCGAAGCATTCTCAGTCATTCCATCCTTTCTAATCTGAAGTGCAAGAATGAGCCTTTGCATTTGACCCAGGTATACTTTTTCCTTTAATTTAGCATTGCTGTTGAAGAATATCATTCTCTCTCTCTCTCTCTTTCTCTCTCTCACACACACACACGTGCGCGCGCACACACCCACCCACACCCACCCACCCACACCAAATGTTTTAAGATGTTATTTAAGATAACTAAAATGTTTGATTGTGTTGGCAGAGCGGCTGCTGATTTCCAGCTGAGGTGCACATCGGCATTCTTAAAAGGATAAACTAATAGTATCAGCAGTAAGGCATGCAAAATTGAATTAGCATTGTTTGTCAATAAATATTTTACTCTGAAAAGCTTAGATGTGCAATTTGGGGGGCTCTTTTTTAGCAGCAGGGATTTTTCATCTACTGACTTGCAGGGTGTAATACCATTATGGGACTGGCTGGGTGAAAAAACATTTTGTGGCTATGATTGTTCATTGCATGTTATGTAGACTAGGAGGATTAAGCAGCTGGGAGAATTATATATAGTTAATATTGTGTGTGTGTGTGTGTGTGTGTGTGTGTGTGTGTGTACATGAATGCTTCATTATCCCATCCTTTCTAAATGCTCCTTATGTTAGAATATATTGAAGCTCAAAGTGGCATTTCCAGGAATTAGATCTGCATTTATTCTGCATCCATCTCTCTTTAGGTTGTGGATATGAGCTTCAAATAACTGGCTGTTCCTTCCTTTGCCCCCCCCCCCCCAATTTGGCCACATAGCAGCATCACAAACACAGGCATTTCTACCAATGATTTTGATGGAAATAAAATATCAAATGCTAAAAGCTCTAGTGTTAATATGGTGTGTGGCTTGTCAAGTGAGGCTGAGAATGCCAGTAGAAATTATCAGAGTAAATGGACCATTTTTGTCCTTGGAACAAGTTTTAGAAGTACAACGGATAGGAGTTTGTTGCTTTTAAGGGAAAAAAAACCAGATTTGACACTAAATGCATCATTTGTCTGTTGTACTACTCATTTTAAAGTTGGTAATTGTGAGCAGGCAGGAAAAAAGATTTTTTAGTGGTGGGATAACACAGCACAGAGGAAGAGGAGTTAACCCGTCCTGCCCCTATTACATATACTGTGAGAATTTCCCTCCATGGGACTATTAGTGCTGCTATCCCTTCCTAGGTGAAAGGGATGGAGAAGATGAGTTTCCATCAGAATGCTGGTACAGTAGATAGGGCTAAACTTATTCTGATGGCACCCTTCCCTATGGAATGACTTTTATGAATGGTTTAAAAAAATAATAAAAATTGTGTGACACACTGCAATTCCTGTGGGGTCTGGCAAAATATAACTTGTGAGCTTCATGGATTATGTGGGGGTTTCCAAGTAGCCATTTGGTGATCTGAGAGAAAACTCACTCACCTCTCGATCTCATTTAATATAGAATCAGTGGTGATAGAAAAGAGAGAATAAAATGGCTGCCATTTGCCCAGTGGCTTATTTTTTGGGGGTCCATGCAATACAATGATGGTGCAAATCAGCTTCCTGCATTTTTCCATTGATAAGAAGCTTCCTTGTATAAGATGACCCCTACTGTTCCAATCCAAAATTAAATTTTCACAACCATGCAGTTCTCTTCCCAGATTACTTCCATGTATAAGATGACCCTCAATTTCTAGTCTGACAATTTTAGACCAAAATATAGTCTTAGACACAGAAAAATATTGTAGTCTAATTTTGGAAGCTGGATTCAGTACCCACAGGTGTCTAGTTGGGAGAAATAAGTGTGCCTTCTTCACAGCTTAATCACAGGGAAGCTAGAGGCAAGCTAGTATCCATGGCTTGGGACCGGACTACCTGGCAGAGCGTATCGCTCAGCGGCCAACTTCGGCCCGTCCCGTTCGGCAGGCGCGAGCGCACTTGCTTCGGGTCGCCACGCCTCGGGAAGCCCGGAGGACGAGCACTCGGACCCGGGCTTTCTCTGTGGCGGCCCCCAGCCTCTGGAATTCCATCCCCAGTGAAGTGCGCTCTGCAGAGTCCCTGCTGGCCTTCCGAAAGGTGCTGAAAACCTACCTTTTTCGCGAGGCCTTTGGCGACAGTTAATTTTTTTTTCCCCGCCATCGTAATCTGCGCTTTAGTCGAGCTGTCACTTGGTTTTAATAGTGTCTAGGGTGTTTATTGGTTTGCCTGTCTGATTATTTATTGTATTTTGTTGGCTTTGTAGCCTTTTTGTAAGCCGCTTAGAGTACCCAGTAGATAAGCGGGATATAAATATAACAAATAAAATAAATAAATAAATAAATAAATTTTGAATTAATAATGTGGTTAAGTGACACAGTTCATTAAAGTGAAGTGGTAAATGTGTTGATTGATAAGGACTGGTGCCCACATAATGTACCACATAATGTGTGGTACTGATGCCACTTACAGGCCATGAACCTTGAATTGTGATCCTGTGAGTTTGGAGGTTTGTCTTATTTCACCTTGCAATACCATTGAGCAACCTGGTGACTTGTCAGTTCTGTTTGGTGTAGATTGCTTCAGGGTTCCAGATGTATCAAACTAGAGCCCACCATGAGCCATGCTGATATAGAAAGATAAGAATTAAGACTGTTGACGCATCTAAAGGGTTGGGGGTAGTTGTAGTTTATGGACATGATGGGGTGTTGTTTTACCCTAAAGGTTCTGCCTCAGCCCTAGAACACGTCCTGTTTTCCAGACTGCTCCATCCAAAAAGGAGACTGCCCCAGGGCTTTCTGGGAAGTCTAGGTTTATGGGAGGTATAATTCTTTGGAGATGCCCTATTTACTTTGGAGCCTAATGGGCAGAAAGGTTAAACCTCTCACAAATATCTAGTCTCCCTGGAAGCAAGATGTCTCCTTGAGGATGGTTGTGCAGGTGCTGGTCATGTAAAGGATAGATTATTGTAACACTCTCTACATGGGACTCCCTTTTACCTTTCTTCGGAGATTGCAGTGGGTGCAGAATGTGGCAACCAGATTTGTGATTAGTGCAGGCAGATTTGACTGCGTCACCCCAGTTCTGGCTTGCCTGCACTGGTTGCCCATTGCCTCCCAAATAAATTACAGGGTGTTGGTTTACAAAACCCTCCATGGCTTGGGTACTGAATATCTGGCAGAGCATATCTCCCAAAGGTCAGTGCTGGCCTGCCCCACCAGAGTCTCTATGGTGTGCTCGCTCTGGGTGGCCACCCCCGGGGAGGCTGCAGCACACAATCAGGCCTTCTTGGAATAAACTGCCAAGGCTCCGTCCCTGGCATCCTTTAAAAAGGCGTTAAAAACCTGGCTGTTTAAGGATGCCTTCAGCAATTGTGAATGTGGGTTTGTGCTCCCCGTGTTTGATGTCCCTTTTGTTATTAGTTGTTTGTGCCTCTTGCCGGGTATTTATTTATCTATTTTGTTTGCTCTCTTTGTATTATTGTTTTTCTTTTGATATGAAATTTTCTTATGTGTTGTTATATGTAAACTGCCCAGAGTTCCCACTGGGAAAATCGGCTGCTGTATACAAATATTTATTCTATTTTATTTATTTACAAAAAAATTTAGCTGCCCCACTACCAAGAGGTCTCTTGGTATAAAATATAAAAATAAATAAATAAATAATAAGCTGCAGTTTCCTTTTTTCATAGGACATAAACTCCACTTGTCCATGTCATTAGCTGAAAAGGACTCATGGGTTTTCTTAAAATTTCTAATATTAATTACTATTAGAAACTTTATGCAGCTGCTCCATGTTGAAAATCTAGCAAAACAAGTACAGTGAACCCTCGTATAACGGAGGGTTTGTTTAACGAAAAATCCGTACAACGGAAAAAAATCTGCGCCCCTCCCCCCCAGGCAGGCAGGGATGGAGGCGGCTGAGGGGAAAAGGGGTCCCGCCGCCCCCTTCAAAGAGGACCAAAGGGCCGAACTGACTGTTGACCCGCGGGGAGAGGAAGGTGGGGGGTGCTTCTCCCTTCACGACTGCGCCCCCGGGGGCTGGAATCCCCGCGGAAGGGAAGGAAGGAAGGAAGGAAGGAGACGAGCCGAGGAACGGAGGAAGAGGCGAGTCCGGGTTCTTCGGCGGGGAGGGAGGGAGGGAGGGTGGTGGAGGCGGGGGGGCGAGAGAGAAAAGGAAAAGGGAGGCTGGCGGGAACGGGCGGATGGTTGGCGGGGGCTTTGGGAGCGCCGCCGCTGCCACGGTGTGTGTGTGTGTGTGTGTGTGTGTGAGAGAGAGAGAGAGAGAGAGAGAGGCGGGAACGGGCGGGTGGCTGGCGGGTTGGAGGCGCTTTAAGAGGCCCAGAGGCGCGTTAAGCGTCGGAGGCTGAGCCCCCTCCTCCCCCCTGCCCGGGGCGGGAAGGCAGACTGGGGGCTTTGGGAGCGCCGCCGCCGCCCGTGTGTGTGTGTGTGCGCGCGCACGTGTGCGCGCGCCGAGCCAGCGGGTGTGGGGGGGAAATCCGCCCCCCTCCCCCCTCGGAACAAAGTCCGCCGCTAGTGCGCCCTCCTGCCTGCCGGCCGCCTCCGGGGCTCCGGCAAGAGGTGAGGGGGGGAATTCCCCGCGCAGTCCCCCAAGCCCCCCTGCCCCAGGCCAAGCGGCGCACCTCCCTCCCTTCCTCCACCCCCGCGGCCACCTCCGTCCGACCACCTGCGGCCGGCCGGGAAAGAGGGAAGGAAGGAGGGGATAGGAGGGGCAGCAGACACGGAGGAGGGGTGAGCCACCCGCCCGCCCCCCATTGCCCAAAAAAACCACCCCCGTCGCCCAAAAAAAACCATAGGAATGCATTGAAACGGATTAAATCCAGTTTCAATGCATTCCTATGGGAAATGACAATTTGTACAACGGAAAACTTGTATAACGTAATTTGATTTGGAACGAATTAATTACGTTATACAAGGTACCACTGTACCGGGTTTAATATCTGGACTTGCTGTGAGAGTGTTAGTGATAGACTTGTGTCATGGATCAAACAAAAAACAACAGTCATTTTAAGACTTATCTGGTTTGTTACCTCAGTTGTTGAAGGGCTTATGTACAAAGCCAAATGCTTTTTACCTCAGCTTCATGAACTAGGGCAGTGTTGGTGAACCTATGGCAAGGGTGCCAAAGGTGGCACTCGGAGCCCTTTCTGTGGGCACCTGACTTTGCCCCTTCACAGCCACCTGTATTCAGGTTAAATTGCTGTATTGGCATTTGTGAAAATATTAGTGGGTTTTGAATCGCAGTTTGGGCACTTGGTCTCTAAAAGGTTTACCATCACTGGACTAGGGTATGACCATCTAGACTAGTGGTGGCAAACCTTCGGCATTCCAGATGTTTTGGACCACAACTCCCAGAGTCCTTTGGCATTGGCAGTCTAGGCTTGGAATTCTGGGAGTTGTGGTCCAAAACATCTGGAGTTCCAAATGCTTGCCACCACTAATTTAGACCACCATTTTAATTGGAGGCCATATGCCCCCTGGTAGAACCTGGCACATTTGAAGGGACCACATACTGGGGAAAAATTTCACATGCCCCCTTTTAAGGTTTGTTATGTGACTCATATGATCTTTGTTTGGTGTATCTTTCTCTCATATTGTGTTTATGACCATGGCCAAAAAAGGTTTAGAATGGCTGATCAGAATAACATTCCTTGTGAAAGTAAGAATATTGATATGTTTGCAACAGAACAGTGAGTTGGTCACCATGTGACCATTGATTGAATCAGGCTAGCAACATCTGGTAAGTGTGGAGTACTATGTATCTTAGCAGCCTAATTTTTGTATTTGATAGTAATATTGTCTTGAGTCACAGAACCAAGAAGTGCAGCTTTTGTTTATTTCTGCCCACACGGAACATTTGTGGAATGTGTTGCACATGTGTCATCCAGAGGTTGCTAAACAAACATTCTGTCGGCTCTAGCTACCTTAGCTAGTGATGAGGGAAGATGGAAGCTGTCGTCCAATAATCCTTGCTGGGTTTCAAATGCTTCCTTATTGCTACATGAGTCAGTGGTGGTTGAAGTGGCCTTGTATTTGTTAAGAGCTAGAAGGGCCAATGGCAGTAGCTTTGGAGAAAGTAGGTATTTTAGAATGACTAATTTTTAAAAAGTAACAAAACGTGGTTCTCTTTTTAGAAAGAAAAATGCTAAAGTCAAGTCTGGGTACAAGCGAGAACATATGAACTTGGCCTGTGATATGGATTTTGACATTGCGGGTCCTTCAATACGTAGTGCCTTTGTCTTTGGCTATGAAGGTTGGCTGGCTGGTTACCAAATGACTTTTGAGACAGCTAAATCCAGAATTACTCAGAGCAACTTTGCTGTTGGTTACAAGACGGATGAGTTCCAGCTTCACACCAATGTGTAAGTATGGGCAAGATTGTATTTGAAAAACAACACAGCAAAGGGGAAAGGCTTTCAGCCTTGCATTCACTCACTCCATTCATTCCTTGAGATTCCACCCTGTACAAAAGATAGTAAAAGTAGGAACATGTTCCCAACACTGAAGAGGAAACACGACGTGTAAAAAAATTAAGAAAATGTTCATTAAAACTGCAGGTCATTGCATTTTTAAAAGACTGAGCAAGAATTATTATACTCTAGATATTTTCCAATGCTCTTTTTTTTAAAGGAAAAAAAGGTATGTTAGTATATGAGGGCTGGGCTTACTTATCCAATAGAAATAATAATGGTACATCACAAAGTATCTTTCACTTGCAAGATATTTTCCTAAAATATGATCTTGTTTTTCATTTAAGGAATGATGGTACAGAATTTGGAGGATCCATTTATCAGAAAGTGAATGATAAACTGGAGACTGCTGTCAATCTTGCTTGGACAGCTGGAAATAGCAACACTCGCTTTGGAATTGCAGCCAAATATCAGCTTGACCCAGATGCATCTTTCTCTGTAAGTAAAACACTTTACGTATTTGAAATCAGTTCCAGTTTAGAATTATAGTGACCCCTGCTGGAGTTTCCTAGGTGTAAAGCAGTGTTTTTCAACCTTTTTTGGGCAAAGGCAGAAAGTGTTCTGCTTGTATACTGCCCCATACCACTTCAAGGAGTCTCTGGGTGGTTTACAGTTTTAATTATAGATACACATATGCAGGCTAGAAATGAGCACGTTTCTATGAAGAGGGGAAAGGGTACGAATGGAAAGAGAGAGGTGGGGGAAAAAAGAAAGAAAAGACAGAGAGAGAGAAGAGGGCGACCCAAGACAGAAAGAAAGAGGCAAGACTTCAAGGAGGACCCCAAGCAACCGTCCCCCCCCCAATCTATGAGGAGGAAGAGGAGAGCTTGTCAGCACCGGCCCCACACCGATGAGGAACCCATCGCAGGGCCACTCAGAGACGGCTCTTCCCCTCCCGGACCCTAAAGGCCGGCCGTCCAGCCATGCCAGTAGCCCCCCCACCCGCCTGCCTCCTCAGCCCAGGCCCGGTGGAGGCCTCCTCCATCCCCTCCTCCTCGCAGCCCTGCCGCGGTGCTCGTGGGGCAGCCGGGTGCCCCTCCTCCCCTTCCCCTCACCTGGTGGTTTGTTCTGGGCTGGGGCTCCCGGGCCGGCTCGTGTCGGCGGGCGGGCTGTCGGGCGGCTCAGTCCATTGGTAGCTCCCAGGAAAGAGGTGGTGGTGGTCCAGGGTAAAAAAAGGAGGTGGGAGAGGGAAGCGAGCGAGTCGCGGCGGTGGCGGCAGGCACAGGGCAAACACTAAAGAGTATGAGCGGGGCCAGGAAGTGACGCCAGCGCCGCGGGCCTCGGGGGGGAGGAGCCAAGCTGGCCCTTGGACGCTATTTATAGCGCCTCCCAGCTGTGGGCTGCCCGCCGGCCCTGGGTTGAATTTCTTTAGAATTTTTCAATTTTTCCCACGGCACACCAGGCAACATCTCACGGCACACTAGTGTGCCACGGAACAGTGGTTGAAAAACGCTGGTGTAAAGAACTTAGAAATCAATTACGGTAGTCTGTTTTTCTGGTTGCACTGTAGGACTGTGCAAATTGTCCAAACACTTGCAAGCTAGTTGGTTTCCCAGAAGGCACAGTAGGGAATCAAACTGCTGAAGCCCACTCCAAATCACTGAGCTGTATAGCCATCATATGCACAGTCATTTGAGTGCGCATTCACCGCATTGATACTCAAGTTTTCAAACAAACTAGCACATAATCAGTCTAAACGTATTTTAAAAACACTGTCCTCCCCTCTCACCTGCAGTCTGTTCTGTATGCTATGCAATAAGAACTTTGAATGAGTAACATTTGAGATGTACCGGCTTTGTTTTGCAGGCTAAAGTGAATAATTCCAGTTTGATTGGTTTAGGATATACTCAAACTCTGAAGCCAGGTATGTACATTCATAATTGTATTTATTAACTTCCCTTTCAAATGTGATTTTGCTGCATGCTCTGTGCCAGGGTTCCCCCGCCATGTGCCAGATTGAGAGATACGAACCAATTCATGTCTTTCAAAATCTGTAACATATTGTGTCCTGGGAGTAGATGTGCCTCCATTCTTGGAATGTGGAAGTGGAAAGAGAAGGCATTTCCAGAGAAGCTGCTGTGCTGTTTTTAGGTTGCTGCTTCTCTGAAAATGATTACTAGAGGAATGCCGATTTCTGTTTTCAGACTCCGATTATAATTCTGGGAGCTGCAATCCAAAAGCAATAATTTGTAGGCCAGTAATAATTACTTGATCTGAAGTACTGAATCTGATTTTCTTTCACAAGCAGATAAATTCATATCACTTTGCATCTTTTTTCTCTTTGCATAGACATTTCATTCTGGATGAAAAGAACCAAACTTACCAGGGCAAATAGACATCTCTTAAAAGGATAGGGGCTGCATTTCTCTTATGGGGTGAATAATTGTACATTTTCCGCATTAAGAGAATGTAGTGCATACTGAATCTTGTGAATGTTTAAATTCTGTTAGTGAGAAGCTTCTCATGTATGCAATTGATCAGAATCATCACTTGGTTCCAAATGCCACAGAGTACTAATGGCCTAGGTTATAAGTCACATTTATTTATGTTAAACATGAGTTCTGCTAACCACATAAATGAAGGCCATCAAAGGCTGATTCATCGGGATTCATCTTTACTTGCCGGAAAATGAAGATAAATCATTACTATTTATTATAACCTTTTAAACGATTTTAAATGAATCTTGCAGGTAAATCAGATCAGACCTTATTGCTCTATTTACTTGATTACCTAAATTATCTAAGAAGGGAAATGAACAGTTTTGCTAATGTTGATAACTCTTACGAGTGATGAGTGGATATTTAATTGGCCACAGGTATTTTCAGTAATTGAACTTGCCCTTGGATTATGTATTAGTAGAATAGTAATTGTATCTATATATTGCCTTGGGTGAGCTGTATAGCCCTGGGTCTCCCCAGAAGAAGGGGGTGTTAAGTTAACTGAGTACCAAAAACAAACAAACAAAAAACAAACAAAATACTGGAATGGGTTGCCATAAATTGGAATTGACTTGACATCACACAATTATCAGTTTAATCAGGTGGGGTTTTTAAAAACAAAAGCAGCTCCCAAAGTACTTCTTGATCGGATTGTATGAAATCTCTTTGTATTCCTAAGTATTAAATACCTGTATCTTTCTTCTTACCATTTTCATATACAGGTATCAAACTGACCTTGTCAGCTTTGTTGGATGGAAAGAACGTCAATGCAGGTGGCCACAAACTGGGTCTAGGACTGGAATTTGAAGCATAAAAGAAGGAATTGTACCATCACTTAATTTTGAAGTAATTTACAGCATAGCTACCTTCTGACTTTTAGTGTACTTTTCAATGTTTTATGTCTGGGATGCAATTATTGCTGTGTGTCAGTCATGGTGAACATGGTTAAGGAAGGCTAACTTTCAAAGTATGTATTTTTAGAGAAAGACGAGGATCACATTTCTGGTTCCAGGTCTCTGGAGAATGTTGGTAGTCAACACTCAATACTTGCATCAATTATATGAAGGCCTGGTTCTGTCTTAAACTTTCTCTTGCAAAAACGGCTGCTATAGTGGAACACACTTTTGATGTTTATGCTGTGGGAAAACCCAATCCACCATAATGCCCATGAAACACAAGTTCCTGTTATTGAATGAATCGGGCTTTTATTCTATGATCGACGGTTGAAATGCTTGTGATATCGGGCTGCATAGGCAGAGGCGTTATACATGTTTTAAGTTTTACTTAGTTCTCCCTCCCATACCTACAGCTCTGTTATCACCAACAGCTTGTCCTTGGAGTGCTTTAGAGTGTTCACTTTGTTTAATCTTGGCATATAGAGAGTTTGATGTGATTCGGCCACCACTGCATACAATTCACATCCTGTATTGTGGTTCCTTTCCCTTGCACTACATATGGAAGAGCTTGTACAACACAGCCACGAACAAGGAAGAACCTCTGTAACTGTAACTACCTAGTGGCATTGCATTAAACAACACAGACATTGTTTTATCCTTTTTTATTTTAGCAGTTTTAATGGGTATGTATTCAGTCTTCCATTTTTTGTGTGTGGAACTAGACCCCTAATGCTGTACTGGACACCAATCAAAATGGAAACAAAACCCAACCAACCTGAATAAAACATTGAAACTTCATATTTCATTGTGTCTGTGTTCCCAAACAGTTTTCCATGTAGCATATTTTAAAAAGCCAAGTGAGGGATCAAAAGACAAAAAGCATCTGATACATTTCATAACACAGAGGCAAAAGAAAATGTTACCTACTACAAAATAGTTACAGTACCTACAAATGTTGCAGTGTGTTCTCACATGACGGAATGGCTACAGAGGCTTCCTCCAACTCACACAATCGCATTCTGTCATTCCATGCTTTTTCCACATCTGATTAATAGAGATGGGCACGACTCAGCGAAATTTTTGTTTCCGTTTTCGTTTTTTAGTTTTCGTTAGGCAATGAAATGAAAACGAAAAATTTGCAGAAAAACCCAACAAAAACGAAAATGAACCGAAACGGACCCCTAAACGACCAAACGAAAAACGAAAAACAATTTTTTTGAGTCGTGCCCATCTCTATCTGACAATATTCTCTAGCTACTGAATGTAGTTTCCCCTAATTCAGCTGTTCTGTGTTTTATTCACCAAATCCAGTTGTAGCAGAGTGAGGGTTTGCAGGCTCAAAGTGTAAAGGAACAGTAGGAGGAACTATGTCATTAATTGCCATCTTTATCAGACTTACCTCTTCTATTTGAGCTTAGTTGTAATACTCACAGTAGCTGGGGGGAAAGTGTATTTGACAAGACCACTATGCTGTTGCAGTCTATCAGTGTCATAATGCAAAGTATTTCACAGGGTGATTTGTTCTTCACTTGGCAATTACGAACTATCCACTTCCTTAAAATGCAGTTGTTGATATGGACTAATCAAGTTGCCTCCTTTTTTGTACTCGTGTGTGTGTGTGTGTGTGTGTACGCATGTGTGCGCACACTTCTGTTTTTGTTAAATTCCAAACACTTTGTTGACTTAGTCAAAACCATTTCATTTAATCTTGTGCAAATGTAGGGTTTGAAATCTAGGCCTTTTGCTAATTAAAGTGCAGAAGTTGCTTATCTCAGAAGCAAAGCTGAGAATATCCTTAACTTTGGAGCTCAATTTCCTTTTGGTGTAGTGTTTTTCTAAAACACTCACTAGAGAAATGTGGAGCTGTTTCACTGTCTTTGAAGCAGAGGGAAATATGAGCATATGCACAAATCACTACAGAAGCTTATGCACAGCTTATGGCTTAATAAAAATAACAGTGTTGATATTGCTGTTTCTTTGCTAAACATAGTATTTTCAGTGCACATGGAATTTTCCGAGTAACACATATAAAAGGGATGACGAGTAACTTGAGTGTAGACTGTATAGGAAATGGAGAGAAGGAAGGAAAGGAAATCTGAAAGAAAACACACCAATTTTTCTCACTGTGTGGAGACTTTGTACTGATACTTCCTATAATGGTATTGTGTTTGTTTCAGAAATCGATTCTTTTCTGTGTTAGATAGTAAATAAGGTACTTGTAAAAGAATGTATGCTCTTTCAACTTCATTTATACTCGATTATTAGAGCTATGGCCTTGGAAGACTTCTGCCACTGATTTGTGAAATGATCTACAAAACTATATCAAGACCTTATTACAGTGTGGTGTTCTTTTTGATGTGGTACATTTGCCAATGTGATCAGCACATAGTAGGTGCCCAAATCTTGACCTTGAAAAAAGAACAAACATGGTGTCTTAGATGAATGAAACAATATACTTATGAAAGCTCACATAAAAATATAGCAGTTCTTAAGGTCCCTAGCGTTTTTTCATTATTATTTATTAACCACACAGCTATCTACGCTGGATTTTGTATTACCAATCACTAGTTGAACGCTT
>JAHTLZ010000010.1:55534693-55560463 GCA_023846285.1 Phrynocephalus versicolor | reverse complement strand
CACACACACACACACACACACACACACACACACACACACACACACACACACACACAGAGTGTTCCCCTCAGGTTCAGCTATGACCAAAACAAAAACAGTTGTGGGGGGAGCGCGCGGGGGGAGGGGAGAAACCATGTGGAGTGTGAGGAACTTCTCCGAGCGAGAAAGAGTGACCCTTGCACAGCGCAAGGCAGAGGGGGACATGTGGCTGGAGAAGCAGAAGAGCAGGGGAGCATTCCCGAAAGAGGCCCCCTTGGATTCTATGGACAGAACCATGCTATGGAAGGGGTTTTATGATGCTCTTAAAATCATAGAGGAATAGAAGGAGAAGGAAAGGGAAGAGGCCTCTGGTGTAACAGGAAATAAGAGAAGAAACGGCGGGAAAGCCCCATCAATCAGGAGTAGTGGAGGTGGGGTTTGGAGAGACTAAAAAGGGGAAGCCAAAGGTTCTACTCCCAGATTGGGAGTGGGTCTGGATGGAGGATCCATGGACGGGAAACTGGGAAAGGATGATGATGCCCAAGAAGAAGGCAGAGAGTTATAGAAGAAGGGTGCACAAGAAAGGTTGTTCCTATTGGGGAAAGATAGAGGCCCGCGAATACAATCGCAAGAGGAAGGAGATAAGAAAGACTTTGGAACTAGAACAATGGCTGGCCAAGGTCCGGGAGGAGGCCAAAGCCGGGAAGCTGAACACCCAGATGGATCGGACCCAGAGGGAAGACTACCTGTTGCGACCCTGTCAGCCGAGGCGCCTTGGACCCAGATCAACTTCGGAGGTTGGGGTGCAAGTGGGGAAACCCCGTCTCTCCGGGAAGGAGGTTGGAATACAAGTGAGGGAGCCACGGCTCTTCGAGAGAGAGATAAGTGGTGGACACAGCTGTCCCCAGGTGGAGGTGGGGAATTTGATTTCTCTTTAAGAACTCCTAATTATGAAGGAAAGAACAATCCATTTGTTACAGAAGTTAAGGATGTTGAAACTGTTGTAAGGAAAAGAACCTCATTTGTAGTTGAAGAACCAATAAAGAATTCTGTTTATTCATTTCAAGACATGCCTTTGAAATTGGAAGGGCGGGAAGCCTGGGCAAAAGCAGAACCCTCACATGGAGGAAAGGAGAAGCATATGCACACCTTAGCAGGGGCCTTGTTGCCAATGAGATGGTGGGCAGCCTGGTTCCTAACATGCTGAAGATCGGGGGTTGGGGACCACTGATTTGTAGGATGAAATATAAAAATGTATTTAAATTGGATTTTTTTAAAAATTAGACTATTTAACAATGTAATCTAATTCATTGATACCATACATGAAAAATTAATGGTTATTGCTGTTATTGTTACTCATAAGTACAGCATTTATTTCTCAAAGGTACTTTAAGTTGAGTTCATCTTCCATAGTTTGTTTATTTATTTATTGGGTCTATACATCACACCATCTAGCCCAAGGGCTACTCCTATATGATATAGTTTGTCAAAGAGTCCATGGTCTGAATTGTCAGCATGCCTTCTGAAAAATGTCTGAATAAACAGATTTACCATGGTCAGTAGCACTGGGACACAGAGAAAGTGAGATGTATACAGTGTATCAGCACTACTCACAATGGAATTTCTCAGATGAGGGAAGCTATATCTAATATGATTGATATATTCCTTACTTTTTAAATCTAATATGTCATTTATATCACAAATTTAAAAATCATTGATTATAATTCCTGATTTATATTCATCGTGCCCCATAAAAGTATGTTTGTTCAATCAGATGTACATATTGCTCCTGGGGGTTGGATTAAATGGCTTTATATGTCCACAAGGTTTTCTCTAATGCATGTGGTAGGGAGTAACCCTAATAGAATGTATTAAAACACACTTGTACATGAAAACGATAGATAAAAAGCAGGATCTCTTAGTATCCTGTTTGATGTGCAGTGGAACCTTGACTTACGTTCCACTTGACTTGCGTCATATTTGACTTGCATCCACTAGGGGCCTGTTTGACTTGCGATACAGGCTCCGAGTTACGTCTTGGAGCCTCGGCGCAAGGCCCCGCAATTGGGCGGCAGCTAGGACCCAGCATCCTGGATGCCGCCTCCAGACTGCTCCTGCCTTCTTTCTCTCTTCCTCTGGCGGCGGCTTCGGCTTGGAGGGTTACGGACGAGACACCACTTCTTTTGTTTGTCGGCTTGCATGTAGCTTTACAGGTGCTGAACTTTCTACAGTGGAACCTTGACTTACATACTGCTTGACTTGCATCATATTTGACTTGCAGCAAGAAGGGGCCTGTTTGACTTGAGTCGCAGGCTTTGACTTACAGCTCGGAGCCCCAGCATAAGGCACTGGAATCGGGTGGCAGCCACGACCCAGCATCGTGGCTGCCGCCTCCAAACTGCTCCTGCCTTCTTCCTGTTCTTCGGCAGCAGCAGTGGCAGCTTCGGTGAGGCCAGCTCTGAGCACCTGGAGCTAGTCCTTGGCCTCACCGAAGCCGCCGCTGGTGCCGGAGGAGAAGAAGGGCCGGGAGCTCGGGGCTGGCCTCGCTGGTTAGACAGTCGGCTCAGTCTTGTAAAAAATCTGGCTGCAGAAGTCTGGTCCACAATGGAAGCATTTCAGTTGGGGAGCTGTACAGTTGTGGGACTCTAATGGTAAAGTTGTTCAGAACTTGGAACGTCAGGTTAAAAATAAGTGAAACTTAAATGTTAGACATTGTTGCTATTAACATTAAAAAGTGGAGGCATATAACTTGTGGACTATAATTCCACTGCCGCCTCCTCTCTTTGAAGAAACATTTCATTTACATCCCCGGAAGGAATCTCCTATCCCAGTCAAATTTGTGTTAAATTGCTGTTTTCGGGGGTCTTTTTCATCATCTGGAACGGATTAATCCACTTTCCCATTACTTTCTATGGGAAAAGTTCATTTGACTTGAGTCATGTTTAAGTCTAGACCTCTGGAACAGATTAAAGACGTAAGTCAAGGTTCCACTGTACTTGGATTGTGGCTCTTTCTCTCCCCCCCGCCCCCTCACCTCCTCCATGCCGCGATACCACACATTAGTTGTTTTTTTTTTAATCCCCCCTCCGCCCGCTTCCTGGTTCAGGCGCTGTTGTGTTTGCTGGATCATCACTGCCAAGGTGTGTCACAGCAAAGCCGAGATATGGACTGCCAGAACATAAAATGCTTGCAAAGCCTCTCTCTCTTTCTCTCTCTCTCTCTCTCTCTCTCTCTCTGTATGTGTGTGTGTGTGTGGTGGGGGTGGGGGTGGGGGAAATTGAGGATCTGTGTATGAAGGGATCTGGGACCTTTTCAGGTGCCCATTCCTCCTTCCCCTTCCTGTTTCGCCTCTTGTTTTAAGGAAGGCTGCAGGGAGAAGTCAGCCGAGGGTTCCCTAACTCGTGTGTGTGTGTGTGTGTGTGTGTGTGTGTGTGTGTGTGTGTGTGTGTTGGGGGACATATCCTGTAGGTGTGGGCTTGGGCTGCTGTGGGGCTCCCTGCTCCTCCATCCCCATGACCCCTCTTGCTTGAGTGTCTGGGATGGGGGTGGTCGCGAACCTGACACGCATGAAGGAAGTCCTGGGCTCTGACCTCAGTATCCCGGAGAGGGGGAGAGGGAAGGGGAGGAGGAGGAAGAGGAAGACAGACACGTTTGTCTGTCTGTATCTGTACCTGTTCCTTCCCCCTTCTCCCCCCCCCCCCTTTGAGGCGTGCATGAAGAGGAAAGGCTGAGGTTTTAGCTTGTCTGGTGGGTGTTGGCACCCTGGATCCTGTCCTTGCCGTGTGCAGGGCCAGGCTAGATGACTCGTTGGATCTCATTCTTCGACCAGGAAGAAGGCAGCCTTGCTGGTGGGTGGGTGGGTATGGAGGCTCCTTTCTTTTCAGGAGCTGAGCATCTTCCTTTAATCCAATGGTTTTCAACCCGTGGGTCCCTAGATGTTCCTGGATTGCAACTCTCAGCTTCATCACTAGCTGGGCTGGCCAGGATTTATGGGGGTTGCAGTCCAGTCCATGTTTTCGGGGGTCTTTTTCATCATCTAGAACGGATTAATCTACTTTCCCATTACTTTCTATGGGAAAAGTTCATTTGACTTAAGTCATGTTTGACTTATGTCTAGACCTCCAGAATGGATTAATGACGTAAGTCAAGGTTCCACTGTATTACAAACTTTGTAGAAATATTGAAACAGAATTAAACTAATGTTCATATTATAATAAGTTCATTACAAATCATGTAAAACCATTTCAGCTTAAAATAATTATAATTAAACAGTAGAAAAGAAGACCACATCCTGTAAATTAATTGTCCTTCTCAATTTATCAGTAGATGAATAGAAAATTTTAAGTGCTGGAGGAAGGAAATCAGAGAGATGGCCAATCTAGCACACCAGATTGATTAGGAAGATGTGTAAATATAAGGTTTAGCTAACTAACTATAACATATGATTTGTATTAGTTATTAATAAATTAAAAATGTTCAGCATGTTGGTATGCTAGCAATATAGCATTTTATTTATTTAATATGTTTTTAATTATTATTCTTAAAACTTAAATCAGCAGCATTTGTCTTTGCAAATAACCTACAGGTGAAACACAAACTTAGAATATTGTGCAAAAGTTCATTTATTTCAGTAATGCACCTTTAAAGGTGAAACTAATATATGAGATAGACTCATTACATGCAAAGCAAGATAGTTCAAGCCTTAATTTGTTATCATTGTGATGATTATGGCTTACAGTTTATAAAAGCCCCAAATTCACAATCTAATATTGTGTAAATGTTCAATATTCTAGGCACAAAGTGTCCCACTATATTCAGCTAATTAATCAATAACACCTGCAAAGGGTTCCTGAGCCTTAAATGGTCTCTCAGTCATTTTCAGTAGGAATCACAATCATGGGAAAGACTGCTGACTTGGCAATTGTACAGAAAACCATCACTGACACCATCCATAAGGAGGGAAAGCCTCAAAAGGTAATTGCAAAAGAAGTGGGATGTTCTCAAAGTGATGTACTAAAGCAGATTAAATAGAAAGTTATGTGGAAGGGAAAAGTGTGGGAAAAAAGGTGCACAAGCAGCAGGGATGACCACAGCCTGGAGAGGATCAAGAGCCATCACACACAGACGGATCCCGGAAATGGGGTTCAAATGTCGTATTTCTCTTGTCAAGCCGCTCCTGAACAAAAAACAACACCAGAAGCTTTTTACTTGGGCTAAAGAAAAAAAGAACTGGTCTGTTGCTCAGTGGTCCAAAGTCCTTTTTTCTGATGAGAGCAACTTTTGAATCTCATTTGGAAATAAAGGACCCAGAGTCTGGAGGAAGAATGGAGTGGCACACAAAGCAAGATGCTTGAAGTCCAGTGTGAAGTTTCCACAGTCTGTGTTGATTTGGGGAGCCATGTCATCTGCTGGTGTTGGTCCACTGTGCTTCATTAAGTCCAGGGTCAACACAGCCGTCTATCAGGAGATTTTGGAGCACTACATGCTTCCTTCCACATATGAGCTTTATGTGGATGCTGACTTCATTTTCCAGCAGGACTTGGCACCTGCCCACACTGCCCAAAGTATCAAAACCTTGTTCAGTGACCATGGGATTACTGTGCTTGATTGGCCAGCAAACTCGCCAGACCTAAACCCCGTAGAGAATCTATGGGGCATTGCCAAGAGAAAGATTAGAGACATGAGACTGAAGAAGAGCTGAAGACGGTCTTCCATAACACCCCAGCAGTGCCACAGGTTGATAGCACCCATGCCATACCACATTAAGGCTGTAATAGATGCAAAGGGGCCCAAACCAAGTACTGAGTACATATGTACAGTATGTTTATACTTTTCAGAGGTCCAGTATTGTTCTATTTACAATCCTTATTTTATTGCTTTTGTGTAATATTCTGATTGTCTGAGATTGTAAATTTGGGGTTTTCATGTAAGCCATAATCACCACAACAATTATAGCACATTAAGGCTTGAGCTATCTTGCTTTGCATGTAATAAGTCTATCTCATATATTAGTTTCACCTTTAAAGTTGCATTACTGAAATAAATGAACTTTTGCATGATATTCTAATTTTTTTAGTTTTACCTGTATTGGCATCCTTTAGTCTTGAGAGACTATGGTATAGTGCTCTGTATAGAAGCCGTGTTGTTTCCACACTGCATGCCAAGCTGAAGTGGCCTCTTCAGAGCACAAGGTCTGGGTAGATTAATATGGAGGTTAAAACTGTTACCCAAGCAGCAAGAAACCCTCTCCACATTGCTGGAATAGTCTAACACAGTGTTTTTCAACCTTTTGGGGGCAAAGGCACACTTGTTTCATGAAAAAAATCACGAGGCACACCACCATTAGAAAATGTGGGGGGGGGCAACAGGTCGGGTCGAACCCCTAAGTGGCGGGGGGGCAGGACAGCCACCCTCCACCAAAGAAAATGCCGCGGCGAGAGTTCCACGCGTCCAGGGAGCTCAAAGGCCTGAGCAAGGCACCCTAAGCGGGCCAGGGAAACTGACAGGGCAAAGCTTGACCTCACACGGGCGAGGACGCCCAACGATCGCCCCTAGGACTTGATAGGCGGCTTTAAAAAGGCCGCCCGAGCAGCTTCCTAAGCAGCTGCCTAAGGACGAGCCGGCAGGAAGCCCGGAAAGCCGGCTAAGCCCCAGTGGGCGGGCACGCTCCGGCGAGGAACCGCCCATCAGCTGGAGTAAACGCCACGGGCCCCCGCCCCGCGGCCGCAGCCGGCACCACCCGACACCTGAAGCCTCTCCAGCTGGCAGGCAAGTAGGATAGGAGGGTAGGGGGTGGGTAGCGGTGGAGTGTTTGTTTGTTTTTTAACAAAAGTACCCGACAAACGGGTCAGGTCGGGCTGCTAAGTGGCAGTTGAGGGCAGGTGGGCTGCGGCAAACAAGCCCACAGGGCCCCGGAGAAGCTCCCGACCACCACCCCCGGCGAAACCCGCTGTCACCCGGGGCTCGGCTGAAGCGCGAGCCCCAAAAGCCATCCAGCGTTGCCGGAGGTACTCCGGAGTTCCTGTCAGTGCTGCCCAGCGCGAAAGAGGAGGACTGGTGTGCGGGTGACCCTTTTAAGGGCTTTGATCCCCGCACACCCCGGGAGTCACGTGTCCTCTTTCGCGCCGAATAATGGCTCCCGGGGCGACAAAGCGGCCCCAATCCGGGACAAGCCCAGCAGCAGCCTTTCAAATTTTTCAATTTTTCCAACGGCACACCAGGCAACATCTCGCGGCACACTAGTGTGCCGCAGAACAGTGGTTGAAAAACACTGGTCTAACGGAACAGCAAGAACAAAACAAATTTTTAATTTACATTTAATGGGGAAACAACAAAAGCAACATTTTCCTGCAATTTGATATAATTGAAAATACCGTAACTAAAACATACTTAAGCTCAAGTAGGAAAAAAAACCCAAAATATGTGGGGAGGGGGGGAAAGAAATGAAAATTTGCTTCTTTTTACATCCGCTAAGGAGACATAAATACTGCAATATATGATAAGAATACTTATGGCCATTTATATGAAATGTACGTTTTCCTGCCTGGTTAGTAGGCCAGTTCTGTCTGTATTTTCATATTGATAATTTGGAGGAGAAACACTTGTCTCAAAATGCTTTTTCACTGTCCTTTTCCCTACACATTCTTTGTAAATTTTTTAGCACAAAAAGGTACTAACCACATGTTAATCTGTTTGAATAAAATGAATTTTGGCAACTTGTACTTTTGTTAACCAGACCAATTTCTAATAAGGACAAGTGTGGTGCCCTTAGTATTGTCAGAAGATACATTTTACGGTTTTAGAAATATACATAGCCACTTCCTGTAATTCAGTAAATAGGGTTCCTTCTTCCTTGCAACATTATCGAGGTATAAATACTTCGCATTTAGATGACAGCTACATATGAATGTATTTTTAGATACAGTAGGACCCCAGTATCCACTGATTCAGTTATTCACAGTTGGCAGAGGAAAAAAGTAAATAAATAATTCAGCCACCGCAAAGCAAGCAACTGTCACAAACTGCAACTGTAAAGCAAGCTACTGTTGTAAAACAGAAACCATAAAGCAAGCTACTGCCACAAACAGAAGCTGTAAAGCAAGCTACTGTCGCAAAACAGCAGCCATAAAGCAAGCTACTGTCACAAAACAGCAGTTTTTGAGGGATTTCTGTGTTCTTTCTTATCCACGGTTTTCATTATCCTCAGGAAGGCCTGGAACCAACCCCCAGTGGATACTGGGGTCCTACTGTATTTGGAAGCCTTTTATAGAAGCTTATGTATCCTTCCTTTCTTCCTCCCTCCCTTCCTTCCTGTTATGCTTCTAAGCCTATCATATTTTTTCAGTTGTTTCTCTGTATGCTTCTTTTTCAGTTAATGTTTGTGTGGTTATTTGTTCCTCACGCTTAAAAAATCATGTTCTATTAAATTAAAAGGAAGTTTAACTATACACAAGAAAATGTTTGAAGCACAAATGAATTAATTTGTCACTAATTGTTTTTCCAGGATACTACACTGATTATAGAAGCTGCTCCCATCTGTGCCCTTCTAATTGTGTTTTTAAAATATACATTTATTATCTGGAAAACTAGACTTTTACTTTAAATTTTTAGATTGTCCATAGTAGAGTCTATGTCCATAGTAGAGTCTAACAAGCTGGAGCTAATCTTTCTGATGCAACTCATTCATGTTCATGTTTAGTGTAAGGCTGGAGCCACATTTTCACTAAACGCAGATTCGATTGATCCCCAAGTGATGTATAATTGTTATTTTAAATGAATAGTGATTTTGATTTGCCTTGTACTGTTTTGCTTTTCACTGCCTTTTGGAAATCTTATAGGAACTGTAAGAGAATACTTGCTTATGATTTAGCATCATCTTGATTTTAAAATTGTCTCCTCCAGATACAACACATGATGCACCGTTGAATCTGAATCCTATCAAATTAAGGCCCACTGAAACTTACAGCACAGCACCTGTTACTTCAGCAGTCAATCAAAACACTGTGAAGAGTACAACAAAAGGAACCGTGTCTCCATCATCTGTGAAAACCGGTGCTCCTGTTGCCCCTGGGCCAACTATAGCAAAAGAGAACCTATCCACATCCCCTGTGCCAGTTTCTGCAACTCCTAGTCCTAATCCACAACTGAATGTTGATATTTCAGAAGACACAATTATTAACAGAGATGACATTACAGACAAATATGAATTTGCTAGTTCTCTACCAACACCAGAGGAACCTATAGATACCAGTTTTCCAGAAGACGATGACCAGTTTGGTCTGCAGTCTGAGTCTCAAGATGATGATGACCAAGGTATTTCTGAATTTGCAGAAGATTTGGCAAGTATGCGCAGCTATGAAAATAGGAAATCATTTGCCGATGTGATGAAGGACCCCCAAGTCTCAGAACTGGAAGAAGATAGCCATTTCTTTTTTCATCTGGTTATTGTTGCCTTTTTGGTAGCTGTTGTTTACATCACATATCACAATAAAAGAAAGGTAAGTTGAGCTTAACAATTTCAAGTGTGTTAATATATTTGAATATTCTTTAGAGCCATTCCAATTTACAATCTTGCCTTTATTGAGATTGTAAATTGGCACTTAATGGTGTAAGTAATACAAGAAGCTAATATTCAAATTGTATTTTTTACATTATTGTTGATTCTTGGAAAAAGGCTAAGTATAGCTGAATAAGTTATGAAATGCAGTACTGCAAAAATTAGAAACTCAATTTAAGCTTGACTTCAACATTTTAACAGTAATTTATTTCTTTTATTTACCCCAAATTAACTCTGTATTGCCAAGCACTTTTGATATTTTCACAAAACCAGTGAAGCAAATTTGCCTATTCAGGAAACAGAAGAATGATATAAAACTGGAGAAACAGCTCTTATGACTACACTAGTGTCTTTAAAGTGGCTCTACTGTATAGGTTAATAATTGTATCAAAACTCTTAAACAATATTTTTCCAACTGGGGGTCGGAACCCGGAAAGCGATTGCAAAATGTTTTCGGGGGGTGCCATGGTTATTTTTAGGGTGTACACAACACTGTTTTATTTTAAACCTCTTGACTCACAGATATATGATTTTAATTTGAACTAGAATTACAGGCAGCCTAGAGTTCTTAGTTATTTTTGTACCCTTTGGGTCATATTTCCCCCCTTTAATGCATGCACATCACTCCTATTCCCTCTGAAAGAGCCATTCTTGCTTCTTTTTCACTGCTCCTCCACCTCCATCTTTGGAGGACAGGCATCAGCCCTTTGGATTGGAGACTTATCCCAACTCAGAGAGGCCTGTATTAGGCAAAAATGGTGTATGTCAAAAATGCTGATATCCATGAAGATGTAGGACTGAAAAAGATTTAGGACACCCTTGGCAGTGGTGCCTTTCGTTCCACCAGAGTCTCTCGCTGCTCTGGATATGGTGATGGCAGCACAGTGAAGGGAAGGGGAAGCTGGACAGGGAGACACCCCAGGACCTGCCTGAGATATGGAAGAGGAAGGCAAGAGGGGCCAACAGGGATAGAGAAGATCCACGGAGTGGGTGGGGCATGGGATAAGACCTGTGAGGGAAGTGTTTATTTGGGCTTGAGAGGGAAGGACACTTTACTGGCAGGTTTTTGGGGTTTTTTTTGGTGGGGGGAGAGGAGACATGAAGTGAAGGTCATTTCCACACACCCCCAAAAGTAAATTAAACTCAGGGTGTATTGACATTGTTTTATTTGTTAGAAACAGATTTACAGCCTCCTATAACGATGTATTATTACATTAATATTAATATATTAGGGTAGAATTACATTCTGAAAAAATCTATTTTAATTTTTACTTAAAATGCCTTTTTATGCAAATATGGTGGGGATTGCACGTTACATGGATATTATAAAAGGAGGTAAATGACTCAAAAAGGGTTGTGAAACGACCTTAAATAGATTGTATTAAGGAATGTCAATCCTGTGACTGCTTTTTCTTTAAAAAAAAGCAATTAATATCCTTTTTATTTCTTCTCATTTTCAGTAGATCTATAATTGAATATGATGGATTGAGGATTGTGCTGCATTTTAGGTTTATCTTTCAGCTCCAAGAGTCCTGGGCAGATTATTCCATTGTCCAGTTCTAACACTGTGTAATGAGTTGCAGCTAAAACAGGCATATTAAATCAGGTGAACTTAGAGGAATTGAATCACCAAATTTCTACTGATTAATTGAACCTACTCTAGTGGCAACTTGTTATGCTAAGCAGCAAGACTTCAGCTGATCTGTTCCAGTAGAATGGCCTGTTTATCCCAAACAAGCAATGTACTTATTATTTTCACCATGGTGCTACCTGGATAAGTTTTGGAGGCTGTTTTTAAAGTAAAAAACAATGTTTTCTTCCACAACCAAAGCTTTGTTGATGTATGGAATAATTAATATTTACTTATATAGCCTGAAGTGTAAACAAACAGCTTAAGTGTACTTAAGTTTAACATTCATTGTTTTCTAGGATTAGCTAACCCAGGCAAATGTTCATAGCCACATGTTTGAAACTCTATGTAGGCTTCTATATATCCACAACAGGAGTACAGTCAACTCCTGTTGTCGATAGTCTACTGCGTTTTGCCTCCCTTTTTTGAGAAGTATGTGTTACAAGCCACTCAACCCACAGTTCTTGTTAGATAGGGATGATGTCGTATCCATTATAAAAATTCATTGTGCTGTGATCTGAATCCTGCTGGAATGGCAGATTCTTTCTTGGGCCATGGCTCAAGGACTAAAACCAATGTGGTGGTGGTACTTGTAATGCCAGTGCAGTACCACTTCCCTCCCATCTCCTCATCATCATAGTTCTTGGAACTTTCTGAAAACATTCCAGAGGGTTTCTGCAAGTTGTGATAGAGAACATGAAGGATTGTAGTGAGAAACAAAGGTTTCTACCTCCCACTTCTGGCTTCAGCTGTTCAGCAGAAATCTAAAATCGGATCCTGCATGTACTTCTGTCTAAGTCTCAGTCGTATCCATAATGGCAAGCATTTCAGGATTTTCCATTGAAGCATGCAGCCGTTCATATCTGCAGGAATACATAAATGCTATCAGTGATAATGACATTCAGTTTTCTAGTTATTTTATAATTTTAGATTACAAAACACAGCAAAAGTTATCCAGTTTGGAGAGCTAAATAGTGTGCATGTCTTGCAGAGATTGGCAGGAACAATAATACAATTTTTTACTCTTAAGTATCTTTTCAATCCCACCGATACTTGTTCGTAACTATCTGTTATTTTTTCATTCAGATCATTTTGCTTGTTCAGAGCAGAAGATGGCGAGATGGACTTTGCTCCAGAACAGTTGGATATCATCGTTTAGATCAAAATGTGAATGAAGCCATGCCTTCATTAAAAATTACCAATGATTACATTTTTTAAATGTCTTGTCATCCCCGTTTGCTGAACTAGTAGTTTACTCTGCCTTGTTTTTTATATAATGTGCAGGTACTTGCTGTAAGCAATGAACATATGCACATTCTTCTTGCCATGCAGGTTTTAGCCTTAAATGAAGGCATGTAAGATTTAATGTTGACTTACGATGACAGCCATACCCCAGTTTCACTGTACATAGTGTCATTTTAACTCATTTCATTTATCTTCTGTCTGAAACACCCAGTAAATTAGCACATAATCCTCATAATCCTCATTACTCAGCATCTTTGTGAAAAATGACACCAGTGAATCACTAAAATACTGGTTCCCAACTTTTGGTCATTCAGGTTTTATTGGATTGCAATTTCCAGAAGTCTTCACTACCAGCCAAGGTTTCTGGGAGTTGCAGTCCAAGAACCACCCGGGTCACCCACTGTTGGGAGCAACAGTACTAAAAACACTTTTGGTGATTCCCAGTTTCAATCATGTATCGTATTTGCTTTCAATTGGGTTCCTTCTAGACACATTATCTGTATATCTAATCATTTTTGTATTTTTTCTGTTGTATTTGCATAGAGAAAATTTAAAGAAATTCTTCATGAATCATTGATAAGTTCATCTTTCCTGTTTCATGAGCAAATACTGGTGATGCTGAGCCAAATGTTTTTTCACTTTTTGTTTGTTTAAATTTGCCTTTAAAAGTCAATTAAAATAAAATGTTTTCAGGGTAGACACTGAAATGCATGCAAAGATCAGTAAAAACAATCTCAGCTGTTTGGCTTTAGTGTTTTAAGTCGGGCTTGCCAAGGTATTATATACTGTATTGTTATGGTACAAACATGGAAGGACATGCAGAATTTAAAGCAATTTGGATCCAAGAATGTGGGTTCTCCAGTGGGATAGATGGCTGATGGTAGAATGATCTCCCTTCCCCATAACCCCTCATTTCATTTACTCCTAGGGTTGGGGGCACAGGAGGGGAAAAAAGGAAGACATTTCCTTGCCCAGTATTGGCTTGAGTTAACAGCTGTAATGGTCCAAATTAGCTGCAGTTATAAAAATGACATCTCGAGTTGGTACTTATTCAGGAATCCTGGCAGCATCTTCTTTCATTTTGAAAACAGAGAAGAAATCAGCATTTGGTATTTTTCAAAAGTGTATTTTTTGTTATTTATATTGATTTCCACAAATTGTGACATATATAAATCAATGGTTTTTCTTGAATGTACATCCTGTTATTCAGTAACATTTTTCTCTGGGTGAAGAACATATAAATAATGAAGAACAATTAATGACTGTATATCCAAGTATTGTGATGTACAGAAAAACACCAAAAACTCTAACATGAGAAGAGTGGTGATGGTCATGATGTTATTTTAGTAGATAGAGCAACTGAGCTGCTAGATTCCTTCATTTAGTGCAGCACAAACAATATATGCCAGAACTGTTTTCTGCAGTGATTTTTTTTAATCATATTTGATCTTGTATCATTTTTAATAAGACTTTTCAAATAAACTCCCAATGATATAATGCTTTTGTAAATGCAGCTTACATTGTATGCGTCCATTTAAAAGAGTGTTTTGTGTATGTGTGTGTGTGAAGGAAGCATGAAGTATTGAAAATAATTCTGAATGAATAATTGCTTTACCTTGTGCAAGAAGTGGAAAAATCAAAAATAATTTACTTATTCTTTTTAAGTAAAATGGATGTTTAAAAATAGAGGATGATAAAATTTGACAACAGAGTTCAGTTTAGTTCCCCATTTGATAATTCAAAGGCAGCTCAGTTTGGCATAAACTGATTTGCAGCCCCACCCACTATGATTCAGATAGAAGTTGTAGTTCATGAGGCAGAGTGGCACATGCTTCTTGCCCCAGGCTGGGGGTGGGGGAAGCAACTTTTTTTGTTCTCTGTCCATTTGACAGCAAAACCATAGCATCTGTTGCAAAGCAAACAGGAGTGGCTGTAGGCATTTGGCAGCAGTGGGTGGAGTCTGGCATCTAGCTTTTGCTTGTGTATACAGAGCACTGAACTTTATAAAAATCAGATTTGTGTAACTAGAACCACATTCTGCCTCAATAGGCGGTGAAGATGAAAGATAACTATAAATAACAGACTTGAAATGGAACAATTTTTTTAAAAAAATGCTTTATAAGAAATGACTTAACAAAGGACTGTATTGAATTGATAAATGTGGAGTGATAAGGAAGAGGAGTATGACCTCCATTGACATATATATTTTTAAAAGGCTGTTTCTGGAAGAAAGACTAAGCAGACTTGAACGTTACAGCACTCTTGTGTCAGACTGCTTCAACATCTAATCCCTGAAAAATTATGACAACAGCCTTGTCATTAGTCAATATATTAGACTGATTGATTGCTGAATTAGTATTGGAGATAAATTATTGGGAGACACAGTCGCATGATACGGACAAATATACACACCACAGTCAGCAGCATGCTGATGTGTAGAGATGGGCACGACTCAAAAAAATAATTTTTCGTTTTTCGTTAAGGGGTCCGTTTTGGTTCGTTTTCGTTTTTTGGGGTTTTTTGCGCAGTTTTCGTTTTCGTTATGAAACGAAACGGAAAAAAAACAAAAATGAAAAATTTTCGTTTTCATTAGCATTCTTTTCATTGTGATGTGTCTGTCATAACGAAAACGGAAAACACGGCAAAATTTTTCGTTTCGTTTTCGTTTTCGTTTTGTTTTCTGGAAAATTTTCATTTTCGTTGCGTAACGAAAACGAAAAACGAAAACAAAAATGAAAATTTCGCTGAGTCGTGCCCATCTCTACTGATGTGTGTTGCTTGAGTGTTGATACAGTTCCATGAAGCCAAGCACAGGCTTGATACAGTTGCATGAAGCCAAGCCAAGTTGGCATGGTTGTTGTCCTAGTAAGCCAGAGAGTGAACTCAGTATTTGATTTCCTTGTGTATTCTGTCTGGCGAGGAAGCAAACCAGAGCAGTAGTTGCACCCAGGTTCACACAAAACAGTGAACAAGGCACGGGATAAACTTGCTGGCCCTATGAATGAAGGCTGAATTAATTACATGCCTGGCTTTTCTTCTGTGCATGGATGAGGAGTAAGAAGGCTGCCCACCAGTACTTAACAGCAGCTGGTTCAGTACATGATGTACAAATGTTAAAGAAAGCATTCCATTCGGATTCTCTCTAGGTGAGAAACTCTAACTAGAAGCAATGCACTCTTAAGTGGAAGAACCTTGATTGAATTAACAATTGGCAAAGTACTTGCTTTCAAATTGTAACTGGTGAGCTGGAAAATACCATGACTACATTTCATATTTATGTCCTGAGCACAGGCATGCAGTACTGAAAATCTGTGGTTGGAGACAGAGCCATTGTAATAGGAGGAAGTAGGTGTTGGCCTTAATCTATGATTTTAGCTGATACTCCTTTAAGGTTTTTTGGAAGGATAATTTCTGGGTTCTGTGAATATGCAGCAGGTGGCGCTGTGATTACATCTTACATAGAAATTCCGAAAACCTGGACCAGAGGCAAAGTATCCCAAAGCTCTCATGTTTCTGATGATTTAGTAGCCTACTAAAGATATTAACTCACCTTTGTTTTTGAGTTTTCAAGCCAACAGTGAATGCTGATTAGACAAAAGCTGACACTGTAATGTTGTCTGTGCGGTAACAAAACACACCCTTTTGTTCTAAGTTGTTTATCTAAGTAACAAGAAACAATTCTGCCACACCGGATACAAGGTTTTGGACTTCTTTTGTAATCAGCATTGATTCATTTTTTACTACATTTGCCCTGGTTTGTTGAGTGCATGGCTTGGATCTATCAGTGCCAAGATTGACTGGTTCCAGTTATCAAAGATGTACAGTAGTATGTTAAAAATCTGTGTCTACAATACTTATTCAGTAATTGCTAATGGGGAATTATTTGAGCATCTATGTATGACAAGGCAGATAAGGTGTTTTATAAAGATGGGATGCAATCAACGGTGTGTAGAACTTTCTCTGGAGACCAAACTGCAGTGGTACCTCTACTTACGAGTTTAATCGGTTCCAAATGCATGCCGTTAAGTCGGACAACTCTCAAGTAGTGCAGTCCTATCTAAAAAATCAAAATAAATGAATAACTAAATTGAACAAAATAAAAAACATTGTAAATAGAGTAGACCTCATCTTAAATTTGTAAGGCAGCTGTTAAAACACCAATGGTTTTTTGCTCTTAAGTTGAATTGCTCTTAAGTTGAGCCGCTCATAAGTAGAGGTACTGCTGTATATGATTCTTGCTGGCTGGTAGCATGAAGCAGTTTGATACTCAAACAGCTATAACAAGAATTACTGGTTTTTAGCAGTTTCCCCTGGAAATAATGTGTGCCTAGCAGCAGACACTGGTCTGTTGGTGTATACCTGTGGAAGACAACTGGTGTTGTAAATACAGTGGACCCTTGTATAACAAATGGTTTGTATAACATAAAATTTGTTCAATATAAAAAATTCCGGGGATAGGGGAAATTTGCTTAACATAATTGCCTATGGGATCACTCTGTTTTCAATGCATTCCTATATGGGAAATTTGTATAAAAGAAAATTTGCTTAACATAATTTCATTTGGAATTAATTCCTTTATACAAGGTACCACACTATATGTGAAGATTTTTGGTAATTAAAAAGTTTCCTAGCTGTGTCCCACAACTGTTCTAACTTATCTGTAATCCTTTTCATTGTGTGGATGCCAGGGAGCTCCTGAGAGGGAAGAGGAAGTCTTCAATTAAGAAAATCTTCCTCTGCTGTAACCTCATCTGGCAGCAGCAATTTTCAGTACTTAAAAGTGTCCCCCTCTCTTGTGGCTCTTAGGGCTTCCATACTACAGTTGTCCCCGCCCTTTTATGGTTCCTATACTGCAGTCCTGGTATATTGTGGGTCCACAGTGTATGAAAAAAAGGCCTCCTGGGGTAAGGAGGAAAGGCCTTCCCAGGCCCATCAGAGGCCCCAAAAGTGCTTCCCCACAAACTGGAAGTGACTTTTGGTAAACCAGAAGTGACCTCTGGATCACTAGAAAGCACTTTTGGGGCCTCCGTGGGCCCGGGAAGCCCCTTGCAGGCCCGTTCTGAGTAGTGCCAAGCCTGGGGTAAGTTCAAGAGCCCCCAGAGAGCCCCCCCCAGTCTCAACCCGACCCAGCATTTGGATATTGTGGTTTTCAATTATCGCGGGTTGAGTCGGGTCCCTAACCCCTGTGATAGGCAGATGTTTACTGAATTTAAAAGGTTACACAGTACAGTGGTACCTCGACTTACAAAATTAATCCGTTCCGAATGCATTTTCGGAAGTTGAAAATTTCATAAGTCGAAATGTGGTTTCCCACAGGAATGCATTGGAAATCGAAAGGCAAAAAAGGGAATGGATTAGTTGATTTTCAGTGCATTCCTATGGGAAGCCTTCTCAAACCCAGCAAACCAGGGGAAAATCTTCCCGAATTTGCTGGGTTGGAGGGGGGGGGGAAGCCTCTCAATCAACTGGCAGTGGGAAGGCTGCTCCAACACCCAGTTGATTTTGACAGCTGTCAAAATCACTTGGCTGTCCAGCTAAGACAGCCATCACATTAAAGACAGTGAATGAGAAGTACAGTATTGTCTGAATTTTGGGCTCCAAATCATTATTTAATGTGTCAGGAAGCAGAGGCCCCCTTAACCTCTCTCCTAGTGAATGGCCTCTCAGTGTGCAGATTGAACATTGGTGACACAGAATTGTAGCCAACAACAACCACAAGCACTCTCACCAATTTAGAGACTGGTCAAATTAATTTGCAACCTTAAATGGGTGATTTCTTAGTTTCATAATTTTTTGTTTCAATACACTTTGTCTTACCAGTAGGCCAGCTGTTCCCCAAGACTGTTTGAACTGACCTTATTTATATTAACTGTGGAAGGAATATGGTTTCACTCATTGTTGTGTGAAATTCTCTATCTTTATTATCTCATATGAAAGCAAAGAAATTAGTGAGCGATTCAATGTGTTTTGTTATGAGATTAAGTGAGATGAATATTACACATTGATTGGAAACATTTCCAGAGCAAATTATAAATAATTGCTAGGTCCTGTAGCAAATATAGATTTAAGGAAACATTGCTAAAAAGACTATGGCTAATTAATTGTTCAGCTACTGCCAAATCGATTAATTTGTACTGTTTTATTGAACGAACACTCAAAAATGGGTTATATTATGTTTGAAAAGTATTTGCCTGGCTGCTAACACTTCTCCATTGCATGGCAGTGTGCAGTTACTGTAAATCTCTTCTAATGAAAGTTAGATTAAGAGAAACAGGATCCAGGAACATGCACGTCCTAAAACACACCAACAGGGTCAAAGAGAACTCCCTCAGTGATGCTAGCTGTTAGGGAGCTTATGAAAAATGGCACACTGTTTTGTAAAGTTTTGAACAGTTACAAAATGAAACATGGTCAGTGTGTTGTCCAAACCAAAAATGAAATATTTTCGATTCAGTTCCTCTGAACTGGGAAGCTGCCGCCAGATCTCCCTTAAGGCAAGGGGCTGGGATTGGGTGGCTGTTTCTCAGTTCTCACCACCGCCCCAGCTGTTGGGGGGCATTTTAAACAGGCTCCAGCCTTTGACAGCTGGACTGGAGCCTGGTTAAAATGGCCCTCAAAAAGCGAGCCTCTTGCTGTTGCGGGTGGGTGATTTAAAAAAGGCTCCACTGGTGTCACCCCTCCCACCACACCCCAACTTGTCAAAAAGCTCCAGCTGGTAGGCGTGGGGAGGGGCGAAATGCAGAAAGGATCAATCTCCACCCCCATCTGCCTTTCGCCCCTTCCCCACCTCCTAGCTGGGGCTTTTTGACAGGTTGGGGTGTGGAGAGGGAGGGTGCCTTTTTAAAATGGAGCCTTTTGAAAAATCACCCGCCTGCAACAGTGAGAGGCTTGCTGTTAGGGGGGGCATTTTAACGGGGCTCCAGCCCAGCTGTCAAACGATTCAAAAGCTTCCGCACTGCCCTTTCTCCTTTCTCCTCCCAGGGGGGCTGTTTTGGACAGGGCGTGCTGCAGGCAGTGGGGGCTGCCCCCATTGCCCTCTGCACTCCCTGTCCAAAACACCCTCCTAGGAGGTGGCAGGTGGTAGGGGACAAAGGAGCAGTCAGGCAGGGAATTTACTTCTACCTGTGTGCTCTGCTTTCCCCAGCTGCCCACCTCCCAGCTGGAATTTTTTGACAGCTCAAGCTGTCAAAATCAGCTGGGAGGCAGTGGTGAGGTTTTTTTAATCCACCACTGCACTAGCTAGAGCGGTGGTGCTGCAGGGGATTCATTTTCTTTCATAAGTAATGTTTTTTTTTTAAAAAAAATGTTACTTATGATATGAAACAAAATGCAGGGGGGATGAAATGGGACAAAATGGAACACTTTTTCTGTTTCGTGCCCATCCCTACTAGTTATTGTCAACCTGAGATCCTTCAGATATTGGGCCTCATTTTTCACCATCAACTCAATTGGTCCCACCATTGGAAGGCAGCTATAACAGTCACTAAGAACCATCTCCTTGCCGTTTCTCGGTTCCACTTCCACAGTGGGAAGCAATATGTACCAGCTGCTCTCCAGATCTTCCAGACGAAGATTTTAAAACAGCTTCTATAGGGATTCCAATTTGGATTGCAGCTGCTGACCTAGAAATAGATCTTCCTTCGTCGCATCCTGGGTGTCCCAAACATGATTATACACTTGTCAACCTGTAGAGGGGCACAAATGTGTCAGACTGCCTTGACTGAGAACAGTCTCCTGCCTGATCCAGTATGAAACATACAAGACTGCAAAAAGACTCCAGATGCAGCTGCTTCTGCTTCTGCTTCTCTTCATCCCACGATTGCAGTGCCATCAACAGATCTGTTCCACTCTTTAGAATCACTGCTACGGATTTTAAAAAAAAATGCAGAATGGCATGGGCATGTGGGTGCCTCCCCATAGGCACTCCTCTCTTGGATTCAGCACAGCCGTTTCCACAAAGAAGGATCTGCTGTTCCGGGAGGGAAAGGGAGCCAGCTGGGAGGTGGAACTGGGGTTTTAACATCAGTTAGTGTGTCAGGTGACACATGGGACGAGAGACTACAGTTGAGCAAATATGCCAGTTACATTTCCGGTGGTATTTGAGTTTTTAACAGTCAGATATTTTCCAAAATCTCAGGCACCCTGCTGTCTGAGATTTTGGGCCCCAAGCCTGTGACTAAGGGGATGGGTTCTTGTGATATCACAGAGGGAGAAGGTCATAGAGATGTGAAGGAAGTCAAGGATTGGGAAGCAGGGAGAACTGATACTGAGTCAGCATATGGTGGAAAGAGTCTCAGTCTGGCTAAACAGGACTTGAATCTGATTACAACGTGCCTAACAAGGTAGTGTGGCAAACCAGCGCCAAGGGAAGAAATGCAGTTTTTAGGGCATTTCAGCTCCCAGCTGCTAAAGTGGTTGCCACCATTCCCAGCAGAGCCCACATCCTCCTATAGGCTCATCTTCAGTAAATGTAGGGTTTCCCCACCCCAGGCAACAAGGAGGCTCTTGAGCTGCAATGCTAGTGTTACACTCCTTTCTTTGTTCCAAGTGGCAGGATACATATATTTGCCAGCTCTCTCCCGATGGTACCCTCCCCTCGTTGCTGCCTCTTTGGTAAGCTGGTATTGCATAAGCCTAACACATATTCAGATACCCCCATGCTGAGCCAGTGAGCCTTATGGCCAGCTGAGAGTGTGGGTGAGATGGGTTTCTAGGCTTTAAAATCATCTTAGACATTCTTTCTCCAGTGCTAATGCATTAATCAATGATTGTCTCTGGGCCTGGAGGCCTAACGAAGCGTAGCAGTTCTTGGAGAATTCCACTGGTGCCCTGAAGCTTGGCAAACGTAAGACTGGGATCACATTTTCCAGAAAACTGAAGAGAAACAAAATTCTCTCCCATTTGCACCAGCCAAATCTGATAACTACAGTGATTCCCAGCACAGAGGGGACTATTCTGTAACTGACTACCATAATAATTAATCATGAGTCGCCAAGTGCTAACTTGTGGTGAACCTCTTGGGGTGGTTTAGGTCTCAAATACTCAGATGGGGTTGACTATTTCCTCCTCCTAATGATGTTCTGGAACCTTGTGGCTTGGCTAAGGCTACACAGGCGGCAGGGTACATGAACTCTGCCAGCCACCTATGTGCTTTCTGATCTTGGTTAGCCCATCACCCAGAAGGCAAAGGGATAATTTGGACACCCAGCCTGTGCTCCAAAGCCAGGCATTCCACCTGGCATTCTACACTGGCTTGACATTAGCATGGAAAACACATGAGGCCTCAGAAAATGAATTGGCAACTCCGACTCAGCACTAAAATTGCCAAATGCACAGGCATTCAACATCCAACATTGAACTTTGAAATAGTAAAATCCTGGGGCAGGGATAGACAAATATGACTTATGACTCCCCTATTCACAGGATCAGTATTCACTGATCCACTTATCCATGGTCTAAAAAATCCAGAAAAAAATTCTCATGTCGTATTAGAATGGGCCAATAGTGGGAGCTGGATATTGTGCTATGAATACTTGTTAGTGGAGAATACATACCATGGTCTCTGGCACCGTCTAATGACCATTTCTGCATGTGAATGAAGAAATACATGTGAAAATAATATGTAATGCATGTGCATTTTTCTTTTCTTTTACCATAGTGTTTGCTAGTATCCACCGTTTTCAGTATCCACAGGGGGGTGGGGGCTTGGAACCAGTCCCCAGTGGATATGGACCTCCTACTGTAATACATTCCCACTTTTAAATAAAATTATCCACTTCGGTAAAAAGTGAGCAGAAATTTATCCACCCAGTCTTGCTCTATACTTACTTTGTCTGCCAATCTCATTTCATTTCATTGATATACTGCTCCTTTAGTGCCCCTATTGTGGTTGGTTTACAAACTAAAAGGTGAACAAAAACGAGACACATAATGACTCAAAATAATAAAACAAAACAAGATATGTGTATCAACCAAGGAGCAAATGAAGAAAATATAGAAGCAAACAAAGCATTTGTTGGAACAGAGGGAGGGAAACATAAAAGATGGAAAAAGAAAAACACATTGCTGTGTATTAGCATTGTTACTTCGATGTATGTATTCTGTTTTTTCCTGCTTCAAATTGAGGCTTCATGAAGATGGATGCACCTTAAATTTTATTTTTTCCAGGAGGCAATAATTCCTATATTGAAGTCAGAGGCCTGAAGTCGAGCGCACCCATTTCCCTTTTTGTCAAATATTTTCTGAATGTCTGAACTTTCCCTGGGGTTTTGTGATACTAGATTGAACCTATTTTGAGCACACAATAGGCCTGGGTGCTTCAGAACTCTTAATATTCCCAAGAGGTAGATTTTTAATCTCAGGGACTTCACCTGCAGAAACTTTCCATGATCAGTTAGAGATCTTACAAGACTTGAACTGGAGATTCCTTGCATGCAGAACACACATGACCACTGACTCAGTTCCTGCTCAAATATGATTAGCTACTTCTTTCTGAGGCAGATCTGGGCTGATATCATGGGAGGATACAGTAGTTCTTACTTTTGCAGGTGGTAGTGGGTCAGGTTCCAATAGGATTGCCAGATCAGCAGTATCCTATTCCCTGAGATTTCAGGACTTCTGAAGATGTTCTAAAATGGCTAACACAAACTAAGCAGTGACAACTGCGAATAGCGAGATTGGTTCTGTCTTGGGGATGCCTAGAAGTCTATTTGTCTTCTGGAAGGTTTTGAGAAAGTTGATTTGGTTGATGGGTGTCATCCAGTGAGGGTGAGAAAAGTTTAAGAATCATTCAGACCCAGAGCAAAGGGGGGTCAGTATGCCTTGTGATTCACCATGTTATTATGACTGTGAATATTGTGCTCTGTGAGAACAGAGAAATCTGAATGTGTCTGTTCTTAGGTCTTTTGTGTAAAGACCTAAGTTACAGTGTGTTTGAGTTAGCTTCAGCGGAGCTGACAGGAATCAGCAGAGAGAGGTGGAAGTTAGCAATCAGCATTGGTTTGTGGTTGGTTAAGGATGCTTCTGCTGCAGCAAGCCAGATCTGAAGAGAAGCAGACATAGAATAGCTACCTTAACAAGCTGCAATCAAATGCAATCTCTCTCCTTCCCTCCCTCCCTGCCCCCCTCTCTCTGTTTCTCTCTCTCTCTTATACTGCTGTTTCAGTACTGGCATCAGGCACCACTTTCCTTCCTTCAAATAAAAATTAGCTTTATTAGTGAATATCAGAAGTTTCCTTGGTGGTTTCTTAAAGCACTCACACAGCACAATGTGTCCTATCACCAGGAGAGCTGGAAAGAAACAAGAAGAGGATTTCCCTTAGAAAGAAGAACTGTCCAGCAAGGTGCTTAGATATAGAGCAGTGTGTCATTTGATTGTCTACAAAGGGTGTTGGATAAGAGGAACTGGCCCTCGGGAGTGCCCCTTTGCTTCGTCTTCCCCAGTCCCACCAACCAACTGCACTAGAGATGGGCACCTTACGAAAAATGACACACTGTTTTGTTTTTTTGTAAGCTTTCAAAATGTTATGAAAAATGAAACCAAACAGGAAACAGCGTTTCATCACAAAATGAAACAAAACACTTATTTTCCCCTTTGAAAATGAAATGTTTAGTTACTCTTTAAAATGGCTCCCTTGTTAAAAATTAGGAGCCAGGGGAGCCATTTTATAGAGTAACAAATTATTTTGCTATTGTTTCATTTTGTTATGGATTCGTTTTTACAAAAATTCATTTTCAACTGAAATGAAATGAAGCACTAGTAGAATCGAATCGAATCGAAACGAAACTCTATTTTTCTGTTTCGTGCCCATCCCTAAATGACACTCCTGCACGTGCTTTTCTGCATCAGCACAAGTGATCACATTGCCTGAATGGATGTGGAAGCATTTTATGCAAAAAAAAAAAAAAAAATCAGAGCCCCAGTGGTGGAATTTTAAAAAAATGGATTGGGGGAAGACCTCAGGGGCTGATTGACAATGACCCATATGGCAACTGAGTCACTAAAAAATCCTTTGATTCCCCATGCCAACGTGGCACCTGCAGGATAAAATGAGATGTGAATCTGCACCAGGTCGACTGACAGAAAGAGAGAGCCTTACCTGTGCATATTCCTCAAGAATAGGAACTTAGTTTAGCCTTAGCATCCTGGACTCCCAAGCTAATTCTTACAATGAAAGCCATCTTTTTCATTACTTGGCCACTAGATGTCAATGCAGGACTTCAAGGGTTCCTGCATTCCATTTCCTCCACCCTCATCACAGGGAAGCGGGCTGGAGAGCTCAGCTAGGAATCTGGCTGTGGAGCCAGAAGGTGGGAGTTAATGTCCTTCATGTGCATCCCAGCAAAGCCAGCCTGCACGGCCTTATAGGGCAAGTTGCTCAGTCCCTGGATGCTCCTAGAAAGAGGGAATGGCAAACCACTTCTGAGCACTCTCTACCTGGAAAACTCTGAACAAAAGTTGCCATAACTCAGAACGGCACACAATTTAACGAAGGAATAAGAAGGGGGGGGAAGCAGATTCTCTCACACCACTGCCTTTTCAAGCCGCGGAGTGTTCGTCCCAGAAGGAGGGATGGTGATGGTGGAAATCCTTGTTTTCTTTTTCTCTGAAATGTGAAGTGCAGGCAGTTCCTATGGCAGGAGCAGGGAAGCTTTGGCTCTTCCAGGTTTCTGTCCTGCCACTTTTATCAGTTCCATCCAGCATGACCAATGGTCGCAAACACACTTGGAGGCCCCGGAAATGTCTCCCTTTGGCCTGGTCACACGATTCCTGTAGCTATATAGAGTTAGAAAAAGTAGCAGCAACTCCTCAGTGGGCAAACTATGCTAGGAACCGGTGTGATCCACATTTTGTTTTTCAAATCGGGTTTCCAAGGGTGAAATTGCTGTAGCCATTCAGACATCAAACAACTGGCAAGAATCAGCAAGGGCAGAAAGGTGTGCTTGCATAGCAGAAGCTGCTCTTGAATTGTCAATTTACAATTCTTTTATTATTTTTTTTTACTCTTCCTGAAGTGACCTAGTGATACAGCATTCTACTGCTGCTTTGACTATCCTACCCTCCCTTTTAGAAACAACAACCTAAGAAAAGGTGCTCGGTTGAAGGGAACTACCTCTGTAAATGTCCCTTTGGAATAGTTTTATCCATAGAAGGAGTGGGCAAGTTGTGGTCTCTGGATGCAGTTGGACTATAATTCTCATTAGCTCAAGCCACGAATGTTGAAGGATAATCGGAGCTGCACTCTGTGAAGATGTGAAAGACCACAAATTGCTCAAACATGGTCTAGACTAGGTTTGTTCCATTCCTGTTTCCTGAGTAATCTGCAGAACACACACACACACACACACACACACACACACA
>JAHTLZ010000010.1:55505779-55526722 GCA_023846285.1 Phrynocephalus versicolor | reverse complement strand
GTATGTATGTATGTATGTATGTATGTATGTATGTATGTATGTATGTATGTATGTATGTATGTATGTATGTATGTATGTATGTATGTATGTATGTATGTATGTATGTATGTACATTATTGAGCTACAATTCACAATCAGTGGTAATATTAGCTGTGAAACACAAAGTATATCGCATAAGTGTGTGTGTGTTGTGTCATTACAGTCGTGACTGACTCTTTGTGACCCCATGTCCATGGAGCTTTCTTGGCAGGAATACTGGAGTGGTTTGCCAGTTCCTACTCCAGGCACCTATATTTTGTAAATATTTTAGTATATCTTTTTATGTGACTACATTGAAGAACTGGCACTTGTCTACAATGTAAAGCAGTGAGTATAGAGCTTGTAGAACAGCGTAAATATGCTGTCCTCTCAAAATAATGCAACATACAGCCATGGATGTCTAAACTGCTGGCAACAAAAGTGAGTAGACCCCTAAGAGACAATGTCCAAATTGGACCCAAGTAGCCGTTTTCTTTCTCTGGTGTCTTGAGACCTGTTAGTGTCATAAGTAGAGATGGGCACGACTTGGATTTTTTTTTTCCGAGTTGTCGTTTTTCGGGACGGGTCCATTTCGGCTCGTTTCCGTTTTTCGTGAAATTTTTCAAAAATTTGTCGTTTTGTTTTTCGTTTTTTCGTTTGTCGTTACCGCCGCGATTTAGCGTGACTTGACTTCCCAGAGCATGGGGTAGGGGGTAAGGGCTAGGCTTAGGGTAACGGTTAAGGTTAGGGTGGGTTAGTGGGCTGTACCTCTGGGTGCCTCTGGCCCACTAAGAACACAGTGTACTGGTGTATGGGTTCGGGTTCGGGTTCGGGTTAGGGTTTAGGGTTCAGGTTTGTGGGCTTTTAATGTCCTCTCTGGCACACCAAGGAGTCTCAGCAAAACCTGGCCATGCGATTGGTGGAATGGCTCCAAAAATTTGCATGGTCCCATCCCATGGCCAGCCCATCATTGCGCGTGCGCAGGTGTAAAAAAATAAAAATAAAATAAAATAAAATAAAATCAACGGAGACGTTTTGTTGCAAGAAAAACCCACTGCTGCTACTGTAAAAATTCAAGCATTTAAAATAGCTAATTTTCGCATGTTTCTGTGGTGCTTTGGTGGGTTTTTGGACCACGATTTCAAAAAAAGTATTGCGGTCACCATTTTGGATCCCCCCGCCCGCACACCGCATGGCAAAGGCAGATGAGACGATGCCCCCCCTGCCTGGTACCAGCAGCGCAGCAGTAGCACCAGCCAAGGAGAGGGGGGGCGGGGAACCCCCCCCAAATAAAACACCCTTCTGGCCTGGTAGGTGCCCTCAGACAGTTTTCGCCTGCTTTTAGGGCCGGGAATCGGGTTTTTTTTTAACTTTTAAAAACTTTTTTTCTGTGCCGCTTGGCATCGCGGGATCGCCGCGATGCCAGGAACGACAACGACAAATCAGACCCAATTATTCTTTAGTCGGTTCGAGTTCGAGTTCTGGCGGAGTAATTCCCGTTACCGTTTCCATTCCGTAACGGAAACGAGTAACGGAAACGGAAACGGGAATTCCGCTAAGTCGTGCCCATCTCTAGTCACAAGGTCTCAGGTATGAAGGGGGAGCAGGGTTAGGGTTAGGGTTAGGGTTAGGGTTAGGGTTAGATGTTAATGTATAAGTTGGTTTTTTAAGGTAAGCAAAAAACAGTTATACATTAACATGCTTGTTGGATAGAGGGAGTGCTCACTAGCACTCTCACTCACACACACATACAATGGGGTGGGGAAAGGGGCAGGGGCAATTGGGGGGAGAGGAAGGAAGGGGTCCCTCATCTGAAGAGGAAGGTGGTCCTCCGAGTCAGTCTGTCCATGTCACACAAGTTGGGACCTCAAAATGAATCGGGGCTTTTGTGTCTCTTTTGAATGGTCTTTTTTAAAAAAATCCCTCGCCTCCTTCCTTTTCTCCTGTCTGTTTCTCTCTCCCCCGCCTTTATTTTTAATGAGCCTGTCCCAGAGAGTGTGGTGAAGTCACTCTAAATCCCTGCAGGGATGAACCAACAGGGAAAGGAGGGGGGCTGTCTAGGAGAGAGAGAGAAATAGTGCTGGGGAAAAAGCTTCCCCAGTGGAGGCACAGGGATTGGTGGTGGCAGTGCTGAGTCCCACCCTAGCGGTTTGTCACTGGGCAGTGACCCCCCCTTTTCAGTGGGAAAGAGGAGAGAGAGAAGGGAAGGAGAAAAGCAGCAGGAAGCTGAGTATGCACAGGGTGGAGGGCCAGGCGAACTGTGTTGGAGCAACAGTGCATGCCCATATTCTGTGTACCCTGTGTGGCATGAATGCCACATATTTGCCATCCCTGCTCTAGGCTACAGTACAAGCAGTTTGCCAAGACTCTGAAACTGAGCTGCAGCACGGTGGCGAAGACCATGCAGCAGTTTAACAGAATAGGTTCCACTCAGAACAGGCCTCGCCGTGGTTGACCAAAGAAGTTGATTGCCCATGCTCGGCATCATATCCAGAGGTTGGCTTTGGGAAATAGACATACGAGTGCTGCCAGCATTACTGCAGAGATTGAAGGGTGTGTGTGTCAGCCTGTCAGTGCTCAGACCATTTGCCGCACGCTGCATCCAACTGATCTGCAGGTCTGGGAAGATGGAAGCCTCTTCTAAAGATGATGCACAAGAAAGCCCACATACGGTTTGCTGCAGACAAGCAGACTAAGTACATGAATTTCTGGAACCCATGTCCTATGGTCCGATGAAACCAAGATCAACTTACTTGGTTCAGATGGTGTCAAGTATGTGTGGCGGCAACCAGGTGAGGAGTACAACGACAAGTGTGCCATGCCTATAGACAAGCATGGTGGTGGGAGTGTCATGGTCTGGGGCTGCATGAGTGCTGCCGACACTGGGGAGCTTCAATTCATTGAGGGAACCATGAATGCCAACATTTAATGTGACATACTGAAGCAGAGCATGATCCTCTCCCTTCAGAGACTAGGCCACAGGGCAGTATTCCAACATAATAATGACCCAAAATACACCTCCAAAACGACCACTGCCTTGCTAAAGAAGCTGAGGGTCAAGGTGATGGACTGGCCAAGCATGTCTCCAGACCTAAATCCTATTGAGCATCTGTGGGGCATCCTGAAATTGGAGGTGGAGGTGTGCAAGGTGTTTAACATCCACCAACTCTGTGATGTCGTCATGGAGGAGTGCAAGAGGACTCCAGTGGCAACCTGTGAGGCTCTGGTGAACTCTATGCCCAAGACGGTTAAGGCAGTGCTGGAATAATTGTGGCCACACAAAATATTGACACTTTGTGCCCAATTTGGACATTGTCTCTTAGGGGTGTACTCACTTTTGTTGCCAGAGGTTTAGAAATTAATGGCTGTGTGCTGTTATTTTGAGGGGACAGCATAATTATATTGTTATACAAGCTGTATAGTTGCTGCTTTACATTGTAGCCAAGTGTCATTTCTTCAGTTTTGTCAGTGTCACATGAAAAGATATACTAAAACATTTAGAAAATGTGAGGAGGTGTACTCACTTCTGTGACATATTGTACATACATATACTGTACATATGTACATATATATGTTTGTGTGTGTATGTATAGGCTCATACACACAGTATATGAACAAGACCATGAACCAGTATTGCAAGCAAGCATCTTTTTCAGGGAAATGAATGTTAGAATGACTAAGCAAAGATAGAATCAGACAGGCAGTTTGGTTCAGTTTGGGGATGGACTGGTTCGCTTCTTTCCCCCATGACCACTTTAGCTACCTGGCATTGCAAACTAGCCTGCACCAGATCAATGGACGTTTTGGGGTACACTATTCCTCTATAGGAAATTTACCAAATACTGTATACGTCAGGCCTATTTCATGCAAGGCCTAGTTCTTTGAACAGAGTTGCTCTAGGGTCCTTATAAACCAGGCAGACAAATAAGCAATGGTTAGATTTTCAACTGTGTTCCTTTAAAGAAAAAGATCAGTCTAGATCATGCTCAACAGGGTTGCCTGAGGAGCAGTATGGTCAATCCTTGCACGTGGGTGCAAGGATTGCATCAAATGACATATTGCCCTTCCAACAGAATCTGTTTAGTATGATATAAACTGATCCAAGCTGGGATAACTGGACTGTCTAGTCACACCTTACATTATTTTTGAGCAGGGTGATTGGAGACGCAAAAATGGATAGGGTCTCTCAAAAGTTTATTGGATTTTTAGTTTTTAATCCTGGGATGAATTTTCCTTTGCTGCATAACAGTGGGAGGTACTAATGCATAATATTCCCTTATTTCTGGTCATGTCATCCTTTTTCAGTCTTTCATTTCCTTCATTTCTGAAATTCAGAATTAAGAGTAACCTATGTCTGTTTGGTGAGTCATAGATCAGGAGTATTGCATTATTGTCTTTCCTTGTCTCTCAACACTTAATAGCCTAAACTAAGTCCTACCTCATTCCTGCTGTAGTGTCCAGACTAATGCAATAAATGTTATTGATTGATCCTTCCTTACCTTACTTCTGCTCTCACTGTTGCATTTGGCTGTTTTTTTTAATTTGGTTTGGTGTGAGGTGTGCCTGGTGTTTCAATTTATAAGAAACTGGTACTAAATATTATGAAGAAAAACTGTGGAAGATTAGGGTGATCTTTGCTTAAATTACCTACAAAAGAGTGGTATAATGAATAATCTAATCAGTCCAGAACACCCATGATGAAAGCTTTCAAATTGTTTTCCCTGTAGGCTTTTCTAAATATAAATGCTATATTTAACAGAAGGGTGCTTTTAAAAAAAGATTGTGCCAACTCTATTGCTGAATGGCTAAACACTGAGCTCTAGTATGGCATCTTTGACATTCCAGGGGACAGGTACCATTTAAAAGGAAAAGATAATATAGTAAGTATACTTATGTTCAATTGTGGGTCAGCTACATTGGCTCTGGAAAAAAAAATTCGAACATGCCAGACATTGTCTATATGTTGTACAATATAGCTTAAGCTAGATAAACTGACCTGATTAAAAGAGGAATTGAAGTCTACTGCCCAACAATCAGCTAAAGTTGGCTACAGTGGGCCATTCTTTCATGTGTGGCTGTGAGAATAAGGTGCAGTACAATCCTCAACAAGGCTGGTGCTTTCCAAAGCTAGGCAGCTACAGTTCTCATAATCCTGAATCTCGGGCACCTTTGACACAAAAGCTTCTAAGGCCCTGGTCTCGTGAAGATTTTGCTGCTCTTTTTGCTGGAAAAGACTGCGCAGCAAAAAATCGTGCCTTCACTCTGAAGAGCAGTATTTTGGCACCTTGACCGATGACGCCCCCAGAAGCGCACTTTAACCACAGCATTTTGTATCACTGCTAGGGGTTGTGTTAAAATACTTCTGTAATTGATGTGCACTTTTTAATGCCTCGAATGAGGTGTGACCCCAGAAAATTCACACCAGTTTGATTCGTACCCCTTTTTCTACCACTTCCTGTAGTTCTGCCTTTGTAATAGTTTATGCTACTGAATTGGTGGCATACCAGCATGCTGGCACATTGGAGGAATGTGAAAAATAATAAACAGCAGTGACACCCAATGGCGGTTATTGACATTGCTCATTTGTGTAAATTTGCTCATAGAAAACACATAACACATGGGGAAATAAAACAGGCACTTCCGCACGAGGACAGAGTAGTGCTAGAAAGCTAGCATGAGAGTAATCAACCTTTTTAAAATATATATATATGTAAGCGTGATGGAGAAAAATCAACTCGAAAAACAGGGAAAAGTGCAGTAAGCAAGTCGGGATGGACGCAGAGAAATAAAATACTCCTCTGTCGTCAGGACGCTAACTGTGCATCAAATGTCACGTGACTGCCTGAAAAAATAGTATGCATCAAATTAAGATGTGCAGATAACGGTAGTGAGACGAGGGCCTAAGAGAGCCAACCCTGTGGTTCTCACTAGGAAAGGTCTGCAATCCACAGTCACCTGTTTCTCCTGCATACCTTTTCTTGAGGAGGCTAGGTGGGAATCTGCACAAATGCAGAACTTCAAAAAGTATTGGTCAGGGGATCTGGAAGATCGGAGTTTCATCTTCTCTCTCTCTCTCTCTTTAGGCACGAATTAACCATCTGGGTTAAAAGGAAGTCTTGTTTATCATCATTTCCATGCACACAGTTTCTGCTGTCTGCATGGAAATGAGGGTACATGACAACTCTGTGTGTATTGGTGAAGGTGTGCAGTGCAAAGTCAACTACGTTGCAATTTGTACGTTAATCTGGAAGACGTCATGCAACCTCTCTTCATCCTAAACTGTAATGCTCACCATTTTATTTCTAGTCCCTTAAGCTGCTTTCTTTTTCTGTACTCTTGCAAGATGAATGGATGTTTACTGTAAGCTGATTGCCATGCCGTCAAGATTATTTTTTAGCTGCAAAAGCCAGTTCAGATCCCACCAGTATCAGTGAAAATGAGATTTTGTGTGTGGTTACACTGAATCTCAATTGCCTTTGAGCTACTCACCCACATAGCTTGGTACAGTGGTTTTGTGTTGTTCGTTTTCGGAGCTCTTGATCTAACAGAATTCTGGATAACAATTGACTGCAGGTTTCAAAGCTTTGAACCTTGCCACAAAACACTGCAGGAGAGTCAATGTAACTCAGATCTAATGCCCAGATGAGTCAATGACATACTTCCCGTTATCCCTCCCCACAACACTGAAAATACAGAGGCGCAGATTGGTATCCTGTGCTGGAGAGGGAAGGGTGCAAGGGGAAACAGGACAGGCAGCGACATCTTCTATGGGGAGAGTGCCCAGCAGATGGCAGTGCACATGTACGGTGAAGGGCTCTGGTGGTTCCTATGCCAGTCCTTCCACACACCCAGTTTCCAAACAGTGGTGGCCTTGTTGAAGCAAAACAAACAAACAAACAAAAACAAACAAACAAACAAACAAAACCAACCAACAAACAAAAACAAAAACAAAAACAAAAACAAACAAACAGAAACAGTCCTGTGGAACCTTAAAGAGTAAAGACTAAGGCCAGTATCCTGTTTGATTCTGTTTGGGTGGACTTTAAGTTCTGGAAAAGGCTGCATCCTTTGGCAGAGTGATCATGAGACACCTGGTTGCTCAGCCAGACATGTGACCATGCTCAAAAGTCACAAGTGCTTCTGCAACTTCCATTCAACATGCAGCAAATTACCAGAAGAATGCTGGCTCAACAAGTCAGTTATAGTATTTTCTTACATCAACTGTGAGGAAACGCTCTATCAAATGCACAGAGTTGCAAGTATTCAGAGGATAAATGCAGTACTGTACAGTGCTCTTTACACGGGGCTGCCTTGGTAGTTAATGCAGAGGCTCTAGCTGGTGCAGAACTCCGCGGCCAAATTAGTTATGGGGTTGCAAAAACATCAGCATATCACCCCCACACTGGCTGCACTGCACTGCACTGCACTGGCTGCCTATCTGTTACTGCATTGATTTCAAGGTTTTAATTTATGACATACAAAGCCCCAAATGATTTAGGACCTTGTTATCTGTCGGAACAGCTCCTGCCATAGAATATTGCCTGCAATACTTGATCATCTCATTTGAGGGTGCCGTAGCTGAAGGAGGCTCATATATCGTTGATGAGGAACTGGGCTTTCTCAGTGACAGGCCGGCCCCTTGACTTTGGAACCAACTCCCTCCTAAGATATGTCTGGCCCTCTCTCTGCCTGTCTTCAAGAAACATCTGAAGACGTGGCTATAAAGAAAGGCTTTCCTAGGTTATTTGTTTCTCTGCTATGATTCACTGTTATTCATCTTGTTTTGCTTCATCTTTAGCCTATTTTTGCCCTCTGCTTTGATTTGAGTCTGATTTAGATATGTTTATTATGTTTTGTTATATCATGTTTATTTATTGTATAGTGTTTATGTTTATGCTTATATTTTTGTATTTGTTTAATTTCTGTAAACTGCCCAGAGTGGCCTTTTTTCTAGATAATATATAAATCTAACAAACAAACAATACAGTTCAGACCAGATTTTGGGAGTGAAATCTGAGGGAAATTACTGACAGTGCTAATGGTTGGTTTAACAAAAAACATCAACCCTTGTTGTTGATCATCATAAGCATCTTGGTACACATCAATTAAACACACCAAGTGTAATAACAAGGCGGAACTGTGGTGGAGATTTTCCCACTAATTTTGCCAGAAAGAGTTAGGGGTGAGTACAGAGTGGAGTTACTTTGTGTTTCTTTGGGTTTATTGGGGTTTTAAACCATGATGCTGTGACTTCTCAAATTGTGTTAATTATCAGCACAGGAAATTATTAATTATACATTCTGGGACACACACACATTTCACCTGGATCCCAGTGATTTGTGGGAAGGGGCAGTGGGAGATAATGTGCGCTAGGAAGATGCTGATGTCTTCAACTGGGTGTGGAAGAGGTTTTGATATTTTAGTACTTCTGTCAGACATTAATACTCCATTAGTTCAATGTTGATTTCTGTCCCCCCACAGCCTATGACTCTGGTCTAATAATAATGGTAATACTAAATCCCTTCTCTTCACATTTCTCCCCACATGTAATCTTACTTTTATGTATTTCTAAATTAGAAGTAAAGAAAGAAGATACCCTCCCTTTCTAAACCCTTCTTTTCATTCTCTTTATATATACAAGTTGTCAGAAGTGACATAGCCCTTATCTAATACAGCCCCAAACTTGACAAGCATATTATAAAAAACAATAGTTTAGAGCAGCCATTCTAAACCTTCCTTCCTTCCTTCCTTCCTTTCACAGCTCATTTAGGGGTTTTTCTTAGGTCCCAGACCCCCCTGTCAAACAAGAATAAAACACAAATAGATATCCTTTAGAAAATTCTCATATTTTTCATCTGGCTGCAATTGCATGCCCCATAACAGACACTCCCACAATGTGCCTCTGCACGGGTGTAGAGAAGCATCTATACCAGAAGGTAGAGAAAAACAGTGCCAGCTGAATCACAGCTGAGCAAAAAGATGGAAACAAGACTGGGATTCCCTGTGCTTAGCTTTATGCTGTATAATCACAGATACTTGGATTTTATATGTACCAACAACAGGTAAATTGTCAGTGTAGTCACATCCTGAGTCTTTGTGTTCCTCAAACATTTGATCAGAGCCAATTTAAAGCTCTGTCATCAGAAGGGATTTAACTGTTCTTAATGAATGTTTTAGGATGGTTCAGGCTTGAGATTTCATAAACCCAGGAAGTATAACCAAACGGTTGGGATTTCATAGTTACCACCAGTGAAAAGATGTGTGACTCACCTTAGGCAACATTAGCATCAATGGCAATTTAATTAGAACAGGGTTTTTTTGAGATGTGAAATCAATAAAAAGCAGTGAGATTTTAAGTAGGGAAATGGCAGCTGTTGGTAGATTTAAAGCTAGCAGGAGGTTACTTAATGGTAATGTGATTAGGGAAAGAAAAAGAAAGCACTGAGACATAACAGAACTCACAGCTCAAATAAAAAGTTTTTGTTACCCCATTTATTTCTGCTCAGATCCCCTGAATCTGTTAAACGATCAAGATAATTTGAAAACATTTGTTGAGTTTGGTCCCTTAACAGAACTTGAAAGCAATGGTGAAATTTTCACCCTTACATAAACAAATAAAGTTTAGATCAAAGAAGTACGGTATTTTTTATTTTTATTTTGGCTAACCATGCTATCGTTACTGATCAAGCCTTCTGCAGAACTCAGAAAAGATGGAGCGTCCAGCCAGCATTGCTTCCCAGTTTCATGGGCTGGTGCACTGGTTGAGCCAAAGGTCACACAAACATGCTCTTCAGTTAAATGCTCCTTATAGATTCAGAAATAAGCTAAACCCCCACAGAATCAAAAGAAACAAAGAAATGTGAAAATCCTCTGCAGAATGTGATATAACTTTGCCCACTTAGACTGAACTAGGGCAAGGTAAGCATGGTGTTCTAGACACCGTACACAATGTACCCTCCAATTGTCATCCCTTCTCCATGAGGCTCTTGTCTGTGTGCTCATGCACGCAAACAAGTGCACCAAAATCTTCCCCACCCAAAACCAGGTTCTATTACAACCATAATGAAAATGGCTGTGACAGCTGTGTGGGGGGTGGCAAAGCCATGAACAGAGGGTGGTTCAGGCATTTGCACACACACACACACACACACACACACACCTTAGAAAGAATGTTGGGTGTACCCCTTCCCTCATAGGTTTGGAAGCCTGGTTTACTGTCACAAGAAAATGTATGGTAGGCCGGGCCTCCATATTAAGTGTCTCGGCAGGCTATCCACTAGTAGGCCAGGGCACTGTAGGAAAAAAGGAATATGATTGGATAAACCATCCCCATCAAGGCAGCAGAGAGTAGGTGTATTCAAGGTACCATACTCCAAGAGGAGGAAATGAGATGGAGGGCTTTTTTACCTAGATTGTCTGGTGGGACCAGACCTTTTGTATGTGCCTCAACGTCACACCAAATGTGGTGTGGTAGGATAAAAAGTGGTTGTGTTAAGTCCTTCAGCTTAAGCTATACTGTCTATACAAAGAACACAGGAGGAGCTGAATCAACATCTGCCAATGTACTGGTTGAAACCTCAGGGAACTGTGTTGCTTCTCAGGATGTGTAGGCATGGAGATAAATATCAGGGTGAGCAGCGTTGAAGGAAGAGAAAGTACACACTCTTGTGATTTTTGTGTAATGGCTTTTATCTTTGAATGATAATCGCTACTCATTCCAGAGGTTACCAAGGCTACCTTTACCTGTACTGGGCTTTTGCAACACTGGCAGCTAGGAATGGGCACCATATGAAAAATAACATGCTGTTTCATTGTGTCGTAAGGTTTTGAATCATTTTGAAATGAAACAAAATGGCAGCTAGCTTTTCATTACGAAATGAAACAAAACACTATTTTTCCTCTGTAGCACAAAATGATTCATTGTAGAGGAAATGGCAAGGGAGCTTCCTCAAGCTCTTAACTGAAAGCCTCCCAAATTTAGAAAGGGGGCTGAGTTATGAAGCTCCAAAGGGGGTGCACCTAGGAAAAAAAACTTTCTAATTAGAATAGAAAGCAGATTGGGTGAGTGATGCCGCATCCCATTGATTTCAATTAGAAAGGTTTTTTCCTAGGGGCAAGTCCTTTGGAGCTTCATAACTCAGCTCCCTGAACTCCAAACCTTTCCAAATTTCAAGGGGTTCCCTAAAATCACTTGCAGAATGTACCCTGCCATTCACATGCTTGGGATCAGTAATTTTCTGTTGCATATTTTTTAATATTTAAATTATTTTTTTAAAACTTATGCAATGGAAAATTACTGATCCCAGGCATGTGAGTGGCAGGGGTACCTTCTGCATGCAATTTTAAGTGACCCACAGAGGTTTGGCAAGTTTTGGGGTTCAGGGAGTGAGTTATGAAGCTCCAAAGGGGTTGCTTCTAGGAAAAAAAACCTTTCTAATTGGAAGCAGTGGGAAGCAGCAGCAGTGCTATCGCTCACCTGATCAGCTTCCTATTCCAATTAGAAAGGTTTTTTCCTAGGGGCACCCCCTTTGGAGCTTAATAACTCAGCTCTCTGACCCCAAACATTTCCAAATTTCTTGAGGTTACTTAAAAGTGTTTGTTCTCCTGGGTCCTTTAGGACCCAGGGGAGCATAGTGTTTTGTTTCATTTCATTTAGTTTTATAACAAAACTACTTTAAAATTTGTTTTGTAACAAAACAAAACAAAACAACTCAAGAAACAAAACAAAAAACTATTTTCCTATTTTGTGCCCATCCCTATTGGTAGCTCAAAAGGCCAGGCAGGAGGGGAGAGAACTGGGGAGAGAGAGTTGGTGGGTCCATGCACTGAGAATCAGCGTATCACTGGGAGCAAGATGGGATAGAGTGCCAATATCACAATTTGCAAACCTTTTTCTTGCACAAATGTTGGCAACAATGGTGCACAGCCTAGAAAAAACAACACATGTGTGAGAGACTGGTGAGGCCATACAGGATGTGAAGTCTTGTGGGAATGATTCCACTTGTACTCCTTGCCCAAACATCAAGAGATGTTTTTCCCTGGCTCTGCGTTGTACTCTTACTTAGTTATTTGGATATTACATGGATTGTTATTGAACCCATTTAGCTGGGTTCCCCTTGTTGGCCTGGAAGTGATCTGGACCCCGTTCTCAACCCTTCTTGTGTCAGTGAGAACACAAGGACCCATTACAGGGATCTGCCCAATGGTTTCATCGTGTTATTCCTTGCCTGGAATTTGAGAGAATGGTATGCAGCCTTTCTCTTTCTGGTGTGTTTCATTGCCTTTACTCTAAGACAAGAAGATATGTGTTCCTTTGCTGGCCTTATAATTTTGAGCTTCTGAGTCTCATCACTATTTGTCCTTTCTTTTCTATTTTAGATAAACATCAAGAAATGAAAATAGCTTTGATTTTAAAGGGAATATTTTGAAATTGCTGGTTGCAGTAGGAAGGTGCTCTTTGAAGGCAACTCTGCCATTGCAATAAAGGCTTTTCTGGAAATGGGGAGAGGGAGCAGCCTCTATTATGCTGGTAATAGACAGGCCTTCATTACAGGCCAGTGCAGTTTTGTTGCTATAGAAATATCTATTAACAGAAGTGCCTAACAGCCTTGGAAAATTCATGGGCTTGTAAAAACAGTAGCCTTGGAGGCTGCCTCTGTGCTGACTTTTTCATTCATTGTCATTTTCTTTTGTTATTTCCTTCATTTATCTTTCTTTCCTGTCTCTTGTACTGCTGCAGTATTATGGACAAGCCCTTGCCTGTTTTCAGAAAGGCACATTTATTTATTTATTTATTTACTTACTTATTTATTTCAACATCTACACAATTAGTGTGAACAATCTCTGGGTGCCTCACGGCACATCAAATCATTATAAAGATCAAAAACATGCAATTACAGCATATTCTTGTGTTTGCCCTTTACTCCTTTTCCCTTCTCCTTCCCATCTTTCCTTGATGAAAGCAGCACAGAATGCAGGCTTTTATGATATATTTTGGTTTTGTTTGCTTGCTTTTATACTAAAAATGCCCAGCCCATCAACTTGAGCCTGATTTGCAATAAGTATACTTAGAATGTAGGCTGAAAGGTGGAAAGGTGGCTATGAATGAACTTGAAAAGTCCCTCAAAGGCAAGGATGTGTCACTGGTAGAGATGGGCACGACTCAGAAAAAAATTTTCATTTTCGTTTTCATTTTCGGCTAGGGTCCGTTTCGTTTCGTTTCCGTTTCCGTGAGCTAATTTCAAAATTTTTCATTTTTGTTTCGTTACGTAATGAAAACGAAAAAACGAAAACGAACATTTTTTCGTTTCTCCCCATTTAGCTCCATTATGTGTTTTTCCAGTAACGAAAAACGAAAATTGGCTCAAAATTAGTCGTTTCGTTTCTGTTTTCGGTCCATTTTTGAACTGTTTTTCGTTTTCGTTTCGTTACGTAACGAAAACGAAAAAACGAAAACGAAAACGAAAATACCGCTAAGTCGTGCCCATCTCTAGTCACTGGAGATTAAGGTGAAGAAGAGCATGTACACTGTGGCGTTTCTGATTGCCATTAGAGATATGTACAAATCATAAAAATTGTGTTTCTTTTTGATTCATGATTCATCAAGTTCAACGAACCACACACACACAAAACAAATGTACAAACTTTTTCCTGACAAATTGATTAATCAATATGTAAACTTATCTGAGAATTTAAAAATCCATAAAATGGCCTCCAAGGTGGCCAGAGGCACCAAAATTTCAGGGAGGCCTCCCTTTACTCTCATATTCAAGTTCTGGATGTCTGAATTATGCTCCCCCAAAGACCCCCCCACCCAGGAAAGTGCTCCCTAGGGACTTAGAGACAACAAATTTGCAGTCTTCTCTAGCTCTCCTGTAAAATCTCTACAAGCTTGATAAAGTTTGATTTTGACATCTGAATTATACAGCCACAAATCAGGGGTGTGTGTGCTAAGAAAGTTCCCCTTAGAAACTGAATTTGGAATATCCAGTCTTCAGCAAACTTGGAGGGATTGTAGAGTGATAGGACACTTCTCTGCCAGTTTAGTGTCTCTAAATGCCTGGGGGGGGGGTTCTTAGGGAGCATCTTTGGGTGTGAATAACTTGGACTCCAGAAGTACAATCTTTGCCAATCTTTGAGGAATAGTAGAGAAGATTCAGGAGAAGCTTCCCTGCAACTGTGGTGTTTCTAGGTGCCTTAGGGCCATTTTTAGCCTCATGAATCAATGTATCAAAAACCACTTAAAATTCAATCAGTTTGTATTCATTGGGGGTATCAATTCATATGAGTACGCAATGGCAAATGAGGAATTTTGCAATTTATTTTAAAATTTTGTTTAAATGTTTAACATTCTAATTGCTATGTATGGATGTGAAAGATAGAAAGTGAAGGAAGGCAAGTGCGGGGGGGGGCATTGATTCCTTTGAAAAGTGATGTTGGAGGAGAGCTTTTAGATATGATGGGCTGCCAGAAAAACAAACAAGCGGCTTCTTCTCTAGATCAAATCATGCTGGCACTCGCCCTTGAATCCAAGGTGATGAAACTGAGCCTATTGGACTCATATCATTAGGAGATAAGACTCATTGGAAAAGACAATAATGCTGGGAAAGGTTGAAGGCAACAGAAAAAGATGAAGACCGAAGAGAAGATGGATTGACTGAAGGAATGAAAGAGACCATTTGCATGAGCTGTGTAGGACTTTTGATGATATGACTTGATCATTAATTCATGGAGCTGCCATGAGTCAGAAGAGGCTTGATGACATGTTACAACAGCAGCACTTGGACTACGAAATCTGAGCCTAATTATGTCTGACTGTCAGAACTGAAGTCACAATTCCTCTAGGTGAGAATCCATGCCTAGTTACAACGTACTTGCTCCATTTCAACCATGTTATTTAGGCAATTGCTGTGGGAAATCATTTTGCTGCTGTTGTTGGTGAAGAAATGAGAGCTGGAAATCCTTGACAACCTACTGGTGATCATTCAAACATCTACCTATACTCAACTTAGATCTACCTTTTTTCTGGCCTCAAACGGCTCATGCCCATGTTCTGGCCTTAAAAGGTGGGGCCCATGTTTCCATTCCTGGATTAACCTACACAGTGCATGAATTCTGGAGGCGTTGAAGCCAAGCTTGGTAATTTTCGGGACTTTCCAGAACCCTCCAGAGACCTGTGGCAATGCAGTCTGAAAGGTTACTGAAGTTGTAAACAGACCGTGTAATTTCCTCCACTTTCTCCATTACATTTTACAATGGCCCTCTTAACTACTGCTTTTGGAAGGCTTAATTTGGAAACAATGGGTGGCATCATATGGCAAAAAATATGGCAGCAATGAGAAGAGAATTAGACCCCTAAACCTATTTTCAAACACTAGTAAAACAGCCAACAATGTACTTGTACCAGATACCATGGAAAATGTGGATGTGCTCTGCAAACATTGCAAAGACTGCTGCTCTGTCTAGTGGCTTAGAGATGATTCTTAGCCCCCAAAGGCTAAAAAAGCAAAGTGTTCTGCTAATATACTGCCTTACAGTGGTTAAATCACTCTCTGGGCAATTTACAATTTATTTATGGGTTCACATAGATTACAGTGGAACCTTGACTTGTGACATTAATCCGTTCCAGAGGTCATAAGAACATAAGAACATAAGAAGAGCCATGCTAGATCAGGGCAAAGGCCCATCTAGTCCATCTTCCTGTATCTAACAGCGGCCCCACCAGATGCGTTTGGGAGCGCATGAGACTAGATATCTGTCTCCTGATACCACTCCCCTGCATCTGGCCCTTGAAGTACCCTGGTTTCTCCATCATGGTTTGTAACCTGTGATGGACTTTTCCTCCAGGAATCTGTCCAATCCCCTTTTGAAGGCATCCAGGCCAGATGCCATCACCACATCCTGTGGCAGGGAGTTCCATAGGCTTACAAAGCGCTGGGTGAAAAAATATTTTCTTTTGTCAGTTCTTACTCTCCCAGCCGTCAATTTGAGTGTATGTCCCCTAGTTCTGGTATTTTGGGAGAGAGGGAAGAGCTTCCCTCTATCCACTTTACTCATACCCTGCATTATTTTGTATGTCTCAATCATATCCCCCCTCAAGCGCCTTTTTTCCAGACTAAAGAGACCCAAATGTTTTAGCCTTTCTTCATAAGGGAGGTGCCCCAGCCCACTAATCATTTTAGTCGCTCTCTTCTGCACCTTTTCCAGTTCCACTATGTCTTTCTTGAGATGCGGTGACCAGAATTTCACACAATACTCCAGGTAGGCCCTTACTATTGTTTTGTATAATGGCATTATAATGTTGGCTGTTTTATTTTCAATCCCCTTTTTGATAATCCCTAGCATGGAATTGGCCTTCTTCACTGCTGCCACACATTGGGGAGACACCTTCATGGAGCTGTCCACCAACACACCAAGATCTCTTTCCTGATCCGTCATGGATAACTCAGAGCCCATGAGTTGATAGATGAAGTTTGGATTTTTTGCCCCAATATGCATTACTTTACATTTGGTTACATTAAAACGCATTTGCCATTTCTCAGCCCATTCCCCCAGTTTGGAGAGATCCTTCTGGAGCTCTTCACAATCTTCTCTGGTTTTTACCACACGGAAAAGTTTTGTGTCATCTGCAAACTTGGCCACCTCACTGCTTATCCCTGTCTCCAGGTCATTTATGAACAGATTGAAAAGCACCGGTCCCAGGACAGAGCCCTGGGGCACACCGCTTCTCACTTCTCTCCGTTTGAAAATTTCCCATTGACACCTACTCTTTGTTTCTGGGATCTCAACCAGTTCTCAATCCATAAGAGGACCTGTCCTTTTATCCCCTGACTGTGCAATTTTCTCAGCAGCCTTTGGTGAGGGACTGTGTCAAAAGCCTTTTGAAAATCTAGATAGACTATATCCACCGGTTCACCCAAATCCATGTGCCTGTTGACCTTTTCAAAAAATTCTAAAAGTTTTGTCAGACAAGATTTACCCTTACAGAAGCCATGCTGATTTTCTCTCAGCAAGGTTTGTTCTTTTATGTGTTTTAAGATTTTCTCTTGGATGAGGCTTTCCACCATCTTCCCTGGGACAGATGTAAGGCTAACTGGCCTGTAGTTTCCTGGGTTCCCCCTCCTTCCTTTTTTAAATATTGGTGTGACAACTGCCATCCTCCAGTCCTCCGGCACTGTAGCCGTTTTAAGAGACAAGTTGCATATAACCGTTAAGAGATCTGCAATTTCATTTCTCAGTTCCCTAATAACCCTTGGGTAGATGCCATCTGGGCCCGGTGACTTGTTAATCCTCAATTTATCAATTAGTCCTAAAACCTCCTCTCTTTTAACCTGTATTTGATTTAATTCTTTAGTCAAGAGGGGCTGTTCAGGCAGCGGAATCCACTCAAGGTCCTCTGTCGTGAAGACAGACGCAAAGAACTCATTCAATTTCTCTGCAATGTCCAAGTCCTCCTTAACCTCCCCTTTTCCTCCCTCACCATCCAGAGGGCCAACTGGTTCTCTGGCAGGTTTTCTACTTCTAACATATTTAAAGAAGCTTTTATTATTACCCTTTATATTGCTAGCCATGCGTTCCTCAAAATCTTTCTTTGCCTCCCTTATCATCTTCTTACATTTCTTTTGCCAGAGTTTGTGTTCCTTTTTATTTTCCTCATTTGGGGAGGATTTCCATTTACAGAAAGACCTCTCCTTGTGCTTTAGAGCCTCTCTAACTCCACTCGTTAACCATGCCAGTGTCCTCTTGGAGTTAAATGAGCTCTTCTTTCTTTGTGGTATGCACTTGTGCTAGGCCTCTATTATTGTTTGATTTCTCTCCTCATTTCAAGGTCCCCCTCAAGTTTTTGATCTGGTGGACGATAGAATACTCCAACTATCACATCACTCCTGGGACCTGGTAGTTTAACCCACAGTGATTCTATGGTGGAGTCAGACCCTCTGTCCATCTCCATTCTGCTGGATTTTACCCCTTCTTTGACATAGATGGCCACTCCTCCTCCAACCCGCCCCTCTCTATCCCTTCTATAGAGTTTATAGCCTGGGATTGCTGTATCCCACTGGTTCTCCACATTCCACCAGGTTTCTGTTATGGCTATTATATCTATGTTATCCCTAGCTGCCAAATGTTCAAGTTCTCCCATCTTTGCTCGGAGGCTTCGAGCATTGGCGTAGAAGCACCTGTACAGTGGGTCCCGCAACAACAGGTGCTGCCTTGTTCTTTTCCCCTCACAGCTTTTATTTTCAGTAGATAAACTGTCACAGTCCATTATTCTCCCAGTGCTAATACCTGCTATGTCATCTCTATGTGATTCTCTACCCTCTCCAACCTTGTTCCCCGAGGATGAGGTGTTCCTAAACGGATGCCACTCAGCTCCTGTCAGCTTTCCCCCAGTTATCAGTTTAAAAGCTGCTCTGCTGCCTTTTTGAGGTTGAGTGCCAGCAATCTGGTCCCATCATGGTTCAAGTGCAACCCATCCCTCCTGAACAGGTTTGGCTTGTCCCAAAATGTTCTCCAATTCCTGACAAATCTAAAGCCCTCCTCTCGACACCATCACCTCATGCACACATTGAGGCTTCTGAGTTCTGCCTGCCTGGCGGGTCCTGCACGAGGAACAGGTAGCACTTCTGAAAATGCTACCTTGGAAGCCCGGGACTTCAATCTTCTACCTAACAACCTGAATTTGGCTTCCAAGACTGACCGCTTGGCCTTCCCAACATCATTGGTACCAACGTGTACCATGACCACTGGCTCCTTCCCAGTTCTCTCTAACAAGCTATCTTGATTTCTCGTGATGTCTGCAACCTTTGCACCTGGCAGGCAAGTGACCATACGGTTATTATGCTCCCCACAAATCCATCCCTCTGTATTTCTAATTATAGAATCCCCTAGTACAAGGAGCTTCTCTCCTGCAGCCTGCTCATCTACATGTACCTGATCTTGTATTTCATCAATAGTGATGAGGGAGAGATCCTCAGGTGGAACCAATTCTTCCTCGGTGTGTGCCTCATGAGGTGTGATGAGGGAAAGAGCCTCAAATTGATTGTGCAATATGAGACTCTCTGAGCGATGCCTTGGCCTTCTACTCCTTTGAGTCACATTCCTCCACACATCTACCTCCTGGGTTGCGGGACATAACTCAAACATGCCTTAAGTCAAACGAACTTTTCCCATAGAAAGTAATGGGAAAGTGGATTAATCCATTCCAGATGATGAAAAAGACCCTCGAAAACAGCAATTTAACACAAATTTGACTGGGATAGGAAATTCCTTCCAGGGATGTAAATGAAATGTCTCTTCAAAGAGAAGAGGAGGCAGTGGAATTATAGTCCACAAGTTATATGCCTCCACTTTTTAATGATCATAGCAACAATGTCTAACATTTAAGTTTTACTGATTTTTAACCTGACGTTCCAAGTTCTGAACAACCCTATGCTTACCATTAGAGTCCCACAACTGTACAGCTCCCCAACTAAAATGCTTCCATTATGGACCAGACTTCTGCAGCCAGCTTTTTTACAAGACTGAACCAACTGTCTAACCAGCGAGGCCAGCCCCGAGCTCCCAGCCCTTCTTCTCCTCCGGCAGCAGCGGCCGCTTCGGTGAGGCCGAGGACCCACTCCAGGTGCTCTGAGCTGGCCTCGCTGAAGCCGCTGCCGGAGGAGGGGAAGAAGGCAGGAGCATTTTGGGGGTGGCAGACGCGATGCTGGGTTGTGGCTGCCGCCCAATTCCGGTGCCTTGCGCCGGGGCTCCGAGATGTAAGTCAAAGCCTGCGACTCAAGTCAAACAGGCCCCTTCTTGCTGCAAGTCAAATATGCTGTAAGTCAAGCAGAATGTAAAGTCAAGGTTCCATTGTACTTATAACTGTGTTTCTTTAATGTAATGTTTGTCTATTATTTGGTTTTTGCCTGAAAGTCTTAATTGTACTGGACTGTATATTATCCCTCATTACTGTAAGCCACCTTGGGTGCTTTTCCAAGGAGAAAGGTGGGGTAAAAATACTATAAAATAAAATAAATAAATTATAAGATAGCTTGTGTAAATGTGAAGAAGAACAAAGCATCTCACACATGTTACAATGCATACGATGCCCTTCAACATGCATTGAGGAAGATCTTATGTTAGCAAGAAGGAATGCTGTTCATGTGGGCCAGTATTGGATGACTTGCTGCTAATTCTTGGTTGTAGTGGTTGTGTTTTGTTTTATTTACTATGCACACCACTTGAGACACAGGTGGTTAACAAAAGAAATTATTTCCCACTATCATTCAGCTCACCTCAGAAGACCTAGGACCCAGAACAAAATGTCAGAGGTTAGTCATAATATCTGGGGACATTCATGTAGCAACAGGTAATTTTTCATCTTAATTTGAAGAATTAAGCAGCATTTTTTGCAGCAATTTATATCAGTTAGAAGTGCTGAGTACATTAACTTGAGGTTTCTTGCGTCCTGTTCCTCAAAATAACCAGATCTGAAGACTGCTGGGAAAAGATTAATGGTACAGTATTTGTGTGATACAAAGTTAATTGAGAAGAGCGATGGTCAATGGATGCAACAATAAAATAATTCAAGCAAATGACCGTGTACCTTGTGTTTCAGAGTACCTGTACTTTCAAAATACACTCATTAGACTAAAAAACCTGCTAGGCACTGGCATTATGATGTGTGCTCCAAGAAGTAAGATTTGTAGGCAAGACCACTAAGAAGCCAGTGGGGCAGCAGGGAGATGAAACCACTCAGGGAAAATGAATCCCTTCATCAGGAATAAAGGGGAGGTGAAAGAGCCCTGTCACAATGAGGAACTATAGAAGTATGTCTATCACAATGGTAAGATTACCAGGGTAAAAAAGTTCAGACTATTGATACAGTATGGATTTTTGAAATAATAATAATAATAATAATAATAATAATAATAATAATAATAATAA
>JAHTLZ010000010.1:55486847-55505769 GCA_023846285.1 Phrynocephalus versicolor | reverse complement strand
ATTTATTTATTTATTTATTTATTTATTTATTTATTTATTTATTTATTTATTACACTTATTAACCGCCTGATTTTCCCCATAGGGAACCCAGGGCGGTGTACAGACCTCACCCAAAGGTGACTCCCCAAATACAAAAAAATCCCCACAGCCTAACCAATCAGAACCTAACAAAATACAATAATATAAAAATACTACATAAAACACTCATACAGAAATAACTGATAAAATAAATAAATAAATAATATACAGGCTACACATCCCACCCCAACAAGCTGGGTATGCATTTTACTGAGTTCAGAAGGATGGAAGGCCAAGTGAACCTTGAGCTCACTATCTGGGATTGAACCCCAGATTGTGAACACAGATATAGCTGCAGTATAGCAGTTTAACCACCTTGCCAAGAGGCAAGCGATTCATTAGCCTGCTTTCCCACTTAAGTAAATGTGTCCCCAATGTTAAATACATTCCAAATATTATACTTGGGCCAAAGTGGATGACAATAAGATCTATGACCATTTAGCCCCAGAGACTAATTGTATTTGAGACTTGAAAGGTCTTGGACCAATCTTCCTTTTGATTCTGTCTATGCAATCGATTTTCAAGAAAGTCTTCTTTTCCTGACCAATTGAGCTGCCCCTGAGTTGCATTAATGGGGAGCTATTTTCAAATGAGGGTTGTTTTTGCGTGTCTGAAGCAATCAGGTTCAACATGCACTGAAGCCGATCCTCCAAAATTTGTACAAAATCATTAATGAGGCAATTGGGATTGATACAACTGGGAACTAAATGTATTTCGGCACTGGCAACAGAAGAGTAACTCTGTTTAGCATAGCTATCCATAAATTTCACTCTTATGATCTGGGATTGAGCTTCTGAAAAGATGTCTTTTACGTTATGACATTTTTCAAATTGATGTAAGCTAGATCCCAGCAGTGCTAGTATATTTTTAAAAAAAGTACAGGGCCACACAGCCTTATTCCTAAGGGTCAGACAATTAATTTATCAAAAGTCAATCTACTCAAAAGCTGTGAACTAAGAGGAACTGAACAGTTGATGTGAAAACCACATCCAGTTATCATGAGTTTGAATTTTAGTTCTACTCATCTTAAAAGGTCAAACATATACTTTTTCTGAGACTGGCAGTCTAATTTTGTCTGTAAATCACAATTGTGGACATGTAGCTTAAACCATAGATAAAATGTTTTGTTTTAAAATGTCTTATTATTTTCAGTTCTTTGGAATAAAAAAAAACACCCTGTGATATAGAGGAGTTCTAAAGATCTTCGGTATTAGTAACAGTGTCAGTAGGTATATATGTAGTCTCAGATGTTGAGGCAATTTCTATGTGGCGTACAGAATTTTATTCTAAAAAGTAGCTGAAGTTCACTGTTACAAGACAGTTACCATCTGGGACAGCTGTGAAGGGACACATTCATGGAGCCTTTGGCAATCAGTGGCCACTAGTAATGATGTACCAGAGCTCAGAAAATTGCTTTTTAAAGTGATTTAATTATGTAACTCATTACATAATTCAATAGCATAGACCATTTGTGTTAAAAGCTGCAAAAATTATTTCTTGTGCTAGTGATTATGTTTAGCTTTATTTAAAAACAGTTAAAAAAAACAAAAGGGTGAATAATGTGAGAGAAAGCTTCACCCCTCCCCACTATAAGTCATCAGTGCAGATCAAGGTGTGCATGAAAAGGAAATAGTTATCAATTGCTAACCTGTTTTTTAATTTTATTTTGCAAAAGAAATGCAATGGGATCCCTGTATCCACTGATTCATTATCCACTGTTGGCAGAAGAAATAAATAAATAAATAAATGGCAGCCTGGTTTACTGACACAGGAAAATGTATGGTAGGCTGGGCCTCCATATTAAGTGTCTTGACAGGCTATGCCAGTAGTAGACCAGGGCACTGTAGGAAAAAAAATGTATATGGTTGGATAAACCATCCCCTCCAAGGCAGCAGAGAGTAGGTGTATTCAAAGTTCCGTATGCCAAGATGCGGGAATGATGCTGAAATAATTCAGCAGCCATAAAGCAAGCTACTGTCACAAACAGCAGTTTTGGAGTTCTTTTGGTGTTCTCTTTTATCCATGGTTTTCTTTATCCACAGGAAGGCCTAGAAGCAATCCCCAGCAGATACCAAGCTCCTACTGGATTGTTATACACTCACTGCAGTGTTTGGAATCACCACAGTTACACATAACTAGTTACTTCTAAGTAAAGAGATATAGTTTAATTACTTAGCTAAAAAATGAAAAATAGAAACAAAATAAAATAAAAGTCAAATGCATTGTGGCACCTTAAAGACTAACTGCTATACTGTATTTCAGTGTGAGCCATTGTGGAGAAGTCCACTTCCTCAGACAAGCAACATAATAAATAGTTGAAATAGTTAATTGTATAGTTAATTGTAATGCTACTTTCAAGTTCTGTGGTGGATTTATTTTCTCCTCAGTTCCAGAGGCATTATATCAGTTGCTTGGGAGCATGTTGAGGTAGATCCTCTCATACTCATGTTCCATATTTGGACTTTCTGTTGGCAGCTCCTTGGCCCTTGGGCGACCAGTATGCTGGATTTGGTGGACCTGTGTTCTAAACCAGAATGGCTCCTCCAGTGTTCTTAACTTACACTCGCAACCATTCATTATATTTAGGTCTTGCATTCCAATGCACTATGGTGAACATGCATTGTGAGAATAGCATTTCTTTGTATACAATTGACCACATAGTTTTTAGAAGGGGGAAAAAGCAGAGAAGAATAGTTCATTGTAACTTGGCTTCATTCCAAAGCTCTCTTGTAAATGGAACTAGTCAAGAAGGACAAAGTGCAATGCTCTTCTTTAATCCCATTATGACCCATAATTCACCTTGTGTAGTCAACAAAGAGCCCATCTGGTGTTCAGTATGTCCCTCGAGTACATAATATGCTAATCAAATTCCTACATTTCACCCAAGCTTCTGCTGCTAAGTCACAGCAAGGAATAACATTATGAGTTGATAATTCATTTCCATATTCTCTCCATCATATTTTACTTGCTGTTTGGTTTATGACCTTTAGAGCCACCTCAGATTTTGACTGATGAATGGATAGCTAATAAAGTTAGCAAAATAAGCAATTTCTTCCCAAGGAAGGTCAACAGAGGTCTTTGCAATCATTGTTCCTATTAATATGTTATATTTCAGTCAGAAGTCTAAACAGTGAAGGTTTTCAGACTCAGAAGCCATTGTTTTGATGAATGAGGTTTCCTTCTTGTAGCTGAAGAGGAAATGGAAATCAAAGCAAGGAGATGGAAAAAAACCCATCTTTCTTTGTAGCTGTGGAAAGGAAATAACCTATTGTTGATATTGAATATGGAAAATACAGTGAAATCATAATGAGAGATGGATTTCCTCTGGGAAGAGAGGTTCAGTTTGCAAATAAACCGCAAATTGCATTTCAGCCTGTGTAGAGTGAATGCTGCATAGCAATATTTCTTTGATTTTTGTTTTCATATGCAACTCCCCCACCCTACACATATCAGAAAGGGTATTATTGCAAGTATAGCTCACTTAGTAGCACAACGTGGGGGGCAGTTCATGCTATGCAGGACTCCTGATCATTGCCCTCTCCTACATGTCTCAACCAATGCAAAATCACTGTGGTAAAATTGCAGGCAGAAGACCAACTGGGTGACAGCAAGCAACGTGAAACTCATCTCCTTCCTAGGTAGAACTGCTGATAGAAATTCTTTGTTGTGTTTGATCCTCTGTCTGTCTGTTTGTTGGCTCTCTTTTTGTCTCTCTCTCTCTCTCACACACACATACACATGCATACAATATGTTTGTCATAGAAGTACTTTGCTACATAGGGGGGGAAATAGCTTGTGAATTTCATTGCATTGCCCTCTGCTTTCTCTTCTCCAGCAGTGTGCACACTGTCAGAAATGTGTTGAGATTAATTATTTTTTCCTCACTAATCTGACTCAGATGACTAGCCCCAGATGGTTTGTTGCCTGAGATAAAGGATAAGGTGCCACCACTCCTTTCAGCAATAAACAAAGAGAAGCTGAAGCCAGCTTGACCAACACCTCTCATCAGGTCCATATGCCTGGTGAAATGGACATGTTCCTCAAAATCTTACATTAAAATATAGCAGTTATTCTTTAAGGTGCCACAATGTCTCCTCCTCCTCCTCCTCCTCCTCCTCCTCCTCCTCCACCACCACCACCACCACCACCACCACCACCACTGCCGCCGCCGCTGCCGCTGCTGCTGCTTTGGTGGTTGCTATTTAGTTTTGTTTTTCTTGTTGAAATACTCTCACAGACTAAAATGGCTGCAACTTCAAAAACTGGGCTAGCAAGTTGATCTTGCTATAAGTCAGGCAATGGGAGAACATCCTTCACCAGACATGAGGGCAGCAGGTTAGCGTAGAGGATGCACAAAGCTCTGCCTGGAAGATACGTGAAATTCTTCCCTCCAACAATTGCATAGCTCAAGAGCCACCATAGCTGCCCACCACACCCTTCAGCATCTGTTTCCATGCGCTGGCCATCTTCCTCTACCTCATGGCAGGGCTGGCCTTTCCACCTCTGCAAAGAATTTGGGAAAGAAATAGCTATTCTTCTCCTTGCTTGAGACTGAGCAAAGCGTAGTTCATTAGGAAACCAGTAGAAGGAAACCTCTTCTGAGCTGGAGGTGACCTTTCTCTCACAGCGAAAGCTGCACTGCTTTTTGTGTGAAATTGGAACTAGGAATCTCTTGAAAGCCTTCACAAAAGCGAACAACAGTCATTATAAAAGAGATACAAAAGCTGGAAAGAATGGGCCACATTAAAAAGAAAAGGGAATTAGAGGTAATCTCTTGTTCCCATCAAGGGATATTTTTGCCACAAGTGAAGTTAAAATCTTTGTTCTTTTCACTTCATCAAAAATCCCTTCTCCTGTCTTAGAACTCTGAAGCAGATTGTCAGCTGTAGTAAAGCTGCTTTTCAGCATTCCTGGGGGTTAAAAGAGATTCAGTGATGGCCTTACCTGGGAGATTCTTCAACAGCTGGATAGTTCAGTGGTTTAGGCAACTGGCTGTGGAGCTATGGGTTGGAAGTTCAAATCCCCGCTGTGCCTCCTGGACTTGATAGCTCTATAGTTCCATTATGATTGTTATTATAAATAACAGCAAGTATTGAAAACAGGACTCACCCTCTGGCTTGAACAGCCTGAGAGAGGACATGGACAGAATATGTCAAAGAATACCAACTGCACCTGGCAAGGGTTCCCCTAAGGCAGGCATGTCCAAAGTCAGGCCCGGGGGCCAAATGCAGCCCATTTTCAAATTCTGAGCGGCCCACAGTCTCTTCTGCCCACCAGCTCAGCCTGTCACTCATGCCCGTCAGCTGGCCCCATCCCATATTGGATGGAGACTTCAGCTTGCAGTTTTATGGTTTGCCTGCCCTCCCTGCCTCTGTCCATCTCCCCCAGCCACCTGCCTAGCCTACCATTGCTGCAGTGTCCTCCCTGCCTCCTTGCATGTTATAGATACATGTCCAAAGTCCGGCACACAGGGCAAATGTGGCTGAATGGTCAGCCTCCACACATTTGCACCTTACCAAATCTGGCCCTCCTTGCAAAAAGTTTGGACACCCCTGCCCTAAGGTCATCCATAGCCCAAATCCTCTTGCCTAGCCGTGCAAAAGGCGTAACTTTTAGAAACAAATTGCCCCGTGTTAAGAAATCTCCATGGACATTATCTGTTGCACGTGTGACTCAGTATGTGACACAGATGTCTATAGTGATTTCTTAACTTGAGGCAATTCACCGCCGAAAGGTACACCATTTGCATAATACCAGCATAATGAGGTAAGAGGATTTTGCTCATTATCTCAGAGATGACACCAATTTATTTTCAAACCTCACAACTTACATTTCAAGGAATCCAAGGCTGTATAAAATCCTTCAGCTGACTTTTGTCTTGAATGCTCTGTAACAAGGCATGGTAAAGATTGTTTTCTGTCCTCCACTAGAGCTAAAATGGAAAGGCATACACACAATCCCACTGCTACCCGTCCAACCTTTGAAAGATACCACATGACAATTGTACAGACTGGTATTTGTTAAAACCATTGCCTATTCAAAAGCCAAGGATCCCATTAGGGTCCTTTGGACAGAAGACATCATGCTGGATGTCCCTGTTGACTTACATAATTCCACCTCTGTGTTCAGTGTCTGGTACCATTCTGATAGTGAAATTTATTTATAGAAATTATGTTTGCAGTTCCTAATGTGAATATTTCATGTATAACTAGAGAAAACAGGCAAATTTATTTAGTTAATGCAAATGTATAGGCAATCTGCCCTCAAAGATATGTTCTATTAACAGAGAGTGAAGTGACATGAAAGTTATATTTGTTTGGTTGTGACAGCCTTAGAGAAATCCATCCAGTTCCAGATTATGCAGCCTGAGTCTGTTAGAAGTTGAGGCAAGGCCGTGTAATTTCCGTATTCACCCATCAAACCATAATTTTAACTAATTTGCCCACCAATAACAATACATATACATTATTCTATGGCACTTTAATGTTATTTTTATTTTATTATAATATTATATTTTATGTTTATTGTATTGCATGAAGTATTTGAGTTTATTTGCACTGTATGGTACTCATTAATTGTTGTTAACTGCCCAGAGTGACCTCGCTGCCAGATGGGCGGTATAAAAATCCAATAAATAAATAAATAAATAAATAAATTTGTTTTGCTTGCCTGGTAAAGTACAATGTGCCCCCCTTTGTTTACAGAACTAGTCTGGAACTTTAGTTTTACTTCAACACTGGTTCTCTCCCCCCCCATTACCTCTGCACACTAATTTAGTGGTGCAAGAGATGCCATGTGGTATACAAGCTATCTTCTTCAGCAGAAGGCTCAGGAGAAATATCTTTGGGGCTGCCCTGCTGTGCCTCAGCATCTACAACCTGAAATGTTTACTTCACTTGGCCTCATGAGGAAGCCAGCCTTGAAAAATAAATTTTTCCTTTATCAATATTTGGTTAGACTGGGATTGTTGCTTGCTTCATTCGTGCACTTAATAAATGTTCAAAATTTCTATTTTTCACAATTATTCATAGTCATTTACAACTAGAGATGGGCACGACTCAGAAAAATTTTTCGTTTTCGTTTTCGTCTAGGGGTCCGTTTCGTTTCGTTTCCGTTTTCGTGAGCTAATTTTCAAAATTTTTCGTTTTCGTTTCGTTACGTAACAAAAATGAAAACGAAAACGAAATTTTTTTCATTTCTTCCCACTTAGCTCCATTAAGTGCTTTTCCAGTAACGAAAAACGAAAAACGGCTCAAAATTAGTCGTTTCGTTTCCATTTTCGTTCCATTTTTGAACCGTTTTCATTTTTCATTTCGTTACATAACGAAAACGAAAAACGAAAACGGAAACAAAAATTTCGCTAAGTCGTGCCCATCTCTATTTACAACCCAAATAAGACAATAGGGGTGGAATAGAAATTTGGGGTGAGATTTAGTTTGTTTTACAGTATTGCGTAAAGACTGCCCACTGCAGACTGGCAAGACCACTAGTGCTGTATAAAACAAATAACACACCAGCCAACTCCCCCGCAAACTGGAGGCTGCAATTGTTTGCTATCTGGGAGTAGACCGATTGCATTTAGGGACCCTGTTTTTAGACTACAGTTGTACAGGGTTGTGCATTTTTTTTTAAAAAAATGGAAGCATCAGGCACAGCTTCAAACACTGTAATAATTAATAATTCTAGTATTTTCTTATTGTATTGTTATCAAACTTTCCATTCATACATTATATTCATTGGTTTCCATTTCTCTGAAGTAGTAATTAAAACTTCATTTACAACAGGAATGACTGAGACACTCAAGACTTGTGTCCCAAATATTAATGCTAAAAAATGTTGAAATGATAAATAGTACCATGGCGTACCAGGAAGAGGAGATGTACAGAATGTTGTAAATGTCAAAAAATTCTGAACTATCCAATCAATTGGCTTAATATATAAATCCTACAATCTGTTCACCCCCACCCAATAAAAATAATTTTCCTGCAATTGGCAGACCAGAATTACCCCACATAGGTAACTCAATATGGGAATATGCTTCAAATTACAATGGCTGAGAATTGAGAAATAATAAATTGAGGCCAAACTGGCAAGTGAGATCACAAAGTGATCTCAGTGAAATCATTTAACCATTTCAGTGTTGGAAACCAAGTGGATCCAGTAGCCTGTAGGGGCAGACCACCTTAATGGGCCCTTGCTTCCTGTGGGTAGGGGATGCCACTGCAAGGCTGCAATTTAACATGTGTTGATCTGACCATGGCAAGGGGACTGACACAAAGTTGCTCCCCACTGGACTACCTTCTCTCTGCACATTGGAGAAAACCAAGTCTAATGTGTGGCCTGCCATGTAGGTGGGGGCATAGACATATTGGGACCAATCCAAGGAAACTACAGTTTCCAAGAACTCAAGAGTTGGATCTGTGATCTGAGCCTCTACATGGATGTTGCAGACACCCAGTACAAGGAGTGTGGGGGACGCTCAGAAGTGCTATGTAAAAAAAAGGTTGCCAGCTTCAGAAGGGAGAGCACTGGGTCACAGAGAGTGCAGTATGGCAGCACAATCCAAGAACCTTCCCTATCCGCAGTCAACAGGTGAAAGGCCTTAGACCTGGTATTTTTTATCATTTAATTTTTATTTTTGAATATTTTTTTACCCTGGCTTTCTCCTTGGAAAAGGACCTTAGGCAACTTACAGTAGAAAGGAACAGTATACAGCCAAGTAAATTTAAGACATATTCAAGTTAAAGAACAGGGAATTGAAGGGCATCTTACAACATTAAGTGACAATATTAAAGCTAAAAGAGAATGCGAGTAGTTAAATAAATGATTAAACATTCCATTATAAGGGATGGAACTAACATTGAAAACACAAATGTACTTATGAAGTCACTCAATGTAATCATGTAAGGTATACCATCTAAAGTTATGAGAGATGGAAACTAAACATTGAAAACATACTGTCAATGCAATCATACAAGAATAAGTATAAACACAAAGTTATTAGATTAGAAATGGGCACAAAATTAATTTTTAATTTTTTTTTGTTAGTCATTATTTGTTTCGTAAGCTAACAAAATGAATAGCAAATCAACCCATCAAAGAAAAATGAAATGAAACTGAAATTTCCGTTTAGTTCATTTTGTTTTTTGTTCTAGAGGACATCTACCTTGAGTCCCGCACTGAGTCCTGACCTTCTCTTTGGCAGCAAACGAGGTGCGGGGAAACAAGTGCCTCTCAGCTGTGTGGGGGGGGGAAACCATCCCCGGCATCAGGGACATAAAATAACAAACAAACAAACAAACAAACAAACAAAAGAAAAAAGCACCGACCTGACCTAGGAGCTGCATGGTTGGCCTTGTAAAATTTAAAAATAATAATAAAAATTAAAAAGCACCAACCCGGTCCTGGGGGCTGCATGGTCAGTGCTGGAAAATTAATTAATTAATTAAATAGCGCTGGCCCCACCAGTACTTTAAAAAAATAAAAATAAAAATAAATAAATAAACCTTGGTCTGGCCTGTGGGCCAGCCAGGAGTTTAAAAAACAACAAAAAAACCCAAAATTTAAAATTAAAAAGGGGGGTACAGGGAAGCAAGGGCCTCTCAAATGTGAAAAATAAAAACCAGCCCCGGCATCGGGGACTTAAAAATTTTATAATAATAAAAAAATTTAAAAGTGCCAACCCAGCCCGGGAGCCACATGGTCGGCCTTGTAATTTTTTTTAAAGCGTCGACCTGGCCCCAGGGGCCACATGGTCGCCACTGGAAAATTTTTAAAAATACATTTAATTTTTTTAAAAATGGTGCCAGCACTGGCTGGTACTTTAAAAAATAGAAATAGAAATAGAAATAAATAAATAAAAACCTTGTTCTGGCCTGCGGGCCAGCCAGAAGTGATAAAATAAAAAAAGGGGGTGTGGGGAAGCAAGCACCTCTCAGCTGTGTGGGGGGGAAGCCCCCAACTTTGGAGGCCTCATGCAGTCCGCCCACATCCCAGAGTGGCCGGCGCTGATGATAAGCCTCTGTGGCGGTGATTCCCCGGCTGCTGCAGCAGCGATCCCCTGGTGACAGCAGCAGTGGTGGTCCCTCGGTGGTGGCAGTGGTGAGGCTGTGAGGAAGCTTCCAAGCTGCCACTGCACTGCCAGGATCACCGGGGTGTGAACCCGGCCGGCCAGCTGGAGTGGCCCAGTGCCTGGCAGGATGGCCCAGGCCCCTTGCCACCACTGGGATCAGGTAAGCCAAACCAGTTCGTTTTTGTTCAGTTTGTACAAATTTTTGTACAAATTTCAGGGGAGCCTGAAATAGAATGAACTGAACCATTGGTTTTGCATTTCGTGCCCACCTCTATCAGTGATTATAACCACAAAGTCTGTGTAGTTGGGTATGGTAGATTTCTATAAAAGTCTCAAAATAGGTAGTCCATCATTCAGGGAAAACTCACCTGAAGAGAAAGGTCTTTGCCTGTTTCCAGAAAGAAAGCAGGGATGGGGCAGTCCTGGACTCTAGTGGGAGGGAGTTCCAGAGTCTAGGCACAGCAGCCAAAAATGGCCTTTCATGTGTTCCCACGAGACATACCTATGAAGGTGAAAGGCCTCTCCTGATGACCTTAGCACCCGAGCCAGTTCATACTGTGAGTTTCAGTCTTTGAGGAAGCTAGGACCCAGTTCATATAGTGCTTTGTAGGTGAAGGTCAGCACTTTCAATTGTGCCCGATAAGGGATTGGCAGCCAGTGGAGCTGCTTTAATAGAGGTGTAATGTGATTTATGTAACCTGCCCCAGACAGCAATCTGGTTACTGCATTTTGGACCCACTGAAGTTCCCTGAGACTTTCCATTGGTAGCCCCACATAGAGCGCATAGTAATCTAGTCAAGACATCACTAGGGCATGTGTCACTGTGGCCAGAACAGGTTTCTCAAGAAATGGGCATAACTGGTGAAGAGGCGCTCCTGGCCACAGCTGTGACCTGGGCATCTAGGCTCAAGGATGAATCCAGGACAAGCCAAAACTAACACCTTTTTTTTTTCAATTGATGAGTGATTCCACCTAGTACTGGTTGCATCCCTGTCCTTTGTTCTCCCTTTTGACATACCAGAAGCACCTCTGTCTTGTCTGGATTTAGTTTCATTTTATTCATCCTCACCCAGTTTATTATTGCAGCTAAATACTCATGTAGAGTCAAAATAGTTTCCATAGAATCTGGAGGTGACAAGAGGTAGAGTTGGGTGTCATCAACATACTGGTGGCACTTAACCCCAAAACTCCTGATAACATCCTCCACTGATTTTATATAAATGCTAAATAACTTTCCTATGGGAAAATGAACAATGAAACGAACAAAATGAAAATTTGCATTTCGCTTTGTTTCATTTTTCTTTGATGGGTCCTTTTGTTATTTGTTTCAATAGGTAACAAAATGAATAATGAATAATGAAACAAATTAAAAATTCATTTCATGCCCATCTCTAGTAACTAGTTGTTGGGGGGGGGGCAACTATCAGTTGCTCAGTTTGTTATCAATACCAGGAAAGTTTCTAGAGCAGATCATCTCATGTAGATGGCACAGCAGTTGCAGTGTGAGGATAATTGAGCAATCTTTGCTTCTTTTTCCTGTTAGTTAAGGTTTTGCCATCCTTTTCTACAAGGCACCAAAGGCAGCCAAGCACAAAAAGAATAAACTTGTTAAATAGCTCATATATTGAAAACAGCAGGTAGCCTGAACAGAACTTTCCTGTGCGCACCCCAAACCCTAAATATTAACCAAGAAGAGGCTTGGCTAATCCTGTGGAGGACAAAACCAACACACTTTGCCAAATACATAAATGCTGAAGAGTGTCTCCCATCGGGACAAGATTCTGGCTTGGCCATCTGGAGCTCACTTAATGGACTTCGAAGTGAAGTACCGTAGAAAGATCAAAGAATGATCAAATCAAATGGGGCTGCTCAGATACAGGGCACATTTTCTGTGACTCTGAAGACATTCAATCAATGCAGCACTTTAAGTGCATGCAGTTTATGTCCCACTAGATGAACAAAAGAAAATCTAGCCAATAGCTGAGACATGCTATTGAAATAGTCTGCCTTTGGTAAAAAAAAAAGTTTATCTCAATATTTTACCCTGTTTTGATTTTGCCTATAGTTCATATACCTTCATATTTTTAAATGGTGGTTGTTTCAATTTCTATACTGGCCCATCGTGCCAGGGCACTCTCAGGGAGCTTTACAATGTACCCAGGCAAAGAACACTTTATGGAACACTGTGATAAAACTAAATAAAAGCTAAATCAATAGATAATTCGCCCAGTCACTGCTGTTTCAATGGGCCATCATCATAAAGATAACAAGCAGAAATTTGATGTATATTTTGCTTGCCTCTTTTTTTCCTTTTCCCTTTCTTTGCCAGCTTTTTTCAGGGCAGAAGTCGGATAAGCTGTCAGCTGCACTCCCAGAAGCCTGTAGAAATTAACCCGGAACTTAATGTTTTTAGCAGAGACGTTGATTTATAGATCTATACAAGGAACAAGAAAAGACTGCAAGGATTGTTGAGCTCAACTCCCTGCCAAACAAGGACGAGTGGCACGATGCATACTACAAGTGTGAGGACATCTACAAGGACACCCCTGGCCCTGTGGGCAGGCACTTCCCCCCAACCCTCAGAAAGGATTTCTTCATGGCCAGCTTTCCTATAGACGTAGGTGGTACCAGTTCTGATCCAGAAGGAAAGGTAGGACTGAAGGGAATGGAGAATGTTCTGGAACAGGAAAGATGTGTCCTAATGGATAGGGAGCAGGAGGAGCATAAAAAGAGGGAGATTATCCCAGTGGAGGTAAGGGGTAGATGGTGAGAGAGAAGCCAGATCGGGATGTCTGCCAATTGATTTATGTCCCACTTTCTCCTTGGTCAATTACTCGTGTTGTTCATTAGGAACTCTTGGTTGCTTTAGAGACATATAGAAGGAAAGGGAGAGGCACCCAAGAGCTCAATCATAATGAGGTGCCATCATCACCTGAGCAACCTCACCTCCCAACCTGAATATCTGGTACAAATTCCTCATTTCCCCCTAACACGAAATATCATTTTGAAGCAAATTTTATATTATCAATCAAATAGGCAGGGCTCTGTTTTGTGACATCTGCATCATAGTGGACAAAGTTCAGAGTATGCGACTTAACAAGAATTATTTATTTTAGCCTCCCGTGGAAGTCCTTCTGTTCTTGATGCCCCTCTGTTCTTGTTAGTAATGAGATGAATTGCAATTGAAGCAATGCTTTTAATTACACTGGGTACATCAGGGCTTACAGACTGCTTGCAGTCATATTGTTTTTGTCAGTTTCTGTGTTTAAAACATCCAGTGCCAAGGTCCATATAATCGGACTTAAGTCCTTATTGCTTTTCCTAAGAAAAGATTATTGTTGAGTACTGTTAACTGTTGAATCTCTGTGTATTGAAACCTCCTTGTGATTCCTAGGATTCCACTTGCACCCTTGGCAGATTACCATTATTGTCGTTGTCAGTTCTTTAGCTAACTTGTCCTCCCTGCAAGAAATGGGTTGTCTGGACTCTTGACAAACTGCATTGTCAGGTAGTCAGTCTCAGTGATGTTTCTTTCAAACAAATGGTTTGGTGTTGGCAGCTATACAGGTAGACTGATAAAATAAATGCTGGTTTCAATTAAAATGTCCGACTTCAAAATGATAACACATCACCATTTTGTCCTAGTGAAAGGAACACCTTCTTTGTGAAATGTCATCTGTTAAACAAAATGTAAATTTCTACCACTGCTCTGTATTTTTAAGCAAATTAAAACTAGCTTAATGTACCAGCATTCTTAGTACTGTATTAGCATGGCATGTGGTCAGAAAACCCAGCTTTGTTGCTAAATTCCTCATTATTCAGCCTGGGTGAAGAGGAAATTCTTCCTCCTGAGGGGAATAAAAGAAGACTTTTTCAATCTCTGGAATGGTACTGCATGATCCCCACAGAAATATATTTCCTTTCAAGGCAAGTAGCATCTGTGGGGATTTGTACAAAAATGTTTGGGGACTGTGACGACATCAGGAAATCCTGAGTGCTGTGTTCAGTTGCTGAGTCCGGGAGATTGACGCAAGTGTGTTTGGAAAGGGAGCTTAATCCCACCACATTCTCTGTCCTATTCTCCCACACATTCTGTGGCCGACTTTGCAGGGACCACATGGCTTGCAAGCTCTAATCATCTTAATGCCAATAGTTCATTATCTTAGAACTGAAGAGGACTGAAGTCTGCCAGATAAGCAGTATCTGACTTCTACTAGGTGGAGTGGAACAGTTGACTACTCAACCCCAGAAGTGCAGAGAAAATCCATACCATCAGGCTGCAGCAAGAAAGTCAAGATGTGACCGGAACTTCGAGCATTGCTTTCCTTTAGTTGTCAACCTGGGAGCAGCCCTTCTATCAGGAGGAAGAAATGCACCACTCCTCTGTGTCCTTTTGTGCATGAAACCCCAGTTGCTTCATCCTTTCATTCACAAGCAAGACTGTGCTTTGTTTTGTTTGTTCACCTTGCTTGGTGAAGACTTCCAGTTCTCTAGTAGCTTTCTTCACGTTGGCTCAAGTGCTCTTCCCTAATTATGATGGTAAAGCTGAGATGAAGTAACCAACCAACTATATATGAAATTCTTAACTTTTTGCTATAATATCCTTTTTAACCAATGTTCTTTTCTTTTTTAAGATACAGTTTCCCCCTTTAAAGTGAAATTACTAGACTGGCATTTCATAAAAAGCCTACTTTTCAGTTATTTACACACAAATGCTGAAAGCATTGTGGTTATGGTTTCTTCCTGGCTTAACCACATATTCATTATGTACTAGGCCCATTGAATCAATGTGAATGTAGTGAGTCAACTCCTCCTAAATTCCATTTATTTAAATGGGCCTACTCAAGCATCAAGTTATTCAGCCTGGTAAACCACTGTTAGAGTAGGCAGGCTTGAATCAATGGCATGGGAGAGTTGGCTCACGAAATCCCCATTGAGTCTAGACCCAGTCTAGCATGATTTACTATGCCAAACAACAGGATTTTAGCCTTTTTGATTTTGCTTTTACCACAAGTGCCAAAAATGTAATGATTCCACTGATACAAAAAGAAAATAAACTTTCCCCTCATATTTCCATGACCTTTCCAAATAAACTTATATGCCAAAATCATCCCATTCATACTTATTCTGTCAGCATGGTTGCATCATTACTTTTTGGTTTACCTCATGGTGGAATTCGCTGAAGTGGTTAGCTTAATGCTTCGGTACACCAAGCAGTGTTGCAAGTAAAAGACAACGTAGTTCTCTGTTTTGGCTCCTGGTAGCACACAAGTCAGGCATGAAAGTTCATACACTCAAGCCAACTGTAAAGAGCAATATGGGAATGCTCCAAGATGACAAGGTCAGATGGTACCCAAGTTCCAAGACCCCTTGTGACCCAAGGGAAAGTAATCAAGACAGCTACAGAAAGCAGAAAAGGCAAAGGCAAGTAAGACAGAAACACTGAAGCAAGGAGCCAAGGTGGACTGGGGATGTATCAAGCAGGCAATGTTAGTGAAACAGAAAAGATGTAGCTGTCCTGCCAATCCACACTCACCAGAGGAGCCTGCTGCATCAGAAGACACAATCTAGCAAACCAGGAAGAAGTGATCAGGAGAGCAGAAGAAGGGAAGCGACATTATTTGGCAATCTGAATGTGGAGACAGCTCCTTCTGGGCTTGGTGGGTCAGGAGGGAAAGGATGACCAGTGAGGGGAGGTAGAGAGCAGCCTCCATCTAAGTCTGGGGTGCCCAAACTTTCTGTAAGGAGGGCCAGATTTGGTGGCTGAGGATGTGTCAGGGGCCGGTTGCTCCCCAACCCTGCTACCCCACTGCAAGCCCCACCCACTTTCTTTTAAAAACATGGGGTGACGGAGGGGGAGGGAGGGGTGGGCCAGCCAGTCGCGGGCCACTCAGCATGGCCTGGCGGGCCGGATTTGGGCCCCCCCCGGGCCGGACTTTGGGCAGGCAAGATCTAAGTCTTCTAAGATATTCCACTTTTTATGTAGGTTTCTTAGAAACATTAAGCTCTTTGTGGATAGACGGAAGCACTATGCTGTTTACCTGCCTCAGGTGAGACCATCGAACATTGAACTTCACTTTTCATGCTGTATCCATTTTCCATCATAGAAACCATCAACTTCCCTCTCCACCCCCCCCACATATTTTTCTTTTACTTTCTTAAGTTTGCTTTTATAGTTATAATGTTTTAAAATCACTTAATGATTTTTAAGTAGCAGTGCCAATCAATCTAGATTTGTGATGCTGTGCAAAATCAAGAAAGAGCCACAACAAGTACACAACATATGCATGGGGGGGGACAGTATGATGAATGAATCTGAGCTCCTCCCAAATTTAATCAGCCATTTGTTGATTTTTAATCAGCCATTTGTTGATTTGTTGATTTTTTAAAAAAGGTTTACCGGTTTCAATGAAATAAAATAAATCAATTCCCTTCATTTCATTAGTACTATAAACATAAGTGAGATGAATTGCATTTGAAGCAATGCTTTTAATTACACTGGGTACATCAAGGCTATAGACATGCTTTTAATTTTTTGTAATAATTTATTATTTAGATTTTAAATCTGTTTCTTTTAATATCATAAGCCATGTTGGATCTTTAGGAGAATGGTGGCCTAGAAATAGTTTGAATGAATGAATGAATGAATGAAAGAATAAGCCACTGGGTACTTCTAAAACCATCCCACCAACTCTACCTCCATTCTTTAGGAATGAAAGCATCCTATTTTTCTTGTCACTGGAATGTTGTTTTACACATGAGATTTGCCACCTTTGCATGGATGTTTGAAGGTCTACATTTGAATGTCTGACCAATCATTGTACAGTTAAAAGCCAGAACCACAAGAAAGGAGAGCATGAAAATTGTCCTTTTGCAGTGCCACAACAGCAGGCTGAACAGGTGCACAAATTTCCCAGTCACCTTGTCAAAGCCTTTCTCAGCCTGGGGAACATTTCCATTTACTCTGCAATGACCATATTTGCATTTACCTATAAAGTGGAATGTGTACACGTGTTTTGGATGTGGTATAAAAAGCTATCCTTGCAATTAAGGAAGCAGCCGCAGGCAGTGTGCTCTTTAGTTTGTTTTTGCGTAATACATAGGTGCCAATCAACCTAGATTTGTGATGCTGTGCAAAATCAAGAAAGAGCCACAACAAGTACACAACATATGCATGGTGTGTGTGTGTGTGGGGGGGGAAAGTATGATGAATGAATCTGAGCTCCTCCCAAATTTAGAAAGAATAAATAAATTGTAGTTGGAACCAGAATTTATTCCACTAGTGGGAACAACCCTTGAGTAGAATTCCATTTGGAATAGGTGGGATGGGGAACCACCCATTGTTGTCCCCCAGTGCCACTACTCTCTGTGTTCTGGAACATCTGCCAAGCCTCTGGAGTGGAGCTGGGGGATAAGAAACTATAAAGGATGGTGGAACTGACAATTAGTGTTCCAGTTTTACCATGTTTCATCTTTTGTATGTCATTCGTTTTACATAAGGCATGTAGGCCACTTCAGAAATACAATGCACTGGAGAAAAAGAGAGAAATATATGCAATTATGGGTGATGTTTGGAGTGTGTGGATAAAGCAGGTCAAGATGATGCAACACTAAGGAGGGCAGAGGTAAAGCCAAAGGATCCACAGAGACATAACCAACTGCATCCATCTTGTTACCCATCATCTTCTGTTGCAACAAAGGTCATGTAAGTAGTGCATTATGTGTTCTTTACTAGAGCTTCAAGAGGAAAGTGAAGAAAAATCTATATTTTGCCTTCTCCCATAATCTCCCATTTTAGCTTTTATAGTTTAAAATTGATGCAGCACATATACTGTGTCCCAATACACGTTTACCCCCCCCCCGCTTCCTTAACTCCTCAACAGGGCCAAGGAAGTGTCTAATTTGCCAGTATCCTCTCTTATAAAGCTGCTTCTTGACAGTGGCAAATTGTTTGCAGTGATCATATGCACTGGAAATGATCCAAACCAGAGTGATCCTACCTACACTAGAAAAGTAGAAGCCCCCAGACAGGGGCCAGAAAAACGTGGGCAGAACCTCTCCAGGAGTGGGCTGGTTTGCTCCAGCAAAGATGTCTGCTCTCTATCTTCAGGAGCAAACCAGCCCATCCTTGCAGTAAACCAAAGAGTGGGCAAAATGCCTGTGCAGTCAGCCCTTTTGTAGTTCTGAATGGCTTTATGCTGTCATGTGTGGTTTGCTCCATACTGTGATCGGGAAGTATGTCCTGAGTGTTTGTAGACTCGCAACTTTGGATGAGACAATGAAAATGATCCTGTGGGTTTGGAAGAGATGGTGGAACTGCATAACTAACCACTATGCTCAAAACTAGCCTCTTTCCTTTTTCAAAGGGGTTGAGTAGGAAGACTTCTCCACCCCATTGAGCCACCTCATCTACCTGTTAGGAACACACATACCCTCTTTGGTTAATTGTCTTTTTAACAAATATATAACAAAGATGACCAAAGTAAACTGAATGACAACAGGCATTCAGCCATTTTTAAAGCTCTTACATTTCACAGGGAGATAATGAAACAAGTTCCAAGGTAATCTGACATATCAGTGATTAAGACTCTTCTGCAGTTTCAGAGTTCACTGAGGGCAGAGAAGGCTTTTTGTCAGTAGTCTAATAGTCCCCTCCCTTACATATATTCCCATATGAAAGGAGGGGGCTTGCTCCAGATTCAGATGTGTGGATAAACTTGGATATGACTCTACTTCTTTCTAATCTTTCAATGGATACATGCTATTGTGGTT
>JAHTLZ010000010.1:55475882-55486347 GCA_023846285.1 Phrynocephalus versicolor | reverse complement strand
AAAAAAAATTATTTATTTTGACAAGCACCAAGATCGGTGCTTGTCAAAATCAATAATAAAAATAAGTGCCAATCAGCTGGTGCATGGGGCCACGCGCCAGCTGATTGGCGCTTGTAAAAAAAAGGCACCAATCGTCTGGCAGGACCTTAACTAGTTGTCAATAAATAAATAAATAAATAAATAAATAAATAAATAAAAACAAAAAATGAAACAAAATGAAAAATAAAATGAATTTCTATTTTTTTGTTCCAAATGAAATGAAATGAAACAGAAAAAAACAAAATGAAAAAATGAATCGAAATGCCATTTTTGCATTTTGTGCCCATCTCTATTGCACACTATTGAGAATATTTCTAGAAACAATCACCTTGTTTCTTTTCAGTTGGCCTGAAAAAGGTTTTAACTGCAACATGGAAGGTGGAATTTTACTTTTCTCCAACTCACCTATTCCTACATTTCCACTTCAAGTTTCCTGTGTCATTGGCCTCTCTGTTGTCATCATATGGTTCCCCGACTTATATCTCCTGCCACATACTTTATGCATGGCTATCTAAGTAGCACAGGTTCCCAGGTGCTCCAGTGCTAACTGTGACTCAAGCTCCAGATTTCAAGGAAAGCCTAACTACTCAGGTTACCTTGCTTAAACAGAGATGTGCAGTATTGGGCTGAGACTGATGTTATGCTTTTGCTGCCTTCCCTATACCTGGAACATTCCCTATATACATACATTGTGGAAGAGGTTGCTGTGACCTACCTGCTCCCCTTGTATCATTCATTAACCATAACATTCCCTGTTTATACACTCAGGTTTATGGAAAATCTTGTGATAATTTAGCCTCCCTGTGTTTTATATTACTTAAAGAAGGCTGCTACCACTATGAATCGTTGTTAAAATGTAGTCTTAACCAGACAGAGAACTAAGAAGGATAGGGCAGGTGCAAGGGAGCGCTTGCCCACCCAGAATGCTAAATTCCTTTATTATTTTAATGCACATGGGCAGATGAAATATGTTGTAGTGGCATGCGCTGTGCACACAAATTATGCAAGAATACTATTGTGCATCTGGAAGGACTGCTGTAAGCACTCTTCTTAAGAAGTGTCATCTGATCAGCATTTGTAGGTGTCTCCATATTGAGTCTGATTCTGTAAAATTGCCTTAAGAACTGTACCTATACATACCAGCATTCGGTCTGAATGATCTGCCTCTTTGTCCTCATTTTGAAATTAACCAGCTGGTGTCAAAGTAATCAAACATTCAACAAGTAGTCAAGGTCTTTCTACCTATGCTTTTCTAGGCAATATTAATGCAACCAAAGCAAAAATCAGCCTTGCATGTAATTAAAAATCTTGTAATGAAGCAATAAATGTTTCCCATGAGACATACAATGTGAACAATGGGGTTTAAGCATCTCCTACCTGGAACCATTTCAAATTTCAGAAAAGGGCACACAGACAAACTCTTACTGGGTTGTCTTGGACCATAAAAAGAGAAAAAGTTCCTGCCTGTGTTAAAAATCTCTGTTATAAGTCATTCCTTCCTTTTATGTGAATATGGTGCGATCCAACAAAGACGATTGTGAACTTTTCCTGAATGTTTTAGTTCACTGCCATTTCTTTTCTGGGGGGGAAAGGGAAGCTGTGGAACTGCAAGTGCAGCTGGAGCCCAAAGTAAAGCTTAATTGAACTCCTGAGCAACTTCAAGTAAGCCACATAAATGTAATCCACCAGAAAGCAAAACAAACTTAGAATGCAGCAATTGATATGGGGCTGGGCAATTTTGGGCTTCCAGATGTTTTTAAAGTACATACAGTCCTGATTTGCACCCTAAACAGTAGCTGTGAAATGTACATAGGACTTAGGGTGTTGTGGGCCGAAAACTTCATGGAAACATCCGAACCCGAGAGAAGACCAGAAGGTATCAGTGAGGAGCCGGGCCTTCTCAGTATCCACCCCTAAGCTGTGGAATACCCTCCCTGTCGAGATCCTCCTGGTACCCTCACTCCTTCCATTTAAGGACCAGTTTAAAAACCTGGCTGTTCAGGATGGCCTACCCAGACTCTATCTGTAACTGACAAATGGTCATACTTGAGTCCAATTTTATTGATTTCATTTGTACTTTTTCAGTTTCCACATCTCAGTTAATTTTTATCTATTTTTATCTATTTATTATTATTATTATTATTATTATTATTATTATTATTATTATTATTATTATTATTATTATTATTATTAATTAACCACTCAGCTAACTACGCTGGATTTTGTAATACAAATCACTAGTTGAACACTTCACATAGGACTATGTGATGTATCAGCAAATTATTATTATTATTATTATTATTATTATTATTATTATTATTATTATTATTATTATTATTATTATTATTATTATTATTATTATTATTATTAATCTGGCAAACACAGCTGCCAAGTGTTAAGTTGCAGTTGGCCTTCTCCAATTATCAGGCTCTTGCCACAGGCCTAGGATGACTGGAGGAGATATCTTCGTAGAATATATGCTTATAGTTGACCAATGTTGATTTTGTCAATGCTGAGGGTTTTCAGATGTTGATCCAGGTCTTTTGGGATTGCACCCAAGGTGCCTATTATTATTGGTATTGTTCCTGCTTTCTTATTCCATAGCTTTTCAATTTCTATTTCTAAATCCCAATATTTGGTTATCTTTTCTAACTCTTTGCCGCTGACTCTTGTGTGTCCTGGTATTGCCACATTGACAATTTGAAATTTGGTGGGATTTTTTTGCTTGTATACTATCATAATATCTGGAGTATTGTGGACAAGGAGTCTTTTGCATTGGATTCTGAAATCCAAAGGACCTTATGACTTCATTTTTGGTAACCTTTTCTGGTTGATGTTCCCTCCAGTTCTTGCTTATGGTAGGTTGAAATTTTTGCATATGTTCCAGTGGAGCATGATGGACTAAATAATCAGTCTGCATGATTTTTAGGCAACAGCTGATGATGTGATCTACAGTTTCATCCTTTTCTTTACACAATCGACATTTACTATCTTTTGATGATTTATCAATTATTGCCTTTATGGCTTGATCTTGAGCTGCCATGATTAGTCCTTCAGTTTCTTTCTTCAATGTTGCTTTTCTTAACCAAAGCCATGTTTGTTCTTGGTTGATCTTATCATTGGTGTCTCTTATAAACTGACCATGCAGTGCTTTACTATATCAGTTCTCTATTCAGCTTTGCATTTGTTGACTTTTAAATTCTTGCTTTAAGAATTCTGGCTAACTTTATTCTTTACTTCTTTATGCCTGATGTAATCTGCTTGTAGTACTCCAAGATACTTGTATGATTCTTCTTCATCCAATGTTTTTATAAAATTATTAGGCATATCAATTCCTTCAGTCTTTACTATCTTGCCTCTGATATGCTGAGGGTTGCACACTTGTCTAATCCAAATTCCATTGCTGAAAATTTGCACTGTATTGAGTATTGACTCTATTTCTTGTTGTGATTTCCCATACAGCTTCAAATCATCCATATATGGCAACTTTTTTTTTCAAGATGGCGTGCGGCAGCAGCTCCCTTATGCCTAGGCACCCTTGTGCTTGCTCATTTCGCACTATAAAGCTGGTCTGCCTGTTTTTTATTTAATTTTTCGCTTTTGGGCTTGCCGGGGATACTGTAGGGAGTTGGAGGGGGGCTCTAAGGGGCTCATCTGAGGCGGCTTGTGGTGGGAAATCTTCTCTGGTCCGCCAAGACCCTAACTCCGGTCATCGAGACGCGGTATGTAGAACAACTGAACTGAGTGTCCCTCCCCCTCCTGTCTTCCCCCTTTTTTGCCATTTGCCGTATGGGGGTCGTACCTGGCAAGCCATGGGTCCCTTCTCCATCTGTCGCCCATGCGGAGGCCCCGGTGAGCGGCCGGTCCATCCCCAATGACCTTGAAGACTCAGGGATTGTTGTCCGTGGCTGCCATTACGGGTCCTCCTTTCTGGGCTGGTGTGTGGGGCCCGAATCTAAACCAGCTGTCGGGACCTGCTTCCCCCACACGGAGACCCAGCCTCCTATGGCTGCCCTGGCCTCCCAGTTAGCCAGCCTCGGGCCACTGACTGTACCGCTCGGGCAGCATGCCGGCCGCCGGCGTGGGCTTTCTTTCTTGCCATCGGGCGATTTGCAGCCATTTGGGCGGCATGTCGGCTGCCAGTGCTGTCCTCCATCTTGCCAACCGGCAGTCTTGCTGGCTGCAGGACATGTTTGTGCGCCTGCGCCCCTGCCGTCTTCTTGGCTCGGGCGGGGGATCGGCCGCCGGTGCTCCTCTCTCCACTTCCTGGTGCTGGGGGCCTTCCTCCATCTGCGGCCACCGCCGGTTGGGAGAGCTTGGAGATCTGCTCTCACCAGAGCTCGGGCGGCGGCTTGGCCGCCTGTGTCCTTTTCCTCCCCCCCGCCTCTTCTTTCAGTAGCTGCCATCAGCTTCTCTGAGGGGGAGAGCTTGAAGTCCCGTCTATCTTTGAAGCCCGGGCGGCAGACCGGCCGCCGGTGTCTTTCCCTCCCTCCTCTCCCTCCCGAGAGTCCTTTCATCCATGGCCACTGCCGGCCCTCCCGTCGGGGGAGTCTGCAGGTCGGGCGGCATGTTGGCCGTCAACGCCGTCTTCCATCTCTGCTGCCCACTGTTTGTGCTGTCCTCTGGGGACTCACCTGCTGCCCTGCCGCTTGGTCTGTCCATTGGCGCTTCCCAAAGTGCGATCTATACCGGGAACTCTTCAGCCCATTGGGGTTTGGGATGAGGAAGCTGGGCTGGGGTGGGGGGTTGCTGTGATCCTGGTGGGGGATGTGTGAGTGCAGGGCTTCCCCCTCAGCTCTCCCATCGTCTCCCGTTTTGAGTGAATTGACGGCTTAGCTGTTCTGTCTTGTGAGGCTCCTTCCTTTGCCCCCCTCCCCCAGTTTACCAACTGTCCCTGTGCCTTGGCCTGCTATTATATCATATTGCTGTTGTAGTTTTATTTTAACCTCATTTTGTTATTTATTTAACTCAGTTCTGTATTATTGTTACCCACTTAATTGTAATTGTAATACCAACTTGATTGTAATTGTTGGGGTTTTTTTTGTTTTGTTTTTTTAGGTCACCATGTCAGCAGGGGCTCCCATACCAATTGTGTTGGGCCGTGGATGATACGCTAGGAGCCAGAGGGTTAGTCAGATAAGAAGAACTCGGGTCAGGCATCTCAAGCCTGTCCTATGTTCTGACCCCTCAACTCAGTGCCACGTGTCCCGGAGCCATCCCACCAGCGCCTCCAACCTGTCCTGTCTCCTTATGAATGCCAGGTCGGTCCATAATAAGATCCCCGTTATTTATGATGCCATCAGTGACGGGAGGGCCGACCTGGCCTGTATCACGGAGACTTGGGTGGGTGCAGACGGGGGAGCCTTGCTCACCTAGCTGTGTCCGCCTGGGTTTCTGGTTCAGGGAGTGGGTAGGTTGGAGGGTCAGAAGGGGGGAGGGGTTGCCATTGTCTACAGGGACTCTCTTCATGTGACGAGGGCCTTGACATTGGCTAGTCCGGGATTAGAATGCCTTCACCTGTTGGTAGGTCAGCGGGATAGATTTGGCATTGTGCTAGGCTACCGTGCTCCCCGCAACCCAGCACAATCCCTTCCAGAGCTCTCGGAGTTCATCGCGGCTGCACTGTTGAAGTCCCCATTGCTATTGGTCGTCGGGGACTTCAATGTGCATGCCGGCGTTGAACTGTCTGGTGCGGCTCTGGAATTCATGGAGTCCATGGCCTCCATGAGCCTATCCCAGCATATTTCTTGCCCTACCCCCAGGTCTGGGCATGCCCTTGACTTGGTATTTACCTCCATGTCGGGGGACTCTAATCTGGAGGTGGGGGATATACTCTCTCTACCTGTGTCATGGTCAGATCACCACCTGTTGTCCTTCTCCCTGTCAATCGTGCCCCCCCCCCCGCGGAGACCCTCGGCCCCTTGTATGGGCCCACCCCCGAAGGCTTCTGGACCCTGCTTGGTTCCATGATGCCTTCGGGGAGCTTCCTGAGGGGTTGGCTGACGATTCGGCCAAGGTAACCGGGCCTTCTCGGTGGCTGCTCCTGCATTGTGGAACAGCCTCCCCAGCGATGTGCGCTCTGCAGAGTCCCTGCTGGCCTTTTGCAGAGCACTGAAAACCATCCTGTTCTGCGAGGCCTTTGGTGACCAAGTTTAGTTTTCCCACCCCCACAACTTCTCCCTAACATCTGCTAGCTTACTATGATGCAACAAATGCTTTATGACAAGGGTGCTATTGAACTGTTTTTAACTTTTTAATTGTCTTAACTATTATTGGTTGTTTGTTCTGTTGTCTGTATTTTTGCTGATTAGCTCAGCCTACTGTAAGCCGCCCAGAGTTCCCTTGGGAAGATGGGTGGGGTATAAATTCAATAATAAATAAATAAATAAATAAATAAATAAATAAATAAATAAATAAATAAATAAATAAAATGGTTTATTCGTCTTGATGTTTTTACTATTTGATAGCCCATATTTGTCTTTTTCAATATTTTTATGAATGGAATTACAGCAGTTACAAAGAGCAGGGGTGATAATGAATCACCTTGAAATATTCCTCTTCTGATGTTGACACAACCAATTTGTTCACCATCAATGGTTAACTTGGTATTCCACTTTTTCATTGTTGCCTTGATAAATTCTTGGATACTTCCAATAATTCCTGTAATGGCCCTAGATGTTATTGGATCACAGTTCCCTTGCACGCTAGCTAATACAGCCAATGATGAAGGATGAGCATCAAAGAGAGATACTTTCACTCCTATTGCAAATTCTCCACTGAAAACTGAGTACTCCAACACTAAAGCAGGATGAATGAATGGGAGACACATTAAGAGTGTGATGTGCTTGATCCAGCTTTCACTTGTAGCATGTTCTAAAGAAAAGCAAAAGCAAGAGGAAGAACAATGGAAGGAAAACTCTGCTTGTTCAAATTAATCCCTGGAGTACCATCATTTAGATTTCTAATTTGACTCCTGGTTAGGTTCTTGATAGTGTGTGAGCGAGATAATTCTGGACTCAAGCCAAAGATTCTCTTCAGGTTTAATGAGGAGACGAGCACACACAATAGAGCAGATTTCTTCTAAGTTTAGAAGAACTTAGGACTTAGTCCTAGGATCTTCCAAAGTTCAACTGAGGCCCAACCTACAAGAATGTCACAGGCATTCTCACTTTGGGTGGCCACACCTAGGGAGGCCAGGAAATCGATTACTTTTCTGTGGCCGGCCGCACACTCTGGAATAATCTGACAAGTGAGATTCACCTGGCACAATCCTTACAGGCCTTCAAAAAAGCGCTTAAGACTTTGCTTTTTAGAGAGGTGTTTGGCAACCATTAGTTTTTTTAGTTTTTTCTCTCTCTGTCACCTTGCTGAGTATCATTATTTGTTTGTTTGTTTACTTGTTTGCTTTGTTGTTTTACTATTTGATCATGTGTTCAATTTCTGATTTTATGGATAAATATGATTGTTGTTAACTGTCTGGAGTTCCTTCAGAAAGACAGGCAGTATATAAATAAATAAATAAATAAAATTTACTTTTTCCAGGGCTTTCCAGGTGAAGTTCTGTGATGTCACATGTGATGAACAACAGAATATTCTTACCTGTCAACCCATTTGACTTTAGCATCTTTAAATGAGAGCTCAGCAATAATCTTTTGAAATATATGAGGGCTAACAGACTTATCTAACTGCAGTTAAAATAACTCACTGAATAATTCATACAGTATTTGAAATTATGATTGTGGGAACAAATTAGCTATCGGAAAACTTGAAATTAATGTTGCTTATTAATAATGCATCAATTTGGGACGGGTGCTAGTGGAGCAGGTGGTTTGGTTCCTGGCATACAAATGCACAATTTTCCATTTGAAGAATATTCATCAGATGACAACAGTATGTAGGAGAGTAGAGAGGCAGTGGCCTCAGTTCTTGGATGAAGATGGCCTGTGGGGATTATAAATAGCCAAATTATGATCAGATCAAATTGTTTACTTTGGTAATGTTCAGTCATGTTTTGTTTCCCCCTCAGGGTTGTGTATTCTCTTTTCTGCATCACATGCACAAACAAGTGTTGATTTCCTCAGATTAGTGACTGAGGAAGACAGGAGCTTAATAATGTTACTTTCTGGATTCAGACTCCCAGAATCCCCTAGCCAATGTGCATGTAGACTATAGGATGTTGGGAGTGTTACTCCATAAATAAAAAACAACAACAAATGCGTGAGAGTAGAGATGTCACTTTCCCCCCCTATTTCTCCAAATCACAACTGCGTTTTCTTTTCATTCTTCTTACATACGGGGACACAGAACTTTGCTTTTCCACATGGACATTTGCACACTATTATGTGTTTTTCATAATAGGTGCATGTATTTAACACACAAAGTTTTCCCATTGCATGTTTCTGCATATTTTCATGCTTTTTTGGTGCGGTGGTAGGGGCACTGTTTGCATATTGTCTCATTTCACCTCTGGAACGCCCATCACGTTCCCTACATAATGCCACTCTTCATCTGTTGACTAAGTGGTCTTCTCTTGATTTTTTTCCCAAGGGACAAACTGTGCCCTGGTTTTACAACAACAGAAATCTGGCCTGCCTTATTACTGATGAGAGAGTTCAGCAGAGACATCAGCAAAATCTCTACCACAGTGCAGCTAGATGGTATAGCACAGAGAAAAAGATATTCCCATGGTGGGGATGAGAATTGGACACCTCTTGGCAAGGTGCTCGAGCCAGTTGTGGCTCCCCAGCTCTAGGGGTTCCCGGATGAAACAGATTAGCTAGAACCATTTCAATCTGGCTTCCAGTGGCGTAGCTAGAGTTTGGAGTGCCCAGGGACAAAGTCAGTTTTTGCACCCTCCCCTCTCCCCATCTATGTCTCACCCGCCTAGCAAGTGGGGTGGGGAGGCAGATCCTGGGAGAACAATGGGGTAAGGGAAGAAGGATCTCTCCTTCTCATGCCCTCTTTGTGGCTTTCCTTTCCAGTTAAGACTCTCCTGTGCAAACCACACAGCGTGTGGATAACGCTGAGCCTGCAAACCACCCCCGCAAGCATCACCTTTGTAGCACGCTTCCCCCTCCTCCTTTCCCCTGGCTAAGGCTTGGCAATCATTAGTCCAGGGAAAGGAGGAGAGAGAAGCAGGTGATGGGGATTTTGTTTCTCAAACAGCACCTCCGTTACATGCTTCCCTCTCCTCCTTTCTCTGGGCTAACGATCACCAAGCCTTAGTGGGTGGGGGGAGTGAGGAGCAATCCACGGAGGTGCTGTTTGGAAAAAAAAATGCCTGCAACAATTGTTTCTGTTTTTCCTGAAGGGTAGAATTCAGAGGGCGGTGCTGGGGGACTCTCATTTGAAACTCTTGCCATTGGCCTATGGTGCCTCTCAGGGTTCTGTTTTGTGTCCCCTATGCTCTTTAACATTTACATGAAACCACTGACCAAAGATGGGGTTTGGGGTTCAGTGTCGTCATTTCGCTGATGACACCCAGCTCTATCTCTCCTTTCTATCTAACTTCAAGGAATCTGCCTTGGGCCTAAAACAATGTGTGAAATCAGTATTGAACTGAGTGAGGGGGAATAAACTGAAGCTTAATTCAGACAACATAGAGGTGCTCCTAGTCAATCAAAAACCAGACCAAGGAACAAGGGCTGCAGCCTGTGCTGGATGAGGCTACACTCCCTCTGAAAACACAGGCACACAGCTTGGGGATGCTCCTGGATTCATCCCTGAGGATGGATGCTCAGGTTTCAGTGATGGCCTTTGCACAATTAAAAATAACGTGCCAGCTGTGCTCATTTCTTGAGAGGTCTGACTCTGCCACAGAGACACATGCCCTAGTTACATCCTGGTTGGATTACTGTAATGAGCCGTCTGTTGGGCTCCCTTTGGAAAGTGTTCAGAAACTTCAAGGATTCCAAAACGCTGCAGCCAGATTGTTAACTGGGGCTGGCTACAGGGGATATATACAGTAACTCCCTTGTTGCAGCAGCTACACGGCCTGCCAATTTGTTTCTCGTTATAATTCAAAGTGCTAATTTAAACTTATAAAGCTCTAAATGGTTTGAGTCCAAGCTACCTAAACGACCACATCTCTCCATGTGAGCCTGACCGGGCATTAGGATTATCGGGGAGGTCTTCCTCTCAGTCCCACCACCCTCAACAATGTGTTTGATGGGTGCTCGAGAGATGGCCTTCTCTATTGATGCTCCCTGACTTTGGACTCCATCCCACAGGAAGCTAGGCTGGCCCCATCTCGAAGATGATTCAAGTTTGAGTCAAGTTCCTGGTGCAACTTAATTCCGACTTCTCACAACTCAAGCCCCCACCCCTCATCCCAGCTGTTCTCAACCTCCACGGGGCTATATAGGCCCCATTTATTTATTTATTTATTTATTTATTTATTTATTTATTTATTTATTTATTTATTTAT
>JAHTLZ010000010.1:55428155-55475872 GCA_023846285.1 Phrynocephalus versicolor | reverse complement strand
TATTTATTTATTTATTTATTTATTTATTTATTTATTTATTTATTTATAGTATTTTTATCCCACCTTTGTTCTTGGAAAAGGACCCAAGGTGGCTTACATTGAGAATGGCTAATAGACATCAAAGGCTAACTATCTATTCCATTTCTGTGTGCTAGTTGAATACATGGTAAATCCCTCATCTAGCTTTCCACAATACTAATAACGAGTACTGAATAATTGTTGCAGTGATATTTTGTTTTTATAAAAAGATTTGTAAAACAAAATGCCAGGGTATTTCCATGCAAAGATAAGTGTATATTTTGAGACCTGAAAATAATAAAAATCTAGGTCTGCTATATTTAATCAATTATCACTCATTTTAAACTACATATATCTACCAACTAACACTCTGTCTGATCATTGATGTGCCCTGAGGTATAGATTATATAACAGGCCATGGACTGGATAATGATGGGCTCCATGACAAATCGCATGATTGCTCTGATTAAGATAATAGTAGGAGCGTACAACAAGAGAGAGAGAAGTATCATTTTCTACCATTCATTTAATACTGATTGTGAGATTTATTTTAAAGACCTCATTGGAGGAAGAGTGTTTTTGAAAGAAGGGTCTTTCTCAAGATAGTCAGAAAATGAAATAAATGGAAGGTGCACTGTTACCAAGGGGATTATTGAGTTTTTCTGAGGAAAATCAATTATGTGCCAATTGATTCAATCCTTTAAGAACCATCTGGCTTAAAAATGTGAGATACTGTGCTTCTGTATGATTCAAAACACCAGGAAATGGAGTGATATTGCTGCACAATATCATGCTTGCATTATCAGCAGGAAAAAAGGATGCCAAGTTTTACATTTGCAAAGGGCAGCCTGAATCTTGACAACATTAATGACATCAGTCAAGAATGGTCTACAGCATATCCTCTTGTGCTCACTACCATTCACACTTGTTGAAACCGCCCTGACAGTTGCTTTGTGTTTGGGTAAGAAGTGGTTAACAGTTCGTTAACTGATAAAAAAAGGAGTTAGCATCCATGATTTTCCCTTGCTTGGTATCACTTTGTGAATGTTAGAGAGCACAAATGTATATCTTTAGGCCATCTCAGCTGCTGTCATTGGTATTGTCAACATTTCACATCCTTCCATTTTGAGGAGGAATATTTGTATCCCTGCAGCCTGGATTTTTTTCAAAACAAACAAACAAAATGGGTGAGACTAACCATTCTCTTTTAAGTTAGACAGGACTGGTCTTTTCAATTTGTATGAAATCTAGGGGTATTTAAAGTCACTTATTTCTGCATGGGGAAAAATGTTTTAATAGCTCAAAAATCTCTTCCCAAACTTCCCCAAATTTGCCACGGGGAAAAAAAACACAGTTCTCTACATCACTGTCAAATTTGGTGCTGATCCACAGTATACAGTGATGCCTTGCAATGTGAATTTAATTCATTCTACAGGTCAATTCATCTTATAAAAGATTTGTCTTACAAAATGCAGATTTGTAAGACAAATAGGAATGAATGGGAAACTGATTAATTCGTTCCAAAACCAAGAAAAAAAGACAGAAACACTCATTTTTGGGTAAAACCCTCTTTATAAAGTGAACTTTAAAGATAAACACTGTGCAACACTGTGCATAAACACTGTGCAGACCTCTGAATCAGAAGCCTCGCGCTAACTACAATTCACCGGGTTGCAATGAGTGCCTTTAAAAAAAAATATTGCCACAAGGTTGCAATGCATCCTTGGTACATTTTTAGAGGACTCAATACCTTTATTGATACAGGGTTGCTAAGCATCCTGGGAGCATTTTTTGAATTTTCTTTTATTTATTTATTTATTTATTTATTTATTTATTTATTTATTTATTTATTTATTTATTTATTACACTTGTATACCGCCCCATTCCCACAAGGGGACTCTGGGCGGTTCACAACATACTAATAAAACAGATGAAAATCAATTCCAAGAACAATAACAATAAGAAAGTAAAATCCAAGAGCAGTTGGGGGGGCAAAAAAAAAAAAAAAAAAAAAAAAAGGTCCCTATGCATCGCCGTAGGCTTCTTGAAAAAGAAAGGTCTTCAAATTCTTCTTAAAAGCCGCCAGTGATGGAGCCCGCCGTAATTCACTGGGAAGACGATTCCAAATGGAAGGAGCCACCACCGAGAAGGCCCGCCCGCGAGTGCTCGCCCTACGGGCCTCGGGGTGACTGTCCGCAGTGAAAGAGCCACCGAGGAGCGGGTGGGTCGGGCCGGATCTAATTGCCGGGTGAGACGCTCCGTCAAATAAGATGGGGCCAAGCCATGGAGGGTTTTGTTAGTCAAAACCAACACCTTGAACCTTATTCGGGAGGCAACGGGCAACCAGTGTAGGCGGACCAGGATAGGGGTGGCGCGGTCATAACGGCGCGCGCCAACCACCAGCCTGGCCGCCGTATTCTGGACCCGCTGCAGTCGCCGAACAAGGTTCAAGGGGAGCCCCATGTAGAGAGCGTTGCAATAATCCAGCCTCAACATGACCAGCGCCTGTACCACAGTCCTCAGGGAACTCTCATCGAGGTACGGGCGAATCTGGGCTATAAGCCTTAGATGGTAAAAGGCTGACCTGACCACGGCTGACACCTGGGGTTCCAGGGTCAGGTCCGGGTCCAGGACGACGCCCAGATTCCTCACTCTTTGCGCCAGCTGGGGGGCGGACCCACCCAAGCTGGGAAGAGGGCCACAGTACCCCTCCGAGGAGCCCCCGAAGAACATAACCTCGGTCTTGCCTGGGTTGAGCCGGAGCCTGTGAGTCCTGGTCCAGTCCAGAACCGCAGCCAGGCAGCGATCAAGGGTCCGGACGGCCTCCACTGCACAGGTGGAAAAGGAGAGATAGAGCTGCGTGTTATCAGCGTACTGATGACAGCAGACTCCATAACTCCGGATGATCTCTGCCAGCGGCTTCATATAGATGTTAAAGAGCATTGGGGAGAGTGACGACCCCTGCGGCACCCCACAAGGGAGTGTCCAGGGAGCCGACAGCTCACCCCCCAAGCTCACTCGCTGGGTGCGGCCCCCAAGGAAGGACCGGAACCAGGCCAAGGCCTGGCCCCCAATCCCTACCTCCGAGAGCCGTTCCAGCAGGATACCGTGGTCGACGGTATCAAAAGCCGCTGACAGGTCGAGAAGGACCAGCAGGGTAGAGCAACCCCTGTCAGCCCTCCTCAACAGATCATCATGCAGAGCGACCAGGACCGTCTCGGTCCCATGACGCGGCCTGAACCCGGACTGGAAAGGATCCAAGACATGGTTCTCCTCCAGGAACAACTGAAGACGCAGGGCGGCGACTCGCTCAATCACCTTGCCCAAAAAGGGAACATTGGCTATGGGACGATAGTTGGACAAATCGTCCACCGCCAAGCCGGGTCTTTTAATAATGGGCTTCACCACCGTCTCCTTCAGAAGACTGGGAAAAATCCCGTCTCTGAAGGAGGCCGAAGCAATCAGTGAAGCCCATTTCGGCATGCTCCCCCCTGCGCTCTTAATCAACCAGGCAGGGCAAGGGTCGAACGGAGAGGCCGCAGGCCTGCAGTGTCCCAGCGCCCTGGAGGCATCCACAGGTGTAACAGGTCCGAACTCAACAAACCGAGGCGACCGAGGCGGCCCGACGCTGGCCATGACAGGAGCCGGATCAGAGCAACCGGTGTCCAGCTCGGAACGGATGGCCTCTATCTTAGATTTAAAATAGGCTGCGAAAAACTCGCTAGTGAAATCACTAGGAGGAGGCCCAGGCGGAGCGGGATTGGTGAGGTCTCGAACCACACGGAATAGTTCCGCTTGACGATTCGAGGCCTCACCAATTCTCAGGGCGGCAAAAGATCTCCTAGCCGCCCTTATCGCACGGGAATAGCGACCGTTCGACGCCTTAACCGCAGCCCAATTCTGAGCCGTCCGAGCGTTCCGCCATCTGCTCTCTAGCCTTCTCCGCTCTTGCTTCATCGCCCGCAACTCCTCGGTAAACCAAGGAGACGTGCGGGCTCGGCATCAGATCAGGCGCTTGGGGGCGATCCGGTCGACAACCCCAGCCACCTCCTCAAACCACCTTTGGGCTAGGGAGTCGGCGGGATCGTCATCCAAACCGTCTGGAACATCCCCGAGGGCCTCCGAGAACCGCGAAGGGACCAGGAGCCCCCGGGGACGGGCCCAGATGGAAGGGCCCGGCTCCCCGCGGGGCGGGGTGGCTACCGCAATAGAGAAAGTCAGTAGATAAAAAAAAATCATGAGCATTATTCATCTTACAAGGCATCTCATAGGGGAAAAATTGTCTTACGAGTTTTGCCCATTCCTAGAAATTTGTGTGTTGTGTTGTGTGTGTGTGTGTGTGTGTGTGTGTGTGTGTGTAAAAGATACTAATGCAGTTGATAGGAAACAAATGATGATGAGTAGCCCCATTGATTGGGGCTGCAGCACGGTGTTCATACAGTCAAACCATGGAGCCAAGTGCAGGCATCTGTGATGAAGCCTGGACTTCGCAGGTTGACAGCACAATCCAAAGATGTACAAACAAATCCTAAAGGAAAATGCATTTAGTTGGATGTTGGGTTGTACCATGCCCAGTGATACAGTGGAGTAGGGAGTCAAAGGATTAAAGATCTGAGATGTTTTGATTATGATGCCATCTGCCATTCTTCCAGACCATTCTCTGTTGTGTATTCTGTATCAGCTTGACTCCAGTATTCACCTGACCTTTGAAAACAGAGCTTGGATGCACCTGAAAAAGTGAACCACAGCACACAAATGTTGTGATCTAATAAACTTGTTAGTCTTTAAAAATCAAAGGAAAAAAATACAAAAGACACAAAACATGTGGCAACTTAAAGACTAGCTTTCATATTTTAATGTAACGTTTCACGGACACGTTCACTTCTTCAGACATAGCAACAGAATGAGGTGTGTAATATAATATGTGATAAGATATACATCTGGTATGAAATGTATATCTCATCACATATTATATTACACACCTCATTCTGCTGCTATATGTCTGAAGAAGTGAACGTGTCCACAAAATGTTACATTAAAATATGAAAGTTAAGTCTTTAAGGTGCCACATGTTTTGTGTCTTTTGTTTTGTTTTGTTTTTCTTTGATTTTTGCCTGAAATTATTGAAAATACTAACACGGCCACCCTCTTGGAAACTTATATCACTACTGCACTTTAGATTTGAAATGCCTTTTCCTTAAAGACAAATCACCTTAAAAATCACTGTCTGCTTCTCAAATAGCTGTTTCTGAACAGTCCACTTTGCCAAGCCCATTTTTGGCCGCTGTGTCTTTTTTCTTGAGACGACCACTGGGGGAGGTGTTTTTTTTTAATCGATTCCTGCACCCTCTTTTAAAGCAATTTGGTTGAATTTGCAGACATACTACACCACTTTTTTTGGTCCGCCCCCCCTGTTTCCGCTGTTTCCTTGTCAAAAAACAGGCCAAAAAAAAAAAAAAAGCCTGACACAATGTAAACATGTTCACCGACTTTGCCGATGCTGCACTTTCACATTGTGGTCACTGAAAATTGAAATATAAAGTGGTTCAGCAAAGTGGAGGCTGATTGCTAAGCAACCACCGAAGTGCAGGCTGCCGAACTGCTGTAGTGTCCATGTGACTGCGGGAGGAGATAAGGCAATGCAAAACAAAAAGTGGCTGCTCAAGGAAGTGCGGTAGCGGCCTTAGTCTTTAAATAAACTCTTGCTTGTTGTTGTTACCTTGCAAAGTTATTTTGGGGTACTACAATCCCCCAAGTCAGTGATGGCTAATATTGTAGGAGCTTTAGTCCAAAGATGCAGCTTTCCAAGTTTTAAGCAACAAGATATTGTTGTGAGATATGCTTGCTGGAATGCAAAATATTTTGGCTGGTCTTCCTCTTGGATGAAAGTGAACAACTATTGGCTTTGTGAACAGGATCTGTTCCTTCTGGAGAGGAAACTTTGAGAACTGATTTGCTGATGGAGATCAATCACTGCTGGTTGCAATTCTGGACTTTCCTTGGGGAACATGGCTGTGGGGGCTATTACTGATGAGCATATACACTTTAAAATTTACTACTACATGGCTGGTCATGTCATGGTGGCAGCTCATCAGAATGTCAGGGCACTTCAATGAACCATTTGGATATAATTTCTCCAGGACAACATCCATACTACCTACATCTGGCCTTCTAAGCATTTTCCTTCTTGCATAAAGCGCTACACTTCAGCTTATTTCAAGCACATTCTTATAATGGGTTGGTTTAGAGTTCGTTTTTAAAAATTGTTTATATGCATAACCTTCACAGCGATGAATTAAAATGACTTAATGGACAGGAAGCTGTCCATGTGTTATGACCTTGATACACAATTAAAAAGGTGATTTTTCTCCCTTGAGTTAAATGAAATGTTTCACGTTAGCTGGACGAGGCAGAGGAGCCATTTACATGGGCTTACAATCCTGCATTTTCTCCCTAATTAATGACACAAAATAGTGGTGGAACAGATTTATTATTGTCAGCAAAGTCATTAATGGCCCTGCCATTTATAAGTCAATGGCTTGTTGGATGGGTAAGTGCTACTAATTCTCAGGCCTGGACTGAATATCAAGACCTTGATATAGTGATTTAGTTTTTACACATCATTTACTAATGCCTCTATCTCAAGTTAATCTCTGTTTTTCCTTGCCCATTTCAGTTCCATCGTGCTAATCCTGAAAATGGCACAGTTCATATATTGAAATCTTGCTGCCACAAGTGATCTTCACCTTCAATTGGTGTTTCCAAAGCTTTGTTCAAAATGGAAGTGCCGACCTTAACAAAAGAAAAGAAGTAGCAATCAAGGGGGAACTAGATGACAAAGAAATTACAGTCCAAAGGTGTCCCAGGATGCAGTGGGAAGCGGTAGAGAACAAATTTCATTACCAGATGCAGAATGTGGAGAGCAGAAGACTATGTATTTTGTAGGTGCTGCTCAGAAGAGAGGAACACAAACTATTTGTAACTTTTCTGTTATACTTTTCCTTGTGGCCATTGTTCTTGCTGCTGCCGCTGAGGATGAATTATTTTGCATATATCTGGGATTTCTTGTGGACCACCAGACATTAGATAGAATACAGCACTTTCATTGTTCTATCTAGCATGCAGTGTACATGAACATCTTGCACCACTGTGCTAAAACATGCACAATCTTAGGCTATGTTCACACATCCAAAATGTCTCTCCACTTTCTTGTCTTTTCCGTTTTGTGGGTGGTTGTGTGATTGTGTCATGTGACTGATCCTGTGTGGCAAGAGTTCAGACTCCACCTTTTCTGAGACTTTCTTTTTCTTTATTTTAACACACAGAAAATTGTGGGTTTTGTGCTGAACTGTCCATGGGGATTACAGTTGTTTTAGTCTGCTCTCTCTTTTTTGTTTGTTTTGTTCTTGCAGTCATTAAATGGAACATCTTGGTGTTGTGGTTAAACTGCTCTACTGCACCCGTAACTGTGCTCACAACCTGGGCTTCAATTCCAGGTAGCAGGCTTAAGGTTCACTCAGACTTCTGTCCTTCTGAGGTTGTTAAAATGAATACCTAGCTTGCTGGGGAGAGGATAATATGCAGCCTGTACCATTACTTACTACATTACTACATTACCTACATCATTAAACTGCCCAGAGAGTGCTTTAAGTGCTATGCAGCGGTATATAAGCATCATGGTTTGCTTTAACTCTGTTCACTTCAGGATTCTCTGCTTACTGAGTTATCTATGGGGATCACAGAAACACAGTGACAGCAACCACTAATAGCAAAAATTGCAATTTCTAATTGCAGATTGTAAGGCAAAACCTGAAGCACTATGTAACCTGTATTAATTGCATCATTATTTAGATTGCATTAAAATATCTTAAATGTTTTCAGAACATTAGAGGTGTTAGGATGTTTCAGTAAAAATCAAATCAAAGCAAAGGCTAGCAGCCTATACTAGCATGAGCCCATTTACTGTGAGCTATCTTAGATTATACATCCCCTACTGACAGGCCTTCAGATTTTGGCTAAACTTGTACATCATGACTACAAACTATGAAAGTTAGTCATAACTAAACCTCACTGGAACAATGGAACTCAGTGTATTTCAAGGGATTTGGTTACAGTTAATTTTTGTTATATTGGATCCTGGGACTCCCTGCGCTATGCATACATGTGGCGTTGAAAAAGGGCTCGATGCTTTATACTCCACGCGGCTTCAGGTTTTGCTTTAAAATGTACAGCTCTGCTATTGGTGTTGCTGCGGTTACCACATCACTGTGACTCCCACGTTCTCACTCAGTGGAGAATCCTGGAGGCAGGGGATGTGTTTTAAAAGTTTTTTCAGGGGAAGTGGATGCTGACAGAGAGAGAGAGAGAGATGGGGCTTCTGTTCCTCAGAAAGCCACAATTTAAACAACACTGCCTTGTTTTAGGTAACAGACCTCTCCCTCTCCCTCCACCCCCTGGAAGGATGCAAGTGGAATTTTTTTGTAGCACACTAGTGTGGAGTTTTGTGTTTTTTAACTTCAAAATGTTAGAGTTTTTTACTTGCTGTAATTGTTGGTTTCTTTATATAAGAGAGAGAAACCTTAAATGTTAGGAAAGTTAGTGGGAAGAGAAACACCTGTTGTTTCTCATTTGTTTTTAAAGCAGGATAGTAGAAATGGTTCTTTTTTTAAAAATAAATTTTATTTCTAATAATTAAGACATACAAAGTGCATCCCCACCCCCCAGGACCATCCATTTCTTCCATGAGTTCTTCTTTATTACTCCAACGTCTGTTGTTCTAATATTCTTCTTAAAGTCCTCTTCTCCAGAACTGTCTTGAAATATTCGTCGTCTCTTTCCCCTTCCCTTCTACTAATACAAAGTCTATAAATTTTCCCCAAAAGTCATAAATCATTTCATAAATCATTTCATTTCTCCTCATTTAACTTTTAAACTACAAAACAATTTATCGTTTATGGCTATATCCCAAAGCTCGTTATACCAATCTTCCATCTTGAGATCTAGTTTAGATTTCCAGTTTCTTGCTATAATTAATCTGGCGGCTGTCATAAGATTTGCCATTAGTTCCTTTGTTATAACATCATAATCTTTACTAGTTAACAATGATAACAGTGCTGTTTCTGGATTACAATCAATATCTACTTTAATAATGTCACTTAGCTCTAGGAAAACCCTTTTCCAAAACTTTTGAACTATTTCACATTCCCACCAGAGATGCATATATCTACCTATCTTTTTTTCGCATTTCCAGCACATCTTATAGTATTCAGCATTCATTCTGTTCAACCTAATTGGTGTCAAGTACCATCTAGAAACCAATTTAAAATAATTTTCTTTTATCCTAACTGATAATGATCTCAAGATTCTCATATTCCAGATTTTCGCCCAGTCTTCTTTTTTTATCTCTACATTAAGCTCTTGTTTCCAGACCTCTCTCAGAGAATCTAACTCCTTCACTTCCAATGAACATATAGAAAAATTATATCACCGAAGGGTTCCCCATTATGTTTAGTAACAGACTTGGAAAATTTTCCTACAAACTTGAAGCATTATTTAGGGTTATTTAAAGCTAAGAAAATAGCTACATTAAAAGACTGGTTGGCCAAAATTAGAACAATCCGGATATAAAAAATATTCTGCAATCTAGTGATTTAATATGGATAAACTATATCCAGTTAGGAAAATGGACAAAGGACTGGGTCAGAAGAAACAGTCAACTTAGAGAATGTACAAAGTTTGAACAGTTTTTATTATCACTTGAATCTGACCAGGATAATATAGAGAAAGAAATGGTTCTTCTATACGAAATATGCTTGCTGCCCCAAAATATATTAATTTTATTTTTATTTTTTAATTTTTTAAAAAGGTATTTCTGGTAGAAATACCATTTCTACTATTCTGCTTTTCCTAAAGCAGGACAGGCTTATATTTTAGCATCAGCCTTTAAAGTGACATTTTTTCAATATTTCCCCCCAAGAGAGATGGTGTGGTGTAGGGGATAATGTTAGCCATGAGTTGGACTCTGGTGATCCAGGATCAAAGACTTGCTTGGCCATGAGCACTCACCAAGCAAAGGGCCAGTGGTGGTGGCGGCGGCGGCGGCAGTGGTAAACCACTTCTTGAACATCAGCAGCACTCTTCTCTACTGAATGATGTTACCAGCAAAGGGTGGGGGGGGGAGAGAGAATGTCCAGTAATTACATGGTTCCTGTTTCCTTCCTGGGGCTCACCCAGCTTGCATGGGATGAGAAAGAGTAACCTGTGAGCTGTACAAGCTGTGGGACAGAGGCAGGAACTTTTAAATGACTGATGCCATAACCTTCTCATCATCAGCCTTAATACGAACACGTTATAGAACATGAGTTTGGTCACTATCTCTTTTTTAGTCTTGTAACTATTACTGCAACTACTTTTAATGGTAGCTTCAGATGATTGATCCAGTCAGCTGATCCCAAGCACCAGTCCCAGTGCACCAAACTGTATAGACACTTGCAATCAGAGCTAACTCCTTATTTTGGGCCACTTGTCTCTAGTGTGATGCTGCTGCCTACTGGTAGCTCCCTTTCCACAACAGTTGCCTTGAAATGTGTCACCTGCCTTTGCTAACTATGCACCCTTTTCTGGCCACTCTGAACCAGCTTGTTCTGCACCATATGCTTTCTTTTAGGGCCACTTTGATGGCAGATAGTTCCTTGATTCTCAGGACTTGAATACTTGAGTCAACAAAGCTCTAGCAATCATATTTCTGAGGTAGCACAGTAGTCCTATTGTATTCAACTCACAGACATGACATTGGGCTAGCTTGAGCAACGAACTCTATGTAGCAGACCAACAGATATGCTCGCAGCATCCTGGGTCTCCACCCTACCCATCATCATACTCCTTTCCATCAGTTAACCTGCATTACCCACACACGAATGAGGAGAACAAATCAACATACAGCTTAGAACTAAATATTGCCTGGTATACATTATTTCACAAGTAGCACAGTACTATGCACAGTAGCTCAACAGCCCCCACCACGAATGTAGGGATATTATTCAGTGTTGAAGATGCCACATTTTCAAAGACCACCATGGATCATGGCTTCAACTTAAATTTGGCTTAGGCTGGCAGCAACAAGTCTGAAGCAACTCACAGAGTCAAAATGTACAATATTAGCCTTTGTTTGCAAGGAACAGTTCAAACACAAGCCACCAATGGCTTTAGATGGAGTGAGTTGAATTCTGATGATTATTACAGTGAGATCACTTGGTGCATGACTAAGAAACAAAGCCAGTCCATTACAGGAATAATTTGTGGCAACACTTTATTTCTTGACAGCCCAAGTTCTTGCCATTTCAATATATTATTTTTCAGAATGTATGACCAGCAAGTATTTATTCTTAGTAAAATGAATTAGCGCCTCCAGGTTTTCTTCATGTTCTTTTTGCTACTTAAAAGCACTTGTGTTTGTAATTTGAACAATACAGAAGTCTCACAATATATATATTTTTTAAATTCTGAAGATATAACAAGAGAAGCCCAGAAAGCTTGTTGCTGAGATGTTAAATGTTATCTGGCTAGGAATACAAGGAGCTCAATTTCTTCAGTACGGATAATCAGACATTTGGCTGCATAGATGTTTCTGAACAGAGTAAGTTACAATGTGACTGATTATGTTAGCAAATTGATAATAGGCTAGCTAGAGATTTCCTGAGCAAGGATTAGGAAGGCCAGGGGATAATATGTTCAAACTGTTTTCACAAGAGAAGATTAAGGCAGCATTGTGCCAAATAGTATTATTTGTTTCTCAGGAATCTTTTAGATATTGTCAATCAAGTCAAATCAACCAACCAACCAACCAACCAATCAATCAATCAATCAGTTATTCAGTCAGTCAGTCTGTCTGTCTGTCTTTCTGTCTATTCATCCATCTATCCAATGATTACACCAGCAATGGTGACCCATTCCTTTTCCTTGTCACTGTTAGCTTCTCAACTGATCTGGTCTGCTCTTATCCAGGAGCACCCCTTTATTTGCTGATGTGCCATCCACAGATTTAGTTATCCACAGATGACAAGCAGCAGTGCAAGGGGCCAGACCTGCAGTAGTGCAGTGCCATATGATCAATGGCAGGAGAGGAGGAAGCAGCAGCACAGTCTGGGAGAGCCCGCCTGCCCGCAAGATAAGTGGTGGCGGTGGCAGAGGTGGTGGTGGAGGTGACTGTGCACCCACTCACATGCAAGATAAGTGGTGGCGGCAGCAACGGAGGCAGCCACATGCCTCAGGAAAGCCTGCCCACCCACAAGATCAGTGGAAGAGGTGGTGGAGGCGGTGCAGTGCCATGGCGGGGTTCCTGGGGTGCTGGCAGGCTCTCCCACTGCTTTCAACCCTAGCACCCCTCAGCTACTGTGCTGACAGCAGCACTCCCCTTTCAGACCCCCGCTGTTTCGGGGAAGACCAGGGAATTCCCTGCTGCTGTGAACTCAGCAACCGCAGCAGCAAGGAATCCCCTGGTCTTTCAGTGCTTCCCAGCTGGGGTTTTTATACAATGCCTCCCCACCCCAACCTGTCAAAAAGCCCCAGCTGGGAGGCAGGGGGAGGGGCAAAAGGCAGAAAAAAGCAGGTTTCCCCCCTGCTGCCTGTTTCTTTTGGCCTTTACCCCTCCCCCTGATTATCAGCTGGGGCTTTGTAACAGATGGGAGAGGGCAGCCCTCCTCCCCGTCCCACCCTCTGGCCTGTTAATAAGTCCCAGTTGTGAAGCAGGATGGCAAGGGAGAACGGAGCAAGCAGCGGGAAATTCAAAGAGAGTGCTGCTTGCTCCATTCTGCCTTGCCGCCTGCCTCCCAGATGGGTTTGACAGGTCAGAATGATTGGGAAGCTGCCGCCACCCAGGTGGATTTTTTTGACAGGTAGGGCTGTCTCCACTGGGAATAGCGCCACCTGTCAAAAACTCATCTGGGTCGCAGCAGCTTCTGAATCATTTTGTTACTCATTCAATAAAAAGTTGTTTAGTAACAAAACAAAATGAAATGAAACATTAATTTTCCATTTCATGCCCATCTCTAGTCCAGATGGAGAGTGAGGGGGCTGCTGTAGTTACTTGTAACATCTGAGGCATGTTTGTTTTCTTGCCAAACCAGGTGCTAGGATACACATGCTCCAAGTGCAAGTTAGTTGCCTTCTTGGAGGACAAGGTCCAGAAGCTGGAGGCCTCTGCTTCTAATCTTCATTCCATTAGGGAGCAGGGGATTTTAGGGAGGAAGCAGAGAAGACTTTTGTCAACACAGAAGGCAGGGAGAATCTTACTCAGGATGAGGGCAGTTTACAAATACAGGAAACAAGCACTGGGTGGAAGGTTACAGTCAGAAACAGAACTAGGAACTAGGCAGAGAGCTTGCAGCTACACAATAGATTCTAACTAGATATAAGCAGGAGATGAAAAAATGAAATGCTGTATCACCATTTTGTTACTAAATGAATATGCCATTTTTTCCCTCTAGGAATGAAACGATTCATCCTAGAGGCACCAAAATTGCAGGGTAGCTTCTTTGGACTCTTACCTGTAATTCCCTCCCCCAATTTAGGGAGGTTCACGGGGCTGAGTTATTAAACCCCAAAGGGGATCCCCCTAGGAGAAAATCATTTCAATTGAGTTGGGAAGCCGTTAATTGCTCACCTGCGTCTTTGGTACTTCAATAAACCATTTGGATATGTTTTTGACAGCGGTGGGTTTGTGACACCCCCTTCCTTGCATTGTGGGTAGGCACCGTGCTGGCTTTGGGGCTGTCAGAAACCTACCACCACCAAAGAAGCACGTGAGCAATTAGTGGCTTCCCAACTCACTTAGAATGATGCAAGCAAACAGATGAATTGAAGTGGTGGAAGGGAGGCTCACACAGCCACACACATGGACTTTACAGCTTCTTCCTGATGCAGGCAATGGCAGTGGTGCTGAGCTCCCACCGCTGCCACCACCGCCTGCATCGGGGAGAAGCTGTCAAGTCCATGCGTGTGGCTGTGCAAGCCTCCCCACTGCTGCAACAAAGACACGGATTGAAGTGGCAGTGGGGAGGCTTGTGTAGCCACAAAAGCCAGCGGGGCTACCTCCCAACACAAGGAGCTGGCTGTCAAAAAAGTCAAAGCAGGAAGCTTTTTGCCAGCCAGCTGGTTTTCAGCAGTGGTGGCTTTTCACGCCCAAAAGCCATAACCATGGCATGCCATTGAAACATTTCTTAAATCTATTTGGGTTCAGTGTCTGGTTGAGTACCACATTCATTTGAGGGTATAATGCAAAATCTTTGATTCTATTCTCTCTCTCTCTCTCTCTCTCTCTCTCTCTCTGTGTGTGTGTGTGTGTGTGTGTGTGTGTGTGTGTGTCTGAGGAGAGAGAGAAAGAGAGAGAGAGAGAGAGAGGAGTGTAATAGCAGTCATCAAATGGTAAAATAAACTATTTTTAAAATTATACAAGACCACAACAGATATCCATTTAAAAGGGACCGCTTTGGAATGTTCAGTGATATTATTTGTTGAGAGAGACTCTACTAACAACAAGAAAACTTTTTGGCTACTTTCTGACAATGTCCAATGTGCATTATATAAGTATAACTGTAAAAACAAGATGTAGAGTTGCCTATGGCCAAGTGGACATGCAACAGTAAGAGCAGCCTGCTGAGATAGATAGGACCTTTCCAACCCACACTTTTGGTTATTAAACAAGTAAATAAGCCACTAGGGATGGGCACGGAATGGAATAACTCTGTTTCATTTCATATCATAAGTAATGATTTTTTTAAAAAACAAAACAACTCCCCCATGGCACCAGCGCTGTAGCTGGTGTGGTGGGGGATTCAAAATCCTCCTCCCTACTCCCTCCCATGTGATTTTGACATCTTGATCCCAGCTGGGAGGCGGGGGGGGGTAGGAGGAAAGGAGCATCAGGTAGAAGTAAATTCCCTGTCTAACTGCTCTTTTCTCCCCTACCCCTCCCTTCTCCCAAGGGGGTATTTTGGACAGGGAGTGGCCAGCCCCACTGCCCACAGCCCTCCCTGTCTAGAAAACCACCCTGGGAGGAGGGGAGCACAGAAGGAAGGAGGCAGAGGTAAATTCAATGAGAGCTTTAATTTATTACTGCTTTCTTCCTTCTTCCTTGTGATCCCTGCCTACCAGCTGGGGCTTTTTGACAGGTTGGGGTTTGGAGAGAGGGGCACCCCTCCCCCCAACAGCCCAGCCTGTCTAAAAGTCCCAGCTGGGAGGCAGGGACTGAATGTACTGCATATCCTTCTTGTTTGGTGTCAAATATAACTGCAATCTACGAAATATTAACATTGTATTATGGATCAGAAAGAGAGAATATAGTTCTTTGATATATTTCATCTAGCTATTTAGGAGGGGTTTTTAAAATGAAAGCTAGCACTTCATAGTGGGCTGCTGCCTGAAGGTGGAACTTATTTCAGATTCTTCTTTTTGTTCAACTTACTTCAGATTGTTTATTTTGCTCTGCGTTTTTCTATTGATTTTTATTGGTTTAAGGATATCTGTTCTTGCATAAACTACCACTAGCCAAGACTGCATTTTAGGTAAGTTAAGAAGCAGATTACAGTGTCCTGAGTATGCATGATCTCATTTGATTTTAGAAGCTAAGCAGGGGCCGGCCTCATTAGCAGTGGCGTAGTTATGGGGGGCAAGGGGGAACATCTGTCCCTGGATGCAGCATCTGGGGGTGCCAAATTGGGTGTCAAATGGCTCCCTGTCCAGGAGCCATGGGAAGGCACATCATGGGGAACCTGCCAGGGCCAGCGTGGAGAGCTCCATGGCCACCACCACTACCTTCTACATGACATTTTAGCCCCTCCCCATCCCTGGGGGAGCGGGGTGCAAAAACTGACTTTGTCCCCAGGCACTGTAAACCCTTGCTACACCTCTGGTAATTAGTACTTGGTTGGGAGATCACTAGAGAAGACAGGGGATCTCCAGGTAGGACTGGACTTAATCTGGTATGAAACCTCAGACAGCCATTGCCTGTCGTAGCTGACCATAGTGGACTGGAGGGAGGAACAGTATAAGTTAGATCCTTATTGCTATATTTTTGTGAAAAGAAAAAAGCCTTCTGTGGAGCCATTCCTGCCTGATGTTGGAAAGGTGGGCTAAAAATAATCATGTTGGGCACTAATCCTGATCTGTAATACTGTAGTTTCTAAAAAAGGGGGAGCTTCCTTGCACCAACAGAAGGTGTGCATTTTGCCTTCTCATGGTTGTTAATAGAGATGGGCACGAGTTAAAAATGAATTGCAACATTCATTCAAAAATGGCAAATTTCTCAATTTCTATTTGTACAAATTGATACCCCCAACAAATACATTTTTAGCAATTTTTGATGTGTTGATTTGTCAGGCTACAAAATGACTCCCTAGACATCTAGAACCACCAAAATTGCAGGGAAGCTTTCCCTGACTCTCCTCTACAAATCTGCAATGCTTGGTGAAGCTTGATCCCACTGGGGCATGGATCAGAGACAGGATGGAGTACATTTTCCTATGTGTCATGTGATCAACAGGAGTTAGACTACATTATACAGGCAGTCCAGATTGTGATCTGTTTTCCCATGTGATCACACTCTTGGTTGCCACCACTCCAGATTCTAGTACCATCTTAATTATAGCTCCTCCCCTTTATAAAAACTTTTCTTAAGTGTGATTTCAAGCAATTTCTTTTTATACAGAACTAGCTATACCAGTCAGAGGCTGTCATGATTATTTACAGTTGGAGCAATTAACGAGCTTGAGAAGCTCTTGGAATAAGCAACCACTGAATATTGCAATGATAGAATGTGTGCTGTGAAGTTGTTATCTAATTATGGATGCTCAGACTCCATATCAATCTTGCACTGAGATAAAACATAATTAAATTATTATTTTGCATGACAAGACATGAATGTAAATGATTTAGAGTGATCTAAAGACCCCTTGTAAAATTGCTTCTGATCATCTAGAGTCCTTTCTTAGAGGAAAATAAAATCCAGTGGCTAAAATCAGTAGTGCATCACAACTAGAGTAGGCCTGTTGAATCATGCGTTAGCAAGGCCTGCATTGACTGCCATGCAGGCAATCAGGATAGATTTAAAAAAATCAGATTCCTGGCTGTGGAGCCAGAAGTTGGGAGTTTGATTCTTCACTGCGCCTCCTGCTTATTGGACATAATTCTGATGTTGCTTTTGATTTTAATAATGGTCTATGTCTGTTATTATGTTTTATTATTTACCTTAAAATTTTGTAAACCTCCCAGAGTGGCTTTTACGCCAGATGGTACAGTATGTACTGGTAAGTCTAATTAATAATTAATTAATTAATTAGATGCACAGTCCCAAAGTGACCCCAGAAGAAGAAATGGTAAGCCACTTCTGAGTATTCTGTGCATAGAAAATGATAAAAGAGGTCACTATGAATTGACCTGAAATGTCTGGCTGTTGTAGCAGGAAGTTTTCTTGCCTGACGTAATTTGTAGATTTAGGTTTTAAAAATGAATTGTTGTGCCTTGTTTCGTTTAGATGCATTTTTCATATTGATACTGTTTATTCTTTTTTCATACATTTGTTTAATGTTGTATGAAACATTAAACATGCCTACTTTTCACTGTTTTGTTGTGTTAGCAGCGAGGTTTGTAACTACATAGGGTGCTTTTATGCTGCTTGTTTTATTATGTGTTTTATACCTGTGATGTCTATTTTGTGAATTTTGCTGACTAGTTCAGCTTTGTAAGCCGCCCAGAGTTCCCTTGGGAAGATGGGCGGGGTATAAATCTAATAATAAATAAATAAATAAATAAATAAATAAATAAATAAATAAATAAATAAATAAATACTTTAAAATGCTCATTGTTTTTAGCTTTTACTGTCTTTTTAATGATGTAAGGCAGGGCTGTCCAACTTTGAACAGGCCGAGGTCTACTTTTTCCGGACGAAAGTGCCTGAGGGCTACTACAGGAAAAACTCTCCTTATGAATTTTATCTGTTCCAAGCATATGCTCATAAGTTTAAAAAATGTAAGTAGAGCAACGGGATGGAGAACTTATCCCCTCACATTTTTTACTGATGGCTGGTGGGCTACTTTTGAACCCTTCACGGGCTACTGGTAGCCCCCGGTCTACCTGTTGGGCAGGCCTGATGTAAGGTGTCCTGGGTTCTTTTTGAAGACAAAGGCAGATTAACATTTGTTTTAAACTATCTACGTAATAAATTAATAGATTGCTTTGTTTTGTAATTGGTCTTCAAGACTTCTGTACCAGCTTCCTTTCATGCCTACTGTGCTTTTAGTTCCCATTCTGGGTTACTTCTAAGGTTTGCTTCTGTTTTGAACCTCTTTTGAATTTGGAGCCAATGGTCAAGACCTAACTAGTTATCTAAACTTAAGAAAAAATATGCATACTATTCTGGTGGAATTATTCTTAAGGAATCTTCAAATTGCTGTATCCTCTGTGTGATTATTCATGGTCTGAACAGGACAGGTGACCCTAAAGTGTTAGTAAGCACAGCAGAGCCATCTTGGCATAGCAAATAGAGGGCCAGATTGGAATTGAGGAGAACTGAGTTCAAATCCTCTCTGGCCGTGGAAAATTCCTGGCTGTGTGTAGCAATGGTAATGGTAGCTTACCTACAAAGTTCCTCCCCCAGAAGGAACATCTCTCCCCACAATAATCTTCCCATACCACCAGATCTTCCCGGGCTATGGCTCCTCTGGTTGACTATGCTGAAGAAGGCCAGAAAGCCCTCAACTAGAGACCAGGCCTTCTCTTACATGGCACTATCTCTTTGGAATTGCCTCCTAATGGAGCTAAGTTGGGCTCCCTCCCTTCCTAATTTAAGGGGCATCTGAAAATGCATCTCTCTTAAGAAGCCTTTTGAAGGCAGCCTCCACTGAAGTTATTTGCTCCTGTTCCACTGCTCTGATATGCTGTGCCATCAAGGCTTAATCCTGCTCACCGTTTGTGGCTATTCCTTGTTTCTTATGCTCTGTTTAGTATGTGTTCCTTAGCTGTTTTCAAATGCTCACTGCCCAGAATAGTGCTTTGCACAAAGGGGGTGGCGCAGTGGTTAAATGCCTGTACTGCAGGTAAATCTGTGCTCACGAACTGGGGTTCAATCCCAGGTAGCTGGCTCATGGTTGACTCAGCCTTCCATCCTTCCGAGGTCAGTAAAATGAGTACCCAGCTTGCTGGGGTGGGTGGGTGAGGGGGCATTGTGTCACCTGCATACTGTAATTAAACTGTAAACTGCCCAGAGAGTACTTGAAGTGGTATGGGGCGGTATATAAACAGAACACACAAAGGGTGGTGGTGGTATCCCTCCATCAAACAAACAGATCCCTTAACATAATATCTACCTTAAAAACTCCATTAGGTTTACCATACATTGGAACTGAGTTGATGTCATGTAACAACAGGCTTCTTGTGTGTGTGTGTGTGTGTTTGTGTGTGTGTGTGTGTGTAGTGGTGTGTGTGGGGAGAACAGCATATGCTGCATGGTTTTTAAGTTGTTGGCTAATATGTTTCAAATGGGGGCAATAGTCACATAATGAGCCCCACTGAGCAGAACATGAAGGCTCCCCACTCACTTATCAGAGAGAAACAGTATGTAGACCCAGGCAAACAAATGCTAATGGAATCAATATGGTGAAAGGAAGCAGGTGACCTTTTCCTCTTCCTTACAGTTTGCTTTCTTTGACATCCATTAATTCTTATATTGATTTTGTTATAAAATGCAAACTGCATTTGTATTGCAGGCCCTGTTGGAGAAAAAGAAACTACACTGATTATGTTGGAACCAAGTACATAGTAAAAATGAACTGCCCACCGCATTTAAATGTAGTAAGCTTCTTTAAGATACATAAATCACGTTGGTTAATGTTGCAAATGAGCGGTGCCCTCTTAAATATCAGAAATAGAGGACACAATAAAACATATTTGGCATGAAACAACACTGTCTGCTTTTTTGTGTACCTGACATTTTAAAAGTGCTATCAATAATGGCTATGGTTGTTGTAAGCAAAAATAAAGTGTTCTCAATATCCCCTTTGAAAACGTCTTTCAAAGTCACTTTGTAAACAGGACACCCATGTTTTTATCTTGGTGATAAATAAATCCTAATTATTATTATGTCATGATTGTTTTTATAGTTCACTCATCAAAACCCCCCTGATGTCTTATTACTACAATCGTTTAATGGTCCAAATACATTGGTGGAATATTGCTGATGAATGGGAGATTGAAGCAAATTAATTTTTTGAGGGGGGTCAGATTGCACCCGGTATAAATGCAGGAATGCTGCCAGTTCGCAATTCACCTTTACATTACAATTCTAGCAACGGCATGGATCTGGTGGGAGTTAACTTCAACTAAGCACAGATGTTAAGCGTGGCATTTGTCAAGCCCTTCCTTGAAAATATTAGTGACAAGTATAGAGAGCCCAATTTTAATCAATATCAGAGACTACAAGTCAGGAAAGTTCAAACCTTTCTTCTGCTGATGTTCCAATCTTACATTGCAGTGGACCTTTTTCCTTCTGGGGCTAATAGGAACTGGGTGAGGAAGGATTTTGGGGTTAACATTGTGGTGGGGGATATATTCTTGGGCCTCCATGCTTCTTAGGGCGCTTTTACACGACCCCTAAGATCCACTGGCAACTTAAATTTGGACCAGAAATCTTGGGGGTTTGCTGCTCTTGCTGCGTTCCCACCCCTCTGCACTCCCTTGCTCCTGTCTGCATGAGGGGAGGGAGAAAAAAAGGGAGAAAAGAATGTAGGCTCACCTCTGCTCTGGGAACCATTCCAGTCTCTTTCAGTCTCTTAAAGGGGCAGGGGCAAAAAACAAACAAACAATCACAAGGCGAGGAGAGCCCGGCACTCACTGCTTTACATCCGCATCAGAAATTTTTCACCTTCGGAGACCAGGTACTTGGAAAATGTGCTGGGACGCGCTTAGGTGGGCGTGGTCATACTTTATTTTGTTTAAAGTCTGCAGCTGGTGCGAAAACATTTTAAAGCTCCGGATCTGGGAGCCCTTTGCTCCGGATTTTAGGGGTCGTGTAAAAGCGCCCCTATTTGCTCAAAAGCACACAAAAGCTATGCCTGTCAATGGCATCTTTGTCATCCACCATGCTATTTGGCCCTGTGTATGGATTGAGCAAAAAAGTTCCATGAGAATAAGCTCAGCAAACATTAGGTTTGCTAAATTCCCTGAGATTTCAGACAGAATCTAGGGAATTGAGGCTTGTGAGGTCACAGTGTGTGATACTATAGTAGGATGTCCTAGTGCAGTCCACAGAGGCAGGGCTGGGAATTGCTAGAGGGAGATGAAATTGCTAGAGGGAGATGAACTATGGAAATAGACAGGAGAAGGTTATTTTGGTTTCTTAGGCTAAAATATGTCCTTAATCTGTCTGAACATTGCACAGCATAATATAAATACAGTAATATCTCGTAAGATGAATGCCCCTTAAGATGAAAAATTCATAAGATGAATGCAGTTTCTGGGAATAGGAAAACCTCCCATTTTTCACCTATGGGATACCTCGTAGGATGAATAGAATAGGAAAACCTTGTAAGACAAATTTTCTGCCTATGGAATACCTCATAAGACAAATAATGGTTGGAAAACTTTGAAAAATCAAAGTACTGTGGTAAATTTCAAAAAATGTTCCCAGGAAGCTTAGCAACTGTAGCAATGTACAGGCATAAAAATGGACCCAGGATGCATAGCAACCTTGAGTGAATAATTTTTTTAAAAAAGCACTCAGGACTGTATTCTACTGTAGGATGTTTAAAAATAATAATGTGTGATGTTTGTATTGGACTGTATTATCCCTCATTACTGTAAGCCACCTTGGGTCCTTTTCCAAGGAGAAAGGTGGGGTAAAATACTCTAAAATAAAATAAAATAAAAATGTTCTTGCACAGTGTTTATGTCTTTAAAGCGCACTTTATAAAGAGTTTTGAGCAAAAACAACAGGTGTCTGCATCTTTTTTCAGCCTTTGGAACACATTAATCAGTTTCCTATTCATTCCTATGGGAAACCACATTTTGCAAGATAAATTGTTTGTAAGACAAATTGACTCATAGAACAAATTAAATTCATTTTAAGAGGTACCAATGTACTGCATAGAACAAATTAATTTCATCTTAAGTACCATTATACTGTATAAACAATCACTTCAAACAGACTATTTTTCTTATACTGTCTTGAAGTAAGGTAAGGGCAAATATTAAATTTTACATGGCCTTCGTAGTGTGTGTGTGTGCGTGGGGGGGGGGTGTTGGGTGGGTATCAAACTGAGATGGGGGATTTTGCTAAGGCCATACAGCAACCTTTATGGGAGACTGTTGATATCAACAAGACTTTTCCAAACTCCAGTGACATTGTTTTTACCTAAAAGTACCCATGTATCAAACAAGTGAAATGTAACATCAGGTGCTATGGGTTAAGGTGTTGCTTTTCGGGATCCCATGTAATACTCTAAAGTTTGAATATTTTTAATTACCCTTAGAAGATAGGTCTGAAGCCACTTAACTGGTGGGATATGTGCCAGAATAGGATCCCTGTTAGTTGAGTAAGTGCTGCAGTATATTTGGATTAGCTGCTATTTCTAAAAAGGCTCTTAAAGAGAGCCCCATGCAAATGCATTACAGCACTTTATCCATCATGCTACCAAACTGAAGGCGAAAGTTAAAGAACAGCAGCTGTGATCTGACCTAAATGTTCGCAAACTGCAGTGAGCTTTCTTCAAGGCACCACAAGACTCTTTGCTGCTTTCATGGCAAAAGGCCAACCTAACTGCCTCTTTGGAAAGCAGAGCAAAGTGTTTCCATGATCCTGCGCTGGTGTCTTTGAGAGTGAATTACCGCAATGGGCTTAAATTAGTCTTAATAGAAAGGTGTGGGTTTTGTTGCTGTCACAGGACAAGCAAAGGTTGGGAGCCCTTGACTGTAGTTACAGCCATAAGGGCAATATAGGTAAAGAAGCTCAGAATGTGGGTAAAACCCGACCAACTTGATAATGGGGTAAGCCAGAACCAGGGAAAGGGGACAGACTCACCAGCTTGAGTGGATGCTAGAGAGCCTTCCATGCGGGGTTATTTACAGCATCAATGGCATATGAGGGTTTGTGGAAGGCTTCCTGCCAGGCCACAGGAAGTCCCTCCCTCCTGGCCCCTAGTGGGTACTGCCTGTGCCTAGAAGGCAATATGGCTCAAGAGTTGTGATGCTGCTACTCCACTTGCTGCTTTATTTCCAATGGCATGATGGACACAACGGCATGAACTCTCTCTAGCCCATTCTATGCTCCCCACACCACACCCCCTCGGTTCTTTGTGCAATGTGGGAATAGCTGGAGGTGAATGGTCAAGATTTAAAGCCACACCTTTACAAATTTCAGTCTCTTATCCTTGCCTTGGAATTTGCTTTCCTGCCTGGGGAGCTACACCCATCCCAAAGCAATTCCCTGGGGACTTGAGCTGTTATGCTAAAACTTGACAGCTCTACTGATAGATACTGGCACATGAAATCTTGCAAAAGCTGGTACAAGGTTGATTCAATGTTGCCTTCTGCTATCCACAAATACTACAGCACTCTCCCAGAGAGACCTAGTTCCTGCTAAGACCTTTAGATTGCCACTTAGTGCTGACATGGCCGCTACTGCACTTCAAACAGCAACCACTTTTTGTTTTGAATCACCTTTTGCCCTCCCTCCGGTCACATGGTCACTGAAGCAATTCAGCATTCCGCACTTGGGCGGTTTCTCAACAACCGGTTTCCCCATCCGCACTTTGCTAAACCGCTTTTTGTTCCGATTTAGTCCAACATTTCCCCATTATCTGGTTCAATTTCGGAAATTATTTTTTAGGATAATGTCATGCCGTTGTTCCTCCATTCAAAGTAATGTAGCTAATTTTCAGGTTCTCCCTTTAGATTACTTACAATGTGGCACATTGGTTTTCATAGCCTACTTCCGTGACTGGAAAGAGCAAAATTGTACCCAAAAGAGGAAGTAGAAGGACCGGAGAAGTCGGTGGAAATGATTACACTGCAGGAGGATTTCTTTTTTGGCTTTTCAGACGGCAGGATAAGGCATACAGAGGGGGAAACCCAGAAAAAAATGGTGCATGGTGTCTGCAGTTTGAGCCAAAGCACTTCAAACAGCGGTCTAGAAATCGATTTTTAAAAACACCACCCCTGGTGGCCGTCGCAAGAAAAACTGACACAGCGGCTGAAAAGGGGCATGGCCAAGGGGGCTCCATGGAAAAAGCAATCGGAAATGTGGTAGGTGATTTTTAAGGCAATTTGACTTTAAGCAAAAGGCAATTCAAAACCTAAGTGTGGTAGGGCTCATGAAGACATTTAGCCAGCATCTGAAATGGTCTCTCCTTTGTAGTTCATCAGGCTTCAGTGGTGATATGTTTGCCATGTTCACTGGAAAAACAGCTTTCCCCTCTTGGGTTTCTCCCAGCTACAGAATGTTTGCAATGCTCTCCTATGTTATTGCTGTTGTGTATTTATTGAGTCTATCTATAGTACTGAACATTCAATACAGTGTGGTATACTGCACAGAGTGATGGGCTCAGGAGAACTTGCTTCAAACCACCGCTCAGCCAGGGAAACTCACTGGAAGGAGAAGTACCCCTTGAACTACCCACAAGCCTTGATAACCTTATTTGGGCTGCTATAAATTGGATACAACCTGACAGTAGGCAACAGCAGCAGCAGCAGCCGCAGCAGCAAAGTAGCACTGGAAACTGCTTTGGAAAGCAGTATAGAAAGATGTTAGGCAATGGCGATTGGAATAACAGGAATAAATGGCCAACATCTGCCAATGGAAGGGGTTCTGTGCCATTGAGGCCACATCATATATTAATGACAAAGCTGAAATAAAGCTGACGATTACTACATTCTCCGGGCTCTAAAAATACAGGAAATGTTTGTGGAATATGGGAGTTATAGTTCAGAAGCATTTGGAGGATTAGGGGTCCTGGTAGAGATAAATGAATTGTCTTCTCCCTTTCTTTCTAAATTTCACCCTTTCTAGGCTCAAGAACCCACCTCACACATTCTTTCTTGCCCCTCTGAAGATAATTAAAAATGCTCTTGCTATTTTATACTATTGTGCCAGGCTTGGCATGCCCAGCACTGCTCTTCCTCTTGCTGCTTCTTTAAAACAAATGATTTGTCTCAAATGCATCCCTTAAAAATGGCTCCGCTTCTAGAGTCAAGCTGGGCTAAGAATCTTTTGTGGGGAAGAGCCACCAAAGACGGTGCTTGAAATCCTCTTGGTTGATCACGTTCCTTGCACTGGATAAGTGAGCCAGTGCTTGCATTTAAAGGATGAGCTCCAAAGCTTTTGTAAGTAAATGATTAAACTCGGCTGTCTCGGGCTTTTGATCAGCCAAGCACAAGCCTTTAAAATGCTGATCTTTGCACTGAATTCTGAATGAAGAGTTTGATCCTTTAAAAAGTGCTGCTGAAAAATCTGGCTCTAAACCAGCAAAGCATTTAGCCATAAGCTTTAAGCATCCAGGAAAGCTTTTAAGTTTACGACTTGCATAAGTCGTGTATGTATATATATATATATATATATTCACTCCAGATCACACTCTGTTGCCCCACTTAGATGGTTAATTACCTCCAGAATACCTTGATACATTTTCTTACCTATTTCGCCAGCAAACTATTTTTGCACCCATGGGGCTCACTTTTTTGGTATGGTATGCCAGGGTATCCTCCATTTGTGCCCATCACTTCAGTTTTCAGCTGCCATTGCCCTGGGCACGGAAGGAGGAGGAGGAAAGAAGGAAGAAGACTGCCCAAGCACACCTCTACCATGCCTCTTCCACTGGCAGCAAATTGCTGAATTTATTTCTTCTTCTTCTTCTTCTTCTATTTGTCCCACTTGATGGTGCGGTTGGTCCACTATTTTTGTTTTTGCCTACCATCCGGCACAGTCATAGGCTAGGGCTCTCATATTTGGCAACACTTACAGTATTAATGACCTCAAAAATTGCTTTCCCAAGTCAATCTATCTCATGTTTAGTGTTCTCTTTTCCCAGCTTTGTTGTCTTTATTGTCAATGGCTCTTGGCTTAGAATGTGTCCAAATTATTATAGTTTCAGTTTAATCATTTTCACTTTAGTGAAAAGCTCGGAAAACCACTTATTTGCTTTTCTGGTGGTCCACAATACCCATTATATTTACCTCCATCACTACATGTCAAACAAATTACAGTGGACCCTTGTATAACAAACAGCTTGTACAACATAAAATTTGTACAACATAAAAAATTCCGGAGATAGGGGAAATTTGCTTAACATAATCGCCTATGGGGAGAATCCGTACAACATAAAAATGGGATCACTCCGTTTTAAATGCATTCCTATGGGAATTTGTATAAAGGAAAATTTGCTTAACATAATTTCATTTGGAATGAATTAATTCCTTTATACAAGGTACCACTGTAATCTTTTCCCCTGTCAGTTTTCTTCATCATTCAGCTTTCACACCCATAAAGAATCTTGAGTGGTCTTGGTCCCCAGTGATGCATCCTGGGGACCAATAAGTATCACTGGAAGAGTCGGTTCTTCCACACCTGTCCTTCCAGGTCTCAGTCTTCAACTGACATATTTCTAACTAAGTAATGACTGAACCAAAATATAGAAAGTCTTCAACAATATCAGTTTCTTCACAGTTAATTGTGTAACTTTTCTGCAGCTCTTTTAATTTTCTTAATGTTCTACTGAAATCATGCTTTTCCTCTCTCTTCTTTATCCTTCTTCTATACCAGTGGTTGCCAACTTTGGATCCCCATATATTCTTTGACTATATCTTCCAAAAACCCTGGCCAGCACAGCTAGTGCTTTTATATTGTCTGACTTTAAAACCAGCTTTCTGTACAATGTATTCTGTTCAGTTTTGATTAACTAATGGCAGCATTTCAGCAAATACTCAGTTTCTTTGTATTATACACGACGTGCAGAAAATCATATTGTGATTCAGTATGTTCTTCCCTTCCCAATCTTCAACAGAAATATAATTTTACACATCCCATTTTTCTAGCTGATGAGAGGTTCTTGGAACGTGGTGCTTGCCTGAATTTGATTTCCTTTGGAAGGAGGACATGGAAGGTTTGTAGCATTCTATAACAGGGGCATTTATCTGTAAAGAAACAAGCTAAAAGTAGAAGGAGGCAGACATAGGCCAAATGCTTCAAAAGACACCTAGTCACTATCTGGATGAGAAATATCTGGTACTCAGAAAAGTGATTTGTTTACACAGACTAAAATCTCTGTTCTTTTTAGCTCTTGTTCTATGTCTCAAACAAAAACTGAATATTTGTTTTCTACTTTTGCTTTACAGTCTTCTATGGTTTAAAATTGGGAAAAAGAGTATGACAAGGCTGTATACTGTCACCTTGCCTATTTAACTTATATGCAGAGTACATCGTATGAAAGGCAGGTCTGGATGAATCACAACCCGGAATTAAGATTGCTGGAAGAAATATCAACAACCTCAGATACACAGATTATACTACTCTGATAGCAGAAAGTGAGGAGGAATTAAAGAATCTCTTAATGAGAGTGAAAGAGGAGAGTGAAAAAAAAGGCTGAAGCTCAACATCAAAGAAACTAAGATCATGGCCACCGGTCCCATCACTTCCTGGGAAACAAGGGGAAGAAATGGAGACAATGACTGAGTTTATTTTCTTGGGCTCCATGATCACGGCAGATGGAGACTGTAGCAATCAAATTAAAAGACACCTGCTTCTTGGGAGGGAAGTGATGGCAAACCTAGACAGCATCTTAAAGAGCAGAGACATCACTTTGCTGACAAATGTTCAGAAGTCAAAGCTATGGTTTTTCCAGTAGTGATGTATGGAAGTGAGAGCTGGACTATAAAGAAGGCTGGTCACTGCAGAATTGATGCTTTTGAGCTGTGGTGCTGGAGGAGAGTCTTGAGAGTCCCCTGGACTGCAAGGAGATCAAACCAATCTATCCTGAAAGAAATCAACCCTGAATGTTCATTGGAAGGACATATTTCGAAGCTGAGACTCCAGTACTTAGGAGAGAGGACTCCTAGGAAAAGTCTCTGATGTTGGGAAAGACTGAAGGCAAAAGGAAAAGGGGACGGCAGAGAATGAGATGATTGGACGGACAGCATCATCGATGCAACCAATACGGGAGGCAGTGGAAGACAGGAGGGCCTGTGGTCCATGGGGTCACAAAGAGTCGGACACAACTGAACGACTGAACAACAACAACTTCTATGAAATATCTTGGGTTTGTGTATGATCAATTTCCTCCTGGACGCTAGTATAAAAGCTTTCAAAATCATCTTATTCAGCATCTGTTGTTGCAGCATAAACAAGAATGATGGTTATTTTGATATGTTTTCCCAGAAGTCTAAAAGATATTATTGGGTTAGAACTTACATTATAGCCCCTAACTACCTTTGCTACATCTATTCTCAGTATTATAGCCATTCAATTTCTTCTGCATTTGTCATTTCCAGACTAGAACACATTGTTGTCATCTGATTGAAATTATCCTGTTCCATTCTGCTTTAGTTCACTGACACTAAGTGCTACAATATTTACACTTAGGCTATATGTTTTCCAGTTTCCCTTGATTCAAACTTCTTATATTCCATAATCTAATTGTATGTGTTCTGCAGTGTCAGATTTTCCTTTTACCTCTGTGCATGTCAGCCAGTAGATGTCCTTGTGATTTGAACTTAGTTGCTTCATTAGTACTTCTACTGTTTGTACTTCTACGTTGCTTTTCCCCGTTAATTGAAGTTTAATAGTCCTTTCTGAACTGGGAGTCTCATCTTGCAGCACTATCTCTTGTTTCATTTTGAACGGACTTATCATAGGATTTTCATGGTAAAGAAGTTCAGTATAACACCACCTTATGTGCTATACTAAAAATGTTAGCTTGAGTGTCACAACTATTCCTTCCATGCCAGTGTCTACCACTGCTGTCCAGTAGCTGCTGCTCCTAGTAGACTCTTTCATCATAAGGTGTTCATGGTAAGTTCAATGGTACTCCAGGGTCTTAATCCTGTAACTCTGTAAAGAGTGTATCTGCAATCTCCCCCCAGGCGCCCTCTTCCATAAATCTCCCTGAGAAGCCACAAGACAGGAATCTGGAGACCTCTAGATTTTATGTCAGTTAAGCCTTCTAGCGCTGTGGTAGTTTAGCAGACTTACCAAAGTAGAATCCAGGAACCTTTTATAATTAAAAACTATTTATTGAAACTAAACTGGAAAACAACAAAGCTAAGTTCCCTATACTATTACTGGCCACTGAGGCTAAGGGCCTCTAGTTAATTCCTAAGCTACATTTTGTCGCTGGTTTCTCTCTTCACTTCAGGCGAAGAAGCATCCCGAAAAACACACCATCTCCCCTGTTTCTCTCAGCACAGCTCATCCTCCATTGACATGGGGGGAAAGTCACATGTTTCATACTGTCCAATCAGACCCCACTTGCTTCCTCAATGTCCTGTTGTTGACATCTTCACAGAGCGATTGTTGACACTAACTATAGATAAGAGTTGAGCTACAGCAGAAACTTGCACCTTAATATTCAATGTTTACTTAGGTAAAGGTAAAGGTTCCTCCCACACATGCATGCTAGTCGTGTCCAACTTTAGGAACGGTGCTCATCTCTGTATTCAAGCTGAAGAGTCAGTGTTATGCAAGTCCATGGCCACATGGCCAGCATGGCTGTAAAGAAACACTGTCTTACCTTCCCACTTTTTACGGTGGTACCTATTTATCTACTTGCATTTACATGCTTTCAAACTGCTAGGTTGGCAGGAGCTGTGGTTATCAGCAAGAGCTTGCTCTGCTGTGTTGCACCTGGGATTCGAACCGCTAAGCTGCAGACAGCCAACATTATGATGCCATTATACAAAATGATAGTAAGGCCACTGGAGTATTGTGTACAATTCTGGTCACCGTTTCTCAAAAAAAGACATAGCGGAAAAGATGCAGAAGAGAGCGACTAAAATGATTACTGGGCTGGGGCACCTCCCTTATGAGGAAAGGCTAAAACATTTGGGGCTCTTTAGTCTGGAACAAAGGCACCCGAGGGGGGATAGACGTACAAAATAATGCAGGGCATGAGTAAAGTGGATAGAGGGACGCTCTTCTCCCTCTCACAAAATACCAGAACTAGGGGACATCCACTCAAATTGATGGATGGGAGAGTAAGAACTGACACAAAATATTTTTTCGCCCAGCGCGTTGTTAGTTTGTGGAACTCCCTGCCACAGGATGTGGTGATGGCATCTGGCTTGGGTGCCTTCAAAAGGGGATTGGACAGATACTTGGAGGTTACAAACCATGATGGAGACGTGTAATCTTCAGGCTTAAAACTGGGGTAATTCAAGGACCAGATGCAGGAGAGTGGTATCAGGAGACATATATTGTGCGCTCCCAGATTCATCTGGTGGGGCCACTGTGAGATACAGGAAGCTGGACTAGATGGCCTGATCCAGCATGGGTCTTCTTATGTTCTCATGTTCTGTATTGTGAATTCTTCTAAAGAGGTATAATCCTATTGTTCTGTCGCCTAAATTCCTAGTTACTGGTTTTTCTCAATGTGTAATCCATAATTATGTTGGATGTTTATTTGGATGTTTGTGGCAGCTTGTTTTTTGTGGATTGTTTTCCTTAACATTCACTTTTTTTTACCAATTCCGATTTGAATCATCATTTAATAATACTATGTTATCTATGTTAACTATGTTATCTCCATAGGAAATATTGTCAACGTCCTCTGGGTTGACAATGATGCTGACATTTGCATTAGCAGATTTATATCTAAAGATGCTTCCAGGGCACCAAGTAGAAAGCAAGGTTGAGAAAACCATCCTTGTCAAACACCTTTTCATATATCTGTGTCCTCTATCATTGGACTTTCAACTTTCACTTGACTCCCGTTTTCCCCAACACATGCTGTCAGTTGGTCCTCTGGACCCATTATCTTTTTTTCCCATTAAGTGGCAGCAGGATGGATTTACTGTGGACAAACAGCACCCATTTCTTCTTTTAATCATGCTTGCTTCATTATATTTTTAGTATACTACAGAGCCAAACTTTTCTTCTGTCCTCACAATCTCATCCATATATTGAAATTCTACAGCTTTATGTGCATAGCTCCCTTGGTGAATATTCTTGTTTTTTGGTAAGGGTTCCAGTTCTCAGAATAAAGTTTTGTCTTTTCAAAAATTTGCTTTAATCATATTCCAAGACTCCAGCCATACACGCATGAAATGTACCATGGGAGCTATATATAAAATGCATGATTCCTACTGGTGGGTTATTATAATTATGATTGACTGCACACTTGTCCAGGAGAGATTTACCCCCATGTCACTGAAACACCTCTCATTCATTTGCACTTGGTTTTGCATCACTGCTTTACAGAAGATTCATGGACATGCTCTTTGGCTAGTGACCAGATACAGTACTTGTTCGCCATAGACCAGCTTCAGTGAAAACGCTGCTGAGGAGTTAGAAAAAATGACTGGCCCTTAGAAATCCTTGTAGGATTAAGTTTCTGAAGAAATATCCACACCAGTCAGTCTCAGTATGTTACAAAAATTAAAGAGAAAAATGGAGGGAGAAGGAAAGAAAAGGGAAAAATGTTTCAGAACATTCAAGACCACCAGATTTGTTTCAGTATGAGATTCTGTGGGTCAATTTGTCTTATTTGGACACATGGGGTGCAAATATTATGTTCTCTATATTTATAGGGCCTAAATAAAGAAAAGGCTTTTAAAAGGACTTAAAAACGCTTCTACAATATCTGACATATATACAATAATTCTCTTTCTTGACAGACTCTCATCTCTGCCCCAGAAACGACTCTTTCTGTGACAACCTAGTAGTCTACCAGGCAATGAAACTTCTTATCCTGGCCAGAACCTGTATCTTGAAGTAATTAACAGCTTGAGAGTCCCACTCTTGCCTTAACAAACCAATCCATTGATCTTTTGACTATTATCTGTATCCTCACCATGGCTCTCACCCCTGCTTGGGATTAACATAGAGAACACCGTATTTGCACCTCTTGCATTGAAAGAATTAGGCTTAATCCACAAAAGTCCACACTGAAAGAAATCTGCCTCAAAAAATGCTGCAATATCTTGCCCCGTCCTTCACCTTCTCCTCTTGCCTGCTCTTTTTCTCTTTAGTTTTACTCACTTGCAGAATTAAAGTAGTGGAAAGATTGCTCACACAGTTGTGAAAGCAAATGTGAAAGCCTACTAATCTACTAAATTTGGAGCTGTTTGGGGGAAAATATCAGACAGCAAGAAACGTATAAAGAAAGCGTAGGAAGGAAGGCGTGTCCTCGGTTAGCTCTGCAATTTTTAAAAAAGTCTTTCCTGCAACACCTTTGACATTTCACTCAGGGTACCATTTTGATCCATGCTTTTCTGGGAGAAGGGCCAGTGTAGAACTGTAGTTTACAGTTACTCCAGTAGCTCAATAACCTTTCTAAATATACTCAGTAAACCACCGATCCATTATTATTTGGCAACATATAAGAATATATTGAAAGGTCTTTCTTTCTGTGAGGTTTTTTGTTCTCTGAAATACAAACTGTATATCAGAATAATGACAAATACACCTCACAGTTGCCTATTACTCAACACATTAGAAATACTACTGTTTGCTAAATAAATATCCCCCATAGTTTCATATTACTCTAATAAATATTGGCCAGAAACTTACTGGTAATTTGCAGATATGCAAGGGAAATCATGTCACAGTGGTAAATAGCCTTTAATCACACAGTGCAAGCTTACAGGCTCGGCCCCCCCCCCACCCATCAGCTGGGTATTCAGTTTATAACCTTGGAAGGCTGAGTAGATCTTGAGCCCGCTGTCTGTGTCCATTGGGATTGAACTCAGTTGTGAACAGAGTCTTGACCGCAGGACTGTGGTTTATCTGCTGACTTATATGATTTCATTGACACATATGCAAATCTCCACTAGGAGTCTAGCCAATAAGAAAACAGTCTGAAAAGCAAAAGTTTGCAGCCTCTATAGAACAAAGGAAAGCTGGTGTGGGTGGTGGCAGTGATGTGCAAATGTGATATTGGCTGGGCTCCCTTTGGGAAAGGGAGGTACATGGAAGCAGCAGACCTCTCTGAAGTTACAGGCACCTTTCTTCCACTTCACTTGATACACGGGCAGACTGAACAAGCCCTATGACTGACCTCCTACTGATCCATGCTGGATTTTTCTTGGTATACATTAGAGATGGGCACGAAACAAACAATTTTTTGTTTTTGTTTTCATTTTTTCATTTCGTTATGTAACGAAACGAAAATGAATTTTTGCCTCCAAAATGAACCGAAACGAACTGAAACACCAGAAATTTTGTTGTCTGTTTCGTTTTCATTACGGCAATACATTGAATTGCTCTAAATGCTTAAAAAATCATAAAAAATTAAAAATGGTAACAAAACGGTAACGAAACAAACGAAAACAAAAATGAAATTTTTTCAAAAATTCACAAAAAATGAAAACGAACTGAAACGGACCCCCTAAACGACAAACGAAACACCATTTTTTGAGTCGTGCCCATCTCTAGTATACATGTGTCTGAGAGAGACTGAGAGATGGAGATGGAGAATGGTCTTTCATCCTAATGTGGTTTATGAATAATAAAGTTCAGAATTTTTTTTCTTTGTCCTTAGGCTGCTCCCCTGTGCATTATTTTAAAAGGGGGAAGGGCAAAATGACTGATGTGCTCATCACCCCATGCTTATGAGATCTGTACCTTAACATAAGAACATAACATAAGAACATAAGAAGAGCCATGCTGGATCACGCCAAAGGCCCATCTAGACCAGCTTCCTGTATCTCACAGTGGCCCCACCAGATGCGTCTGGGAGTGCATGAGACTAGATCTCTGTCTCCTGCTACCACTCCCCTGCATCTGGCCCTTGAAGTACCTAGGTTTTAAGCCTGGAGATGACACGTCTCCCTCGTGGTTTGTAACCTGTGATGGACTTCTCCTCCAGGAATCTGTCCAGTCCCCTTTTGAAGGCATCCAGGCCAGATGGCATCACCTCCTTCAACCCACAGATCATGACAATCATTGGTTATAGATAGACTCAATGCCACTGAGCAAGATTCTGTCTGTACATCCACCTGAAGAACACTTGCTTGGTACTTTTGAAGCTGGGGGGAGAGGCAGTAGATAGACAGCTACATTTGACAGGAATAATAGATACCAATGTTCCTCCGTTGGTTTGTTTCATTTTGTTTGTCCCAGCCCTTCTTGCCGGATCTCATTGTCATGTGCTGTTGGTTGTTCTGTTTTATCTCTTTTTATTTGATTTATTGTTGGGGTTGTTCTTTGGGGCAAATTGTTTATTTGGGTAATTTGTTGTACAACGCCCAGAGTTTCCGAGAGAAATCTGGGTGGTGAACAAGTATAAAAATAAATAAATAAAATAAAATGTGAACAGATTTCACAGAGAGACCAAGGCTGAAGAGGTATTTCCATTCCGTCAGTAGGAGAAGAGATTTTTCAGAGAATATAATAGCTTATATGGAAAAAAATTTAAACTCTCTGCAAGTTAAAAGTGATAAATGATAAACATTAATAAGAGCATACTCTGATTTACTTCTGTAGCACCCCATTAAAATTAGCTGCTAAATTTAAAATGCAGCAGAGCTGCAGATAACCACTTTAGGAAGCCAGACACCCTATACACAGACTCTCATTTCCTCCATAGGGGAATCATTGTTGATAATGGAGATTCCTATAATCAGTTAATGTGATAGCATTTACAGATTCTTTGCAATAAATTGCACTCATTGAATGCTTGCTTCTTTTTCTCACAGATCTGTTTTCAAGGATTACATCTTATTGTTCCATCAGCATCAGCATATCATATCAAGAGGGCAGACGAGCTTGGGTGGGAATGTTTAGAAAGAGTCATCACTAACAGCAGACTATCTCATGTGGCCTTTCAGATCTGAGGTTTACGATAACTTGGGTGATAGATACATCATTAGGCAGAGTGAGGTAGCCAACTCAAATGGTCATTCAATGATGAGCAAGAGAGATGTGAGTTAAACAATCCTAACCTGTGCTTGTTCTAACCAGGTTGGTAAACCTCAGATATGGTGGGAAATGTTGTTACTTCATCACTGTTTGAGAAACATAAGAACATAAGAACATAAGAAAATCCATGCTGGGTCAGACCAAAGGTCCATCTAGTCCAGCTTCCTGTATCTCACAGTGGCCCCACCAGATGCGTCTGGGAGTCCACGAGACGAGATATCTGTCTCCTGGTACCACTCCCCTGCATCTGGTCCTTGAAGTACCCTGGTTTTAAGCCTGGAGATTACACATCCCCATCATGTTTTGTAACCTGTGATGGACTTTTCCTCCAGAAATCTGTCCAATCCCCTTTTGAAGGCATCCAGGCCAGGAAGATTCAGCCTTTAGCCTGTTGGGATTTGTACAGTAGAGGACAGGATAACATCTTGCTCTTCATGTCACACAGGAAGTGTCATGGGCTTCCTTGTGCCGCTCATTAGCAACAAGAAGCACCGTGCTTCTATCAATTCATCGCTTTCAGACTTCAACTACAGAGTTGGAATAGGCTGCTGTGTCACAAGCAGTGGGAACACTTCTGAAGCCGACACAAGCAGCAGCAGGAAAGAGGAAGGGAGGCCTGGTTGCCAAGGTGTCAGGAATGCTGAAATTCAACTCTGAGTCTCTAGGTGTCTCAGGAGAATCCAAGATGTCTCAGAGGAATTTGCAGCTTCCCAAAATATATTCAGAAGCTCGAGCATGTGGTCAATGGGATCCTACTGGTGCAGGATCATTGATGATGATGGTCTCCTTCTTTGGAGGTTTTTAAGCAGAGGCTGGATGGCCATCTGTCGGAAATATTGTGATGGGGTTCCTGCATGGCAGGGGGTTGGACTAGATGGCCCTTGAGGTCTCTTTCAACTCTATGATTCGATGATGATGATGATGATGATGATGATGATGATGATGATGATGATGATGATGATGATGATGATGATGATGATGATGATGATGATTTTGTAAGGCACTCAGTTGATACATATAGCTGGCAGGACCTGATGCCTTTCTTCCTGTACCACCTGTGCTCTTCCCTCTCTGAAAACCTGGCTGATGACTACAGTGGAAGGGCAGTGGTTAGATTTGGGCCTGAGCAATATGTCTTTGACATCCAATATAGGAATAATGTTGATTATGAAAAACAAAAGGAATGGATAATAGTTTTTGATGAAATAAAAGAAATTATAGGGATTAATGTAGAAAGATGTCCAAAAATAGCATGGCTAAATATAGTTAAAAATTATCAAATAGAAAAAGAGGTAAAGGATTTCATTATAATTATGGTAACATCTGCAAGATTAATAATGGCAAAAAATTGGAAAGATAATGAGAAATTGAGTCTAGAGGAATGGGATGATGAAATGTGGAGTTTAGCTATCAATGATAAACTGATATGTGAACTGAAAGTTATAAAAGGGATGTAAAAAGAGAATGTTTTTAATCAAATTTGGTATAAATTTCTGGATCATGTATTTCTAAAATATAAGGGTTATTTTCCATTTGAAGAATCAATTCAGTTTTGGAAGGAGACAGGATATATAAGATAAAACATGTAATTGTAGTGGATGAGCTGTGATATAATGTTATACAGTATATTGTTATAAAATCCCGAGGGTGGAGGATAATTAAGCACAGTGTGTTGTGGGGGGCATATGTGTTGTTTAAATTTTAATTAAAAAAAGAAAAAAAGAAATTACGAACATCTTCGGGAAAACATAAAGTCATGGATGGTGTTCTCATCTGTCCACATTTTAAACTGTCCGTTTTACTTTCAACAGTGCTGGACTTGTCTTACCATCTTGCTGTGATGAACAAGGGAAGATATTTCTAAACAAAAGGGCTCCACACTGAGGTTCCAAGAGGTGAAAGCATAGCCGAGAAAGAATGAGGAATTGACTCTGATCTTTTTTCTAGCAAATATTGACCTAAGTTAATAACTGAGGTGAGGGGGTTGATCTCCCATTGCTCTGCAAGTGAAAAGGCCAACATCAAGTTGTTCACACTTTTTTTATCCCCTCAGATCCAAGCAATCCTTGATCCTTTCTAGGTAGATGCTGCAGTGAAGTATCTTAGCTCTTTATCATTCTTTCTAGAAACAACATGCTAGTGATATCAGAAGGATCATCTCAACATCCACTGAAGTCCAAGAATGAATGTGATGCAAAATTCTGAGGGCCACAATCGAGTTTTGCCTTTTGATTGTAGGAGTAGGGCTTCGACCATTGGGAAAATCAGAAACAATATAGATCATGCCTTTTTCTTTCACATGGCCCAGTTATATCGTTTGTGGAAATACTGTATATTGTACCCTATGTATTTTCTCTTGTCTTGCAATGGACAGGGTGGAGTGATTCATTTGATAGTAATGGTATTTGGTTAAGCCTGTTTGCTTTTCTGCTCCCCTCTAACTGATATTTTAACATTATTATTTTTTTACTTAAACTCTTCAGGGTTCAGTCCCATTTTTAAAATTTCTCCTATGAAAGAAAAGAAAACATTTGTGTTATATACAGTACATTAAAAAAAATCACATATAGGAATAAAATAGTCCCATTGTTTTTGTGAGGCATATTTATGAATAGGGCATAGTATTTCTGGTTATAAGTATGCAAAATCTATGATAGCTCTCTACAGGAATAATATGTTGCCTGATGAATTTTCTTTTCTTTGGGAACCCATGAAAGGGCCTTTTTGGCTGCTGCGCTCAGACTCTAGCACTCTCTCCCACTAGAGACAAGGACTGCCCCATCTCTGATGTCTTTCCAGAAACAGGCAAAGACCTTTCTCTTTAGGCAAGCTTTCCCTGTATGATGGACTTATTATGTGTCTTTTATATAAATCTATAGTATTTATAACTACTTATAATAACCTTGTAGCTTTAATGTAATGTTGCCTATTAGTGCTGTAAGATGTCTCTCAATTCCTTGATCTCAATACCTGAGCATGTCTTAATTGTATTGTACTGTATATTATCATGTCTTAATCATATTGTACTGTATATTATCCCTCATTACTATAAGCCACCTTGGGTCCCTTTCCAAGGAGAAAGGCAGGGTAAAAATTCTCTAAAATAAATAAATAAATAAAACAAGAAATAAACAATTATTTTACAGTTACATATGGTTATTAGAGATGGGCACGACTTAGCGGTATTCCCGTTTCCGTTTCCGTTACTCGTTTCTGTTACTCAACGGAAACGGTAACAGGAATTACTCCGCCAGAATTCGAGCTCGAACCGACGAACGAACAATTTGGTCTGATTTGTCATGGTCGTTCCTTGCATCGCGCAATTGCACGATGCCAAGCGGCACAGAAAAAATGTTTTTAAAAGTAAGAAAACCCCCCGATTCCCGGCCCTAAAAGCAGGCGAAAACTGTCTGAGGGCACCTACCAGTGTTTTATTTGGGGGGGGGTTCCCCGCCCCCCCTCTCCTTGGCTATTGCTACTGCTGCGCTGCTGGTACCAGGCAATATTTTTATTTTTATTTTTTTACACCTGCGCATTTGCAATGATGGGCTCGCCCATGGGAGTGGACCATGCAAATTTTCCACCAATCGCATGGCCACTTGGCCAGGTTGACCACAGAGACTTCTGGGATATGCCAATCGGGCATAAACAGCCCACTAATCGTAGCCCAAACCCGAACCCTAAACCTAAGCCTAACCCATACGCCAGTACACTGTCCTTCTAAGTGGGTCAGAGAGGCACCCAGAGGTGCACCCCAATACTCACCCTAACCTCACCCGTCACTAGCCTAACCCTAGCCCTTGCGCTAACCCATCTTAACCCTAAGCCAGATCTACTTGCATTGCACAACATGCAACTACGTGAGACGCAGCGCGTGCAAAGAGTCTGCCAGTCCGTCACTTGTGGCTCTGGCTGACTCCTGCAGCTGCCTCCAGGAGCCCGTTACCCCCCCAAACTAGTACTAACGACAACGAAAAAACGAAAAAACGAAAAAACGAACCAACTAATTTTTGCGAATTTTCGCAAAAAACGGAAACGAGCCGAAACGGGCTGCCTCCGACACACGACAACTCGAAAATGTCATTTTCCCTAGTCTTGCCCATCTCTAATGGTTATTGACAGAAAGCTTAATGTATTTTCCCCCTTGGCAGTTTGGAGATTTTGTATGTAATTTTAAAAACATTTGTATTAAATGTTTCAAGAAATATATAACAGGTGAATACAGATGAATATAAGGGAGGAAATACATGAGAGGAAAAAGAAAGCCAGTGAGAATGGAAGACAAGAATAACGGGAGCAAGATTAATCCTTTCAATTCATGATCATGTCAGTATTTGAAATTTTCTGTCTATAAGGTGTTAAAATTAAGGGGTGCAGAAATACGTGCCCTGAAAATGGAAGTGCATTTAAAAGCAGTTTGGAATAACAGTTTATGTTCATTATTTCAAAACAGTCAACCTCTTTCCAACTAACCTGGGGACAAGGACACAGAATGATAACTTTGTATTGAAGAGTTTTATTCATGCCTGCCAGGTTGGTGAGCTAGTATCATATTTATTTATTTTGATTTATTTTAGGGTAGCTTTTTTTACCCTGCCTTTCTCCTTGGAAAAGGACCCAAGGCGGCTTACAGGAATGAGGGATAATATACCGTGCAGTACAATTAAGACATGTTCAGGTAATGAGAACAGGGAATTGAGGGACATCTTACAGCATTGATAGACAACATTACATCAAAGCTACAAGAAAATACACACAATATTACAGTATTTACTTTTGTAAACAAAATACTTATTTAATTTTTATTAAAAATATTTATATACTTACTATTTTTAGCTTTAAAATATTGCCTTTTTTGAATGTTGTAAACCACCTCTGGGTCCTTTTAAGGAGAAAGGCAAGGCAAAAGTAAATACATAATACTGTAAATACAGTAGGTCTCAGAGCACACTTTACTGGTGATCATATTAGTGCAATACTGCAGTGGTCCAGTGTCCTAGACCCTTGATGCCATAAGGTCTTGTTGATATACGGCAGGTGTTCGTGGACTGCAACTCAGAGATGCCTTCACTACTAGGTGTGCTGGCTTTGGGTTCTGGGAGTCGCCATCCAAGAATACCTGGGTTACCCAAGGCTGGGAACCACTCATCTAGGGGCTTTCAAGTTTCAAGTTTCTAGTGCTCCAGATCCTGCAAAAACTGATAGTGAAAACAGTGACAAAACATAAGGATGTCAGTTAACCAAACGTGGGAGTTGCAGACTTCTAGAGCTGCAAGATCTGCAGGAACAACAGAAATTTGAATTGAAAATATTTTTTTTGGACTTCCAGGCCCTTAAGAACTTGCAGATTCTGTACAAGAGGATGCCTACAGACACAGGGGAAGTGAAAAGAATTAAAGAGTTACAAATATGGGGAGACAGGACATGTGCACACAAGGGATTTGGCTCATCATAAAAAGACATCCCCATGGTCCATTACAATCATGTAGCAGAATAGCAAGATACAAAGGAAAATCGCAAACATCATGAATTTTCTTCCATAGATTTTAACTGGCAGATGGCCAAGAGAAAATTTGGAAAATACTTTCACTTTTTGCATGCAACTTAATTTTTTTTTGAAATTTTATTCAATTTTTTGCTGCTTTGTTTTAGATTTAATTCTGACTTTAGTATTCACCTGCAATTCAAGTTCACATTTTCTTAACTTCTTAAGCATTTGTGCCAACAGTTTGTTAAAAGTTGCAAGAACAGTTAGTACATCTGTACATTGATTAAGTGATCGGGTGGATTTGGAATTTCATCCTTACATTATCAGGTGCTTGTTTGGCTATACTTAGCTTCCCCTTCCCACTGTATAACAAATTCCAAAAGAGCATGGTCACGTCTACCTAAAGATCCCACCACTTCGACCCCATTTACAAGATCCTCTCTATTGGTTAAGATCAGATCTAAAATAGCTGTTCATCTTATTGCCTCCTCCACTTTCTGGACCATGAAATTGTCTGCAAGGCCAATAAGGGATTTATTGCACCTTGCATTCTTAGCTGAGTTAGACTGCCAACAAATATCAGGATAGTTAAAATTTCCCATTAGTACTACGTCCCTCCCTTTTTACTTTGTGGCTATCTGCTCACAAAAGGTGTCATCCAACTCCTCTGGCTGGTTTGGGGTGGTCTATAATATACACCGAAAGTGACATTCTCCCCCTTAATTTTCACCCAAATACTCTCAACCTGACTTCCCAGTTGTGTATCCTGGATTTCTTCAGCAGCATAAACGTCCTTAATATATAAGGCTCCTTCTCCTCCTTTTTTACTAGCCCTGTTTCTTTGAAACAGGTTATACCCTCCAATAACTACATTCCACCAGGTTACAGTATTGCCAATTATATCATATTTATTTTGCTGTATTAGGAGATCCGGCTCCTCCTGTTTGTTTTCCATGCTCTGCACATTGGTATAGAGACATTTAAGGCTGTGTGTCCTTCTTACAAGCCTTTTGCTTAACCTATTTTTCCTTGCAATGTTGGACTGTAATATTCTTTCTCCTGTTCCTACTGCATCATTTGGGCTATTCTCCACCACCCCTTATGGATTCCTATCCTTAAGAAGATTTTCTCCCTCCCCCTGAAAACTCAGTTTAAAGCTCTCCGTATCAAATTTTCAATCCTCTTGGGGAAAATATTCTTACCATTAGTGGTGAGGTGCACCCCATCTGAAGCCCATCTGAAGCCAAATTGGTACAAGAAGTCAAATTGTTCCTGCCAGCACCATCTGCATAGCCAGTTGTTCACCTCTGCTATTATTCTTTCCTTTAGAGGGCCACATCCTTCCACAGGGAGAAGAGAGGAAATTACCACCTGTCCACCCATGTCCATCAACTTCCTACCCATCTCTTCATACTCCTTTGTGATGCCCCGAAAGCTGCACTTTGCCATATCATTAGTTCCTACATGGACCAAAATAAAGGGGTTAGAGGTTAGAAAATATATTGAGAAAGGAGGTCGGATGTCTGCTAAGACAGCCTTGTTGAATATGACTGATAAACAAAAAAGTAGCAACAGATTTAGTAATTATAGTAATACCTTAGTTTATGAGCATAATCCATTCTAGAAACATGCTTGTATTCGAAAGTAATAATATGTCAAAGCAAACTTCTTCATAAGAAATAATGATACTCAGATGTTTCATTCTGGGGCCCCATAGACCACATACTATACACACAAAATGCCAAAAGTCACAAAAGAAGTTGGCTAGAACTCCACATCCACACCATATTTTATGCTCCTGGCTGCAGAATCTGCTGTGCTTGGGACTAAAAACTGGATTTTATTCTGTGATTCTAATGAGACAGTAATAAAATGCAGTTTGTAGCCCTATACATACTTGCTGCTCCATGACTAGAAATGTTTTGAAAAGCAAGAAAGAATGTTATTTATTTATTTATTTATTTATTTATTTATTTATTTATTTATTTATTTATTTATTACATTTATATACTGCCCCATCTTCTGAAGCGGAACTCAGGGTTGTGTACAATTAAAAGCGAACAGGAGCAAACAAACATGTTGAAAACAAATTAAATAAAAATATAAATATAATGAAATATAAAATCCTAACATGCACTTTCCTTAGAAAAAGTTTCTGGCTGATGTAAGGGAGACCTCTGTTCCATTTTCCTCCCTCTGCTTTGGAGGCTGCCTGAGAGGGAATTTTCCAGACAATCACCCACAATCCAACAGGAGGAAAAGAGAGAGCCACCATTGGCTCACTTGTGATCATGTTACCTATTCCAATGCTCGCGTTGCAAGACATTGCCCGTTGATCAAGGCAAAATTGATCATTTTTTTTCTTATATTGCAAAACACTTATAGACCAAGGTACTCATAAACCAAGGTATTACTGTACTATGGTAATGGTAGCAAGGCTAATCATGGCAAAAATTCATGAGCTAGTAGCCAGTTTAAAAACGAAGATAGGTATAAAAATGTCAAATGTGGTTATTGATGACAAACTAACATGTGATTTGAAAATGAGTAAAGTGATATCCCATACCAATGATTTTAAAGATATCTGGAGGCCATTTTGGACATGTATATTTGAGAAAGGAAAAGCGTATACTCCTAGTAAGGATTCAATCTATTTCTAGAAAAAATGAGGGCAACATTAGGAAACATGTTAACAAACACAGCAATAATATAATAAGTTGATTTGAAACAAAAAATAGCTCCAAGGGTGAAGGGTGCACAAAGTTATATAAATATTTTTATTGTTTGCTTTTTATTTAGTTTGTCTAGTACAGTGTCATTGATGTTCTCATGTTTCTTTTCATGTTTCTTTTTTAAAAGGAATGACTAGTATTGTATGAGACCTTTATTAAGAAATGTTTATTTTGTTTTGTACAATTTTCTTTAATAAAATCAAAAAAGAAGGAAGAAATGGGTTGAGGAATAATGCTTGAACTAGTGAAACTACCTATAATACATGCTCATCTCAAACTAGGCATTTAAAATTGGCAACACTGAGTGAAGGAGAAGATAAGAAGCTGTTCCTTCTCAGTAATTGCTTGATTGTAATGGAATGAAGTCCTGCCTGTGATCAGACTTCCCCCCTCCCTGGAGTCCTTTAAAAGATCCATTAAAATGTGCCTCTTTCATCAGGCTTTTCCTGAGCCACTACCACTGTAAATCTCTGATCAGCCAGAAATACTTACCCTGTCATCTTATTTTACTGTACGTTTACTGTAATTTAATATAATTTGATGTTGTTTATATTGCTTGCCATCTGACTCATATTCATTCTGTTTATGATTTATTTGTTGATTGTTTGTATAGGTTGGTTTAATTTTGATGTATATTGTTTATTCTTGAACCATGTAAGCTGCCCAAAGTGCCCTGATGGGTGCGATATAAAAGAAAGAAAAGAAAGAAAGAAAAATACCTGTGTGCCTCTAAAATAACAGTCTGATGCTTAGTGCATGCTCAAGAATGGATAATCTCTACTGGACATTCATTGTTATATTGGTAGCACAGTGGCAATGCCACAAAGCGTTCCTGCGTCCCCTCTGCACTCCATTTTTGGTGCCACCTGAAAGCTGACTCAGAGTTTTTTCCTAGACCTCTGGAACGGTTGGTTTCTTTCTTTTAAAGAGAGGACAGGAAGCTGTAGAGGGGAGGGGAGATGGACCCCCTTGTGTGTTCACAGCGGGAAGACATTCCATCACTGGGAACCACTTCTCCGCTTGTGCGATTCTCAACAACATGCTCATTCTGAAGGAATCCAGATCCTCTCTTTAGACTATTTCCTGCTTGCAATTATCTTGCAAATCTTCTGCCTTGGATAAAGGTAATTACTGTTGGAAAGCCCACTTCTTTGCACGATCTTCATTTTCCTATTAATATTTACGATAACACTTTTTCTACTGTTAATGTTTTTATGGTTGCAGGAAATGAAATGCAAATGAACAACTCTGAAGATTGAAACATAATGAAATAGGACACACATTCTGAAGAACTAATGAATAAAGTGGCTCCAGGGCACAAAAAGATGTCCTTCCAAAACAAACATGTAGATAAATAATGAGATAAATAATTTGTAGGCATTAAATTCAGAAGAAGAAGCACTGATCATGTTTGGAACAAATGGTTTGTGTTAGAGTTCTAATTGCATCTTCCCCCAACCCATCTTCAAAATGAAATTGTTCAAAAACTTAACCAAGAACAGAATAATTAATGCACGGTGTATTTCTTGCAAAACAGTGGTGCATCAGTGTTATTTTTACTGTCTCGTCATGTGGTTTAGTATTTTTGCCGAGCTAACAGATAAAAGACCATATGCTGCTCTGAATTTATCATGTAGTTGTGTATATTGCCAGTCAAAATGATGAGTGGTTATGGGATGATTCTCCAGGGAGCCTCCTTGCTGCCTCTCTGCATTGTTAGTCTGCCAAGATGTACCAGGGGGGGAAAGAAGGCACAATGCTGGAATGTTATATCAAGCCCTTCCTTCCTTCATACCCACTGATTCTCAGGCAGGGCAGGCACATTCACAGGAACTGTTGCCACTACAATTACTGTGTGGGCCCAGGGCCTCTGTATATGCTCAGTGGTTTAGTTACCAGGCTTTGGAGCCAGAGGTTGGAATTCGGTTTCCCAGTATGTCTCCTGTGAGTAGAGCCAGACTTTGTAGCCATGGGTGAGCTGTACCATCCCAGGGCATGGTAAAGGGAATGGTACACCAATTCTGTGTATTCTCAGCCTTGAAATCCCTGGAAAAGAGTCACTCACTATATGCTAGAGTTGACTTGATGACACCCAATACATGCATGCTTACTGGGAATGAAGCCATATTAAGTAGTGTGGAAACGAGAAGATTCAAAAGGCACAACTTTTGGCGTGACTCCCAGGACCACATTTCCTTTGGAGCAGAGATTGGAATATTTGGTCAGTCCCCCGATAATTTTCTGCCAGCATGGTCATTGGGCATGCTGGCTAAGCCGTTTTCAAACATATCATACAGTGGTTCCCAAAGTGGTCTATATAGACCCCCAGGGGGGTCTATTTTGACTTGTAGGGGGTCTATAACAGTGAGATAAAAGTGGGGGACCACAAAATGTAAATGGGGGTCCATGTGAGTGGACCCCATTTAGGCAGATAATCATCAATATTTAGGCATTCTTTAAATGTCTTAAACCTTTTTTGAATGATTTTGCAGTGTGCGTACCTTTAAAGTCCATTTTGCATTGTGTGTGTGGAGTTGGGGTATTGCATCATTTTTCGGAAATGATCCTCGCCATGTGCATGTTTTTAAAGTCCATTTTGCAAAGGTTGGGGACTCATGTTTTACACCCACATGACAGATATTTGTACCTGAATCATGGTTGTTTGAAATTCAAATCAACTATAATTACAGTCATATCTTGGTTAACAAGTAACGTGGTTTACGAGCATTTTGATTAACAAGCAAAAATTTCTGAACATTTTTGCCTTATTTACAAGCAGTGTTTTGATATACAAGCACTCTCATGTGTGTCACACAATCAAAAGTGCTCTAAGCCAATGGCATCTCTCCCTGTGTCTCCCCCCTCCTGCTGGAAGTGGGTGATTGTCTGTTTCAGTTTCTGTTTCAGGCAACAGCAGCAGCAGAGTTGAAGTAAGGGTGACAGGCTCAGTAAAGTTATGAACAGATGCCACCCCCATCAACCACTGTCCCCAAAGAGGCCACCTCCATGGGGCCTCTCCACACCATCCCTGCCACTACCACTGCAACCAGGACACACCCACCTCTCATCACCCCATTTTTAAAACATCTCCCTCCATGGAGGCTTCCCACTGCTTTAGCTTGGATTCCCCCCATTGCTCAGTTTTTAAAACAGCCCCCTCCATGGAGGCTCCCCCTCCTCTGTTCTAGCTGGGATTTCCCTCAGTGCTCCATTTTTAAAAAACAGCCCCCTCCATGGAGGCTCCCCCCTCTGCTCTAGCTGGAATTCCTCCCATCATCCCATTTTAAAAACTGGCCCCTTTCTTGGAGGCTTTCCCCCTCTTCTGCTCTAGCTGGGATTCCTCCCATTGCCCCATTTTAAAAATAGACCCTTCCATGGAGGCTTCCCCCCTCCTCTACACCTGCTACAAAGGTTTTCAAATGCAGGTTATTGTTCTTTGAACTGTACTGTATTTTGTACTTTGTAGTGTACTGTATTTTCTATTTTATTTAGTACCTTGTATTATATTACAGTATTGTAATCAAATATATTGGGCTGTGGAATGAATCATCTGAGTTTCCATTATTTCCCATGGGAAAATTTGCTTTGATATACAACTGCTTTGGTTTCAAGCATGTTTCCAGAACAGATTATGCTTGTTAAGTAAGATACTATTGTACACATGCTTTCCCTAATGGGGTTCCCTTCACTCTTTTAGCAATTACTTGAATCTTTATAGAAAAGATTCATTGTTACATTACATGGCCAGGATTGAACCAGGGACCCAGTCATTTCAGTCTGCACCCTTTGAAATTGCACCACTGACGCTTACACAATACTACAACAAAAGCAACATTTTCTTTTTCCGGATTCCTCTCTGTATCGACCTAACTAAATATTTAAATAAGGATTTACTCCACCCAGTATGTTCACTTCAACATCAAAAGAGACTCTGATGGTTTGTGGGCATCTTACAATATCTCACGACTCATAGCAAAATCAGGAAAATCTCATACTATCAGAGAAGAGCTGATTTTACCAGCCGTTGAAGAGGTTTTAAAAACTGTTCTACAAAAGCCTGCATATGACATACTCAAAAGAAAACTTTGCTTTTTAAGGAGGCATATGACGACCTATTTTAGTTTTTTCTTTTTCTTTTCTTTTTCTTTTTTTACCCCCCCCCTTCACCCATTCCTGTTGCCTCTTGCCTGGACTATTTTTTTAATTTATTTTTTCCCTTCCCCGTTCCCTTGGTATTTTATGCTTTTACTGTATATTTGCATGTCTTTTAAAGTTGTGAACCGCCCTGAGTTCCACTTTGGAAGAAGGTGCGGTAAATAAACGCTACAAACAAACAAACAAACAAACAAACAAACAAACAAACAAACAAACA
>JAHTLZ010000010.1:55391250-55428145 GCA_023846285.1 Phrynocephalus versicolor | reverse complement strand
AAACAAACAAACAAACAAACAAACAAACAAACAAACAAACAAACAAATTCCTTTGAGCAACAACACAGTTCAAAGATGTATTGATGAAATGAGTCATGATGTTGAAAGCTTGTGTAATTATCTGAAAATGAACCATTTCTCTATTTAACTGGATGAGTCAACTTAGCACTATTATTGGCCTATGTTCATTTTTATGGACCAAAAAATCCATGAAGAACTGCTTTTTGTGAGAACTTTGACAAAAGATACTAAAGGTGAAACAATATTTAATGTTTTGAAAGATTATTTCACGGAAAAAGCAATCCCTTTATCAAATATAATATCATCAGCAGCAGATGGAACACCAGCTATGTTTGGGTGCTATTGTGGGTGCGAACCTATAATTCAACACATTGATATGAATCTTGTTTACTGCAGTTATGACAAATTGAAGAGGCTGATGCAATCTGGCACTCAGATTTTTAGCTACTAAGTGTTGTCAATGAATGACGCAATGAATTGCAAGCACCCCAAAAACCTTCCAATGTTTTCTTGATCAAATTAAAGTTCCCCCTTTCATATTTATTTACTCTACTTACACACATAGCTGTTTAAGATTTGATTGTTCTACCCAACACTTTTGATTTTATTAGTAAATTTTTTCAAAAAATCTTTCAAGTATATTAAAATTCTCTGAACTTTCACCACTTCAATAGTCTTCCGTTCCTTTTTGCTTGTATTTCTACTATGATTTTTAAAATCTCTATCCCTTTTTTATTTACCTGGACATTTGAATCTCTTCTTTTTATCCCTTCCTCTACATCTCCTTCAGGAAAACCATGCATTTAAATTTTCCTTCTCCAAACCAATCAGCCTGTTATCAATTTTGCTTTCTGGCTGTGTCATTTCCCATCATTAGTTTTAGTTATTGTATCAGTTTTGACAAGATTTTGAGGGGTTAACCTCAGGGCACTGGACCAGTAAGACAACAGCAGAGTCAAAAATATGACAGACTCTATTGCTGGTTTTCTATTAAAGTCTATTTACAGTATTTACAGATTCCAGTAGTCTTCAGATTTACATCCAATAGCAAAGACATCAGCTATTCATCTCAGCTCACAGCACACTACAGGCTAAACAGCCCTGGCACTCTGGCTAAACAGCCTTGTTCCACAGCACCACTTGCATAGCAGCAACCTGGGCTAACAGTGTCAGCCAGCAGCATCCTTGACTGACAGCATTTCCAGCTAGCAGAAAGAACATACTGCCTTATACACAGTATATACAGAAAACTTTGCCAATCATGTTTCCAAACGATATAAAGTCTTTGTCTTTTCTTCCTTCGCTTCTGAACTTCATTCTTGTGACCTGGGACATAAGCCTTCCTTGTTAATGACACCTTCCACCTTTGCTCCAGTCATCAGCTGGACACAATCTTCACTTAATTACAAGTTTAAAAAACTCTTTGTCAGACCTTTACAGGAAAAACTCTGACAAGTTTCCTCAACTTTTGAGCCCAGTGTCTTCCATTGCTCCTTAACTCCTGATACTGAATTTTCTAACTCTGCCTTTAGCTATGTCATTGTCCTCTGCATATTCAGCTTCCTTTTAAAAACGGATGTCTGCAAATCTTCTTTACACTTGATAGATTTTTTTTCAAAAAAGAAAAACTTGAATTCTATAACAGTTTATCATCCCCCACTATATTGCTTCTCTTGGTATCAGTTTCATGAACCCCAGCAGTGCTATTAGCTCTTTGTTCCTCAGAAAAACCCACTGTTTGAAGTCTAGATCAACTTCAATCTGAGGTGTGTTATCTTTCGCAGATATACTTGGGCTCCTCACTTCATTTTGACTGGTGTCTAGGCATCAAAATCCCAACAGCTCATCTCTGAAGAAAAGAGCACACAAAGGGCACAGTTTTTAAGGGGGAGCAGGTTTCAACAATCATATGCTGGATTTTCTAGAATAAGCTTTTCAGAAGACGTTTTCTGTTGCCCAATGAACAAGGGTTCAAAAGGCTTCACTTCCATTGCCTCCTTTTCTTTTTTCAGCATAACTCAGATCTTTTTTTGGTCAGTTCGCCTTCAGCTGTTTTTGACAGCTTTACCTTTGGCTAAGCTGAACTAAATTCTCAGTTGGTTCTTGCAAATCAGATGAGGGGGTGTGATATTTAAAGCTGCTTTTTGCTCCTTTTTCAGCCTCTGACACTTCAGCCTCTCAGTCTACTCTGGTCAAGTTCTGATGGAGGGAATTTAGCTATATATAAATCTCTAGCTCTTAATAAGCACTTATCAAGAAGCTATATTTCTTCTTCTTTCAGGACGTAATAGTTTCTCATTGTATGAAGCATTTCCAGGGGAAACTTTTTTCAAGTCTTGATTGAGGACCAAGGTGCTTCATGGTTTATCTGCTAACTCTGATGAACCGGAAGCATCAAAATAGACTTGAAATAAAGCATTGGTCAGAATCTAACTGATTGTTCATGTTTCATTTAAGTCACTTGTTGTGGGTAATTGTAGCTAACTGACGAGGTATCATGGCACACCTCGTGTGTGCTATACATTCTGTTATGAGGCATATGACTGAAATGTGCATCAGCACCTCACCAATTAGCTACAATCAGTTGAAGCAAGTTATGAAAAGACCAATAGGATTCTAGCCTTATGGGGCAGTTTGTATACTTCAGGGAAGTGGGGCAGTTTGTGTACTTCAGGGAAGTGGGGGGAAATGTCTCTCAGATTATATATCAGGTTTAAAATACTTTACATAAGATTTAGTAAAGGTAAAATTTTTTAAAAACATTTTCAGACTATTAAAATATAAAATATAAAAATGCCAGCTTTAGTTACAAGCACACTAAGGTATAAAGGACAGATAGTAGGTGGTTTGAGACCTCACCAATCCTGGTCTGCTGGGGCCTCCTCCAAGTGATGTCACTAGTGAGTTATTTGAAGCCTTTTAAAAGTCTGCAAATGAAAAAACTGTGAATTTTAAAACATGCTGATCTGGACTCTGGTTGCTCTAATCTTCCCCCAAGTATGGCTGGTTCTGTGCCCCTTCAGTCTCCTTGTTTTGTTGAGTTTGGGCCTGTGCCATTAGTTGAGGCCTCCAGGGTGCTGGTCCACTGCAGTCTGGCAACTTCTCCATTTGTCCCTTGCCTGTCTTGGCTTATCAAGAGTGCCAGAGGGAGCATGCCAGAATGGCTTTCTACCATTGCCACTGCCTCCTTCAGGGATGGGATCTTTCCCAGTCTGCTGAAGGAGACTGTGGTCAAGCCCATTCTTACGAAATCTGGCCTGGCCTCAGATGAGATGTCAAACTATTGCCCAATTGCCAATGTTCCCTTCTTCGACAAGGTGGTGGAGCAGGTTGCTACTGAGTGGCTCCAGTTGTTCCTGGAGGAAGATCGTGTCCTGGCTCCCTTCCAATCTGTGTTCAGGCTGCATGATGGGACTGAGACTGTCCAGGTCACATTGCATGATGGTAGCTTGGGGTGGCAACAGGGGTTGCGCTACCTTGTTGGTCCTTCTTGACCTGTCTGTGGCCTTTGATACCATCGACCATGGTATCCTCCTGGGTAGGCTCTCTGAGGTGGAAATTGGGGGGTCTAGTCTTGGGCTGGCTCCGCTCGTCCCTTGAGGGCCATGCTCAGGCAGGAAGCCTGGGATGAGAACTGTCGTCTCCCTTGTCACTCTCTTGTGGGTTGCCCCAGGGGCCAACAATCTCCCCCATGCTCTTTAACATCTATATGAAGTTTCTAGCTGAGGTCATCCACAGATATGGGGCTTACTTTCATCCGTATCCTGAAGACACAGCTCTACCTCTGCAATGGTAGGCTTTCTACCCCTGCAGTGGAGGCTTTCTAGACCCTTGATAGCAGTTTTGGATGCAGTTTTGGAGTGGACCAGAACTAACAGGCTCAGGCTCAATCCTGAAAAGGCCAAGGTTCTGTTATTCAGGGGGGAGGGCAGATGGGTACAGCGGCCCTCATCCTAGTCTGGGTGGGATTGTTCTCCAGCTGGTTGAAAGAGTGAGGAGTCTGGGTGTTGTCTTGGATCCTGCTTTGTGTCTGAAGTCCCAGGTGGCAGCCGTTTCCAAGTCGGACTTTTACCAATTTAAGCTTATCTCCCAGATTCGCCTGCACCTTGATGGTGACTCCCTGCAGACAGTTGTGCACGTTCTGCTCATCTTGAGGCTAGATTATTGTAATACTCTGTACATGGAGCTTCCCTTGACCCTTATTTGGTGATTGCAGTGGTTACAGAACGCAGCGACCAGATTGGTGGTTGGTGCAAGTCGATTTGACCACATCACCCTAATTCTGGTCCTCCTGCACTGGTTACCCATTGCCTCCCAAATAAAGTTCAAGGTTTGGGGCTTGAGTATCTGGCAGAGTGGATCTCTCAAAGGTCAGTGTCAGCCCGGCCCACCAGAGCATCACTGGCACTCTCGCTCTTCGTGGCCACTCCTTGGGAGGCCATAAGGACTCAACCCATAATTGAGTCTTCTCAGTGGCTGGCCCGGCCATGTGGAACAAACTGCCTTGCGAGATTTGCCAAGCTGAGCCCCTAACAGCCTTTTAAAAAGCACTAAAAACTTGGCTTTCTAAAGAAGCATACGGCGATCGGTAATGTTGTGCTGCTCCTCTTTTTGTTGTACTGTATTTCTTGCTACCCTTTAGAACAGTGATGGTGAACCTTTTAGAGCCCGAGTGCCCAAATTGTGATTTAGAACCCACTAATTATTCACAAAGTGCCAATACAGCAATTTAACCTGAACAACAACAACAACAACAACAACAACAACAACTACTACTACTACTACTACTACTACTACTACTACTACTACTACTACTACTACTACTACTACTACTACTACTTTATTTTTATGCTGTCTTTCTCCCCGGAGGGACCCAATAGAGATGGCTGTGAAGGGGCAATGTTGGGTGCCCACAGAAAGGGCTCCGAGTGTCACCTTTGGCACGCATGCCATAGGTTCACCCACACTACTTTAGATTCTTAGCCTCTTGACAGGCTTTTGTCCCATGGCGCAGTGGTTAAATGCCTGTACTGCAGGTAAAACTGTGCTCATGACCTGGGTTCAATCCCAGGTAGCAGGCTCATGGTTGACTCAGCCTTCCATGCTTCTGAGGTCGGTAAAAGGAGTACCCAGCTTGTGGGGGGGGGAGGCAATGTGTAGTCTGCATACTGTAATTTTAAAAACCCTGTAAACCACCCAGAGACTACTTGAAGTGGTATGGGGCAGTATATACGCAGAACACTTTGCTTTATTTGTTGTTTATTGGTCTGCTTTTTTATTTTAATTGCTGTTCACTTATTTGGCTTTCATGTAAACTGCCCAGAGTTCCTGTGGGAAAATCAGAGTGGTCTAGAAATGCAAAAATAAATAAATAAAATAGGGAGCTGCCTCTGGTTTGTTTCTTGATGTTTGTTTCTAATGGATACTTGGACGTTCCTCTCTCAAATTATATGTTTACTTGGACAAGCTTACTTGGCTTTTTATAAACTAAATAAGCTACAGAGGGGCTCTTAATCTGCTGCATATGAGTGCCAGCTGGTAAAAATCAGTACCGCCTTGTATTTCTATATTCCTAGGATGTTTGGAACCAGGCAGGCAGTTCCTCCGCTACTGTTTGGCTGGTCACAAAGGACTGTACAAGTGGGTGTGACGACACCTGCTCATGTTTTTGTGGCCCGACAATTACAGCACAAAGATCTTCCTGGATCAGTGAAGCAAAACAAATATTGTTCCTGAGATTCAGCAAATAAAATACAGGGTAGTAAAGTGCACATCCAGGGAAGACAAAGCATGAGGGAGATTAATAGAGCTAATCCCAGCCCAGTCAACAAACAACCACCACTATTCAAAGGGGAGGATAGGGGAGAGAGCGAGCTGAAAGTACATTTACTGTCACTCATGTGACAAATCTAATACCTTGCTATGTGACTTGCAATTAGACTCTCCCTGTCATGTAATTAAATGTCTGACAATCCCACAGGTACAAATAAACATGGCTTGGAATCAGCAGGCATTTAGTCTGGGCTGGAAAATGATTCAAAAAAGGATCTTATTTGAGGAAATAGTTTTAAAGTTGCAGTTGGTCAAACAGAGATAAAAATCCCAGTTGGTTCCTAGGTTCTGTGAATCTGGGCCATTTCCTTCCCTGGTGTTACCTTGCTGCCCATTTTCCACCTACATCTATACTACTGACCAAGAGCATTATCTTTCTCCTGATGAGCCACGTGCAATAAATAAATAAATAAATTGGAACTGTGCAATTTAGATTTAAGAAATATATATTTGCTACAAACAACTAAAGATTAGTCTGTAATGTTGTTTTATTTAGAGATATGAGGTAGACACTTTTCTATTTGTATTCCTGTCTTGAATGAAGCAAAACAAATACAAAAGTGGAACAGGTGATACCTTTAGGCTACTAGAAAAAATAACAAAAACATTGCTAATATTTTGTGGGCAAAACCCTCTTCCTCAGAGTAGCACCAATAGGTTATAACATGGCAAAAGATGGATTTGCCAAGAGTCATATCTTAGATGTAAGGTCCTTGGCAAGATGGGGGGAAAAGCCATGCAGTTTCTTAGTTGAGACTCAGATATTAAGATCTTGGATGAAGATCTTAATATGGTGAGGTGGATTGAGTATGTCAGGGAAGTGATGGCATTGGGAGGCTAGATCCTATTACGAGGTTGGAGAGGGTAGAGAATCACATAGAGAAGACATAGCAGGTATAGGTATTAGCACCGGGAGAATAACGGAATGTGACAGTTCATCTACTGAAAATAAAAGCTGTGGGGCGAATAGAACAAGGCAGCAGCTGTTGTTGCGGGACCCACTGTACAGGTGCTTCTACGCCAATGCTCGAAGCCTCCGAGCAAAGATGGGAGAACTTGAACATTTGGCAGCTAGGGATAACATTGATATAATAGCCATAACAGAAACCTGGTGGAATGCGGAGAACCAGTGGGATACAGCAATCCCAGGCTATAAACTCTATAGAAGAGATAGAGAGGGGCGGGTTGGAGGAGGAGTGGCCACCTATGTCAAAGAAGGGGTAAAATCCAGCAGAATGGAGATGGACAGAGGGTCTGACTCCACCATAGAATCACTGTGGGTTAAACTACCAGGTCCAAGGAGTGATGTGATCGTTAGAGTTTTCTATCGTCCACCAGGCTTTTGACACAGTCCCTCACCAAAGGCTGCTGAGAAAATTGCACAGTCAGGGGATAAGAGGGCAGGTCCTCTTATGGATTGAGAACTGGTTGAGATCCTGGAAACAAAGAGTAGGTGTCAATGGGAAATTTTCACAATGGAGAGAGGTGAAAAGCGGTGTGCCCCAGGGCTCGATCCTAGGACCGGTGCTTTTCAATCTGTTCATAAATGACCTGGAGACAGGGATAAACAGTGAGGTGGCCAAGTTTGCAGATGACACAAAACTTTTCCGTGTGGTAAAAACCAGAGAAGATTGTGAAGAACTCCAGAAGGATCTCTCCAAACTGGGGGAATGGGCTGAGAAATGGCAAATGCGTTTTAATGTAACCAAATGTAAAGTAATGCATATTGGGGCAAAAAATCCAAACTTCATCTATCAACTCATGGGCTCTGAGTTATCCGTGACAGACCAGGAAAGAGATCTTGGTGTGTTGGTGGACAGCTCCATGAAGGTGTCTCCCCAATGTGCGGCAGCGGTGAAGAAGGCCAATTCCATGCTAGGGATTATCAAAAAGGGGATTGAAAATAAAACAGCCAACATTATAATGCCATTATACAAAACAATAGTAAGGCCCCACCTGGAGTATTGTGTACAATTCTGGTCACCGCATCTCAAGAAAGACATAGTGGAACTGGAAAAGGTGCAGAAGAGGGCGACTAAAATGATTAGTGGGCTGGGGCACCTCCCTTATGAAGAAAGGCTAAAACATTTGGGCCTCTTTAGTCTGGAAAAAAGGCGCTTGAGGGGGGATATGATTGAGACATACAAAATAATGCAGGGTATGAGTAAAGTGGATAGAGGGAAGCTCTTCTCCCTCTCCCAAAATACCAGAACTAGGGGACATACACTCAAATTGAGGGCTGGGAGAGTAAAAACTGACAAAAGAAAATATTTTTTCACCCAGCACGTTGTAAGTCTATGGAATTCCCTGCCACATAATGTGGTGATGGCATCTGACCTGGATGCCTTCAAAAGGGGATTGGACAGATTCCTGGAGGAAAAGTCCATCACAGGTTACAAACCATGATGGAGATGTATAGTCTCCAGGCTTTAAACCAGGGTACTTCAAGGGCCAGGTGCAGGAGAGTGGTATCAGGAGACAGATATCTAGTCTCATGCGCTCCCAAACACATCTGGTGGGGCCGCTGTGAGATACAGGAAGCTGGACTAGATGGGCCTTTGGCCTGATCCAGCATGGCTCTTCTTATGTTCTTATGTTCTTATGATCTTATGAGTCTAGACTCCTGATAATGTCACTCAGGGTGGAAAGGTCAAAGCTGAGACTGTGGATGCAGATGCATCCACCACTCCGGGAATTAACAGTTCACATTCCGAGGAGGACAAAATTTATAGTTCCCATGGAGATGAGTGTAGAGAAACTTCCAGAGGGCTGCAGAAGTAGTGGCAGGTGACACTGGTGGAGTATCTTTTAGAGACGACAGCAGTGCTTCTCAGGCCAGTTCTGAATATTTTATATGCATGACACAGACTTGGAACATGAAATGTGAGAAATATGCATCAAGTTAATCAGGGAGTCATAAAGAAAGAAATGGAACAATTAAATACTGTTCTATTTGGTGTCAGTTAAACAAAACAGACTGAAATAGGCCATTTTCAGTAAGATAATTAGACAAGTGTTTCACTTCGGAAATGGCAGACTGTGAATTTATTTATTTATTTATTTATTCGATTGGATTGGATCTGATCTGATCTGATCTGATCTATACATCAGCACCAGCTGTTACTGGTGCTCCTCTGGATCCCAGCCCCCTCTTGCCGCCCTCCACTGTTCCATTATTCATTGCATGAGTGGCACAATGGCAATGACAGAAACGAACAGAACCGAAGAAAATTTTCTTGGTTCTTTTCGGTTCAAGCCTGCCCCATCGCAATGGTCGTTATTCGTACTGTTACGTAACGGAACAAATAACAGAGAACGGTAACGAAAAAATGGTCATTTTGTGCCTATCTCTATAAACGACACCATATACAATATCTAGAAATAAAACAACATAGTAAAAGCGTGAAGAAACTGTGGTTCTATTGGCCCCCCTACCAGGAAATAAAGTGATAGGATACAGGCATTGGGATATTAAACTGTGCCATAACTTTATTAATATTAAACCCGAGCCTACAGAGGGTCTTCCTTATAGTGTGGACATTAGGCTGAGGAGCAGGATTCCATTTGCCATGATTCAACACTTATTTCTTGTTGGGATAATTTAGATGTATTTCTCCCTGAGATAACTGCTGATCCAGGGGAAGTATATTTTCCTTCTACTCAATGCCCAATTTTTTGTTCTGATGAAACATGCAATTTTTTTTTAACCTGGTCTGGGCAACAGAGCAACATATGGTACAGTATTTGCCTAAGGGACTTACTGTAGCTCATTCTTTTTGTTCAACAGTGGGAAAATTTTGTACCAAAAACAACTGTTGATTTATATCCACAGTTCTTCTCAGTCATTTGCGTTAAGGATTTGAGTCAGAATCTGAAGAGAAAACAAGCAGTTTTCCATTGTGGAAATCCTTGAATGGCTTATTGAGTCATGAGATACTTCAAAGGGTAGTGATGATCGATTCCTTCTCCTGGTGCTGCTGGAAACTGCCCACCCCCATTTAGGGTGGTACTGAACTAAACATGTACCCCAATGTCAGGCTGAGGCAAAAGGCCGGTCAGTGTTTTTGTTGCAACAATGGGACCAAAAGCAACTACTAAAGTATTCCCTGTAGTAACACATGCTGGGTCTACCCAATCAATGTGAAGTGGTCAAGGACTGCTGGTTCAGCAGCTGAAGCAGCTAAAGAAGCTAGCTCAACCGAGTCCAAAATCACTGCAAATCGCAACACACAACACTGGAATATTGAGTGGCTACAGCTGAACTGGCCGAAGTTCTGAAAGGCTGATTTATCAGGGCAGGTTCCAACAACAACAGTGTTACCATTGCTGTGAACACAGACTTATGCACCCATGAGCCTGAGGTCCAGAGACATTCCAACTGCCTCATGTTTGCTGCTGTTGACATCTCCATCCACCAAATCTGTGTTTTCTGCTTACGCCCCACAAACAGCAGTTGATGAAGACACAACAATCGATTCTGGAACAAATTACAGGCCAAAATCCCTGCCTGTCCAGAAGAAGTGATTACTTGAATGGGCATCTCATTGAAATCTGTCCCTGGCCACCCAAAAGCATGGACATTTTGTACCTCAGACTGAAATATACTTTTTCAAATATTCAGTACACTCACAAAATGGTGAGCATACCACTGTCAAATTGTGCACATTGGTTGCCTCAGGAACAAACCATTTGAGTCTCTTCTCTTGGAGGTCTGAAGCTTTCAGATGGGGAAACCCTAAAAAAAATCTTAAATCCATTAAGCAGGGTAGTGTACAGGGTTCTCAGGTTTTGCCCGTGAAACTACATTAACACAGTTTTCCATTTGGCTTCAAAAAAATTCATTATTCTAAGTACAAAGACAAAATATAGTCATGTTGTTGGGTGATGCTGAAGAAATGGGGTTGACGTCTAAGAAGTTTATTCATTGCACTTATCCAGTACATTAATTTTGAAGATAATGTGGAGCTTGGCAAAGGTCACAAGCTATTAAAAAGGGACCAAAGGGAGTGGTTGAAGTGTTTGCCTATTTGTCTAAAGCATGTGTTCAGATGGACCGTTATGCGTGCTTTTGTAAATAAGACTTTGCTAAATGCTGTTCATATTGGGATTTGGGGTTCACAGTAAAATTACACAGGATAAACAAACCAGGTCTTCCTTCCTTCCTTCCTTCCTTCCTTCCTTCCTTCCTTCCTTCGTAATAAGAAAACATATTTACATGTATTTTTAGGAAGCAAGTGTATGATTTCTGGGAACAGGCAAAAGACAGTCTCGCTGACTGTGCAAATTAAAAACATAAGAACATAAGAAGAGCCCTGCTGGATCAGGCCAAAGGCCCATCTAGTCCAGCTTCCTGTATCTCACAGTGGCCCCACCAGATGCGTCAGGCAATTACCAGCCAATTCACCCATTTTCTCACTCGAAATCCTTTGAGAGGATTGTTGACTGCTGCATTTGCGGTGTCATTCACCTCAAAACAAACTAAGCAGGCTTTGTTAATGGCTGTGGCATGAATGGCGCAGTGCACTCTGCTATTCTTCTGCTAGAAAAGTACTGGGAAAAGCAAAAACCGCTGCATGTCCCCTTCATAGATCTTGAAAAAAACTTTCAATTGCATGTCACATGATGTCATCTGGTACATGCTGCATAGATGAGAAGTGCCAGAAGAGCTTGTGAAGCTTTTCTACGAGGATCTGGAGAGTTGTATCCAGACTATAGCTGGAACATCAAAAGACTTCTGCATCACCATCGTCATCCATCAGGGCTTGGTGCTCTCACTATTGCTGCTCATCACAGTTATGGACCTGCCAAGACCTCTGCTGTGGATGCTCTTCTGTGCCAATGACGTTCTCCTCACATCTGACAACAATGCAAACCTTGAGCAGCAGGCACAATCTTGGAGCGACCGTCTTGCAATGTATGGCCTCTTTCTCCACATCAACAAGTTGGAGTACATGATGATGGACCGCGATAAGCCTGGAATAACCTGACATCGAATTACAACGTGCTTAGACATTCTGGTATCTCAGCTCAATGTTCACAGCTGACGGCAGTCTAAGACATGGGACTATTGTGCAAACAAACACAGTCTGAAGGAAATGGCACATGATGACTGGTGTTCTTTGTGACAAGAATATTAGTGATGGACTAAAATAAAAAAATGCAAAGAGGGGTTATTCAATCAGTCACACTCTATGGTGCTGAATGCTGGCCGGCAATGAAAGTATGATACAATCATACAATCATAGAGTTGGAAGAGACCTCAAGGGTCATCCAGTCCAACCACCTGCCATGCAGGAACCCCCATCAAAGTACTCCCGACTGATGGCCATCCAGCCTCTGCTTAAAAACCTCCAAAGAAGGAGACTCCACCACACTCTGTGGCATCATATTCCACTGCCAAACAGCTCTAAGCATCAGGAAGTTCTTCCTAATGTTCAAATGGAATCTCTTTTCCTGTAATTTGAAACCATTGCTCTGAGTCCTAGTCTCTGAAGCCATGGAAAACAAGCCAGTCCCCTCCTCAATATAACATCCTTTCAAATATTTAAACATAGCTATCATATCTCATCTCAGCCTTCCTTTTGTAAGACTAAACTCTCTTAATCCCAGCATGCACTGTTTTTCTGTATGCTTTCATTTATATTCTTTGAGTTTACTGAAGGATCTTCCAGTGCCTAATAATGACGTAACTGCTGAAGATACAGAAACAAGTCTGTCAAGGACGAGTACAATGAAATAATGCAAATAAAAGGGAAGACAAGGAAATCAGAATAGAAGTGAATGAATGGCAAGGAAATAAGAGAAAGTGAATTAGAAATTGATAGGAACATATCTCTATATAAATATTTATGATTCAGCGCATTCCATAGTTTAGTGGTTCCATTTGATTCTTTGTTAGGAAGAACTTTCACATTTCTGCTGGCTTTAGTGAGATTTAAGGCTTTTCTGCGTACATTGGCCTATATCTGTCTGATGGCTTGCAATTCATCATAGGCTTAATGGTGCTTTCAAGGTATACAATGCAAGGTGAGAACGGAAAGTTCACCCTCACTGGAGGGGAGAGTTGGAATGTCTGGAAAACTTTTCACTGCATCTGCCACATCCTTTAAAGAAAAGAAGGATATTATTCTATGGGTCTGTCTCTGGAGACATAGCATGGCACAAAATAGTTTGTCTATTCCTAAACTGCCTCATTAAAGTATAACTATAAGATGGGAGGCTTTTGCATTTCCGGCTGATGAGATAATTTGATATTTCGAGCTCTGTTCTTTAATAAGCTATGCACCATTTACCTGGTTTCCTGTAGAATTTATGAGTCAAAAGTGCAGAGTGCACCAAAAATGGCCCATTCATCAAAATATTTTTCCCCTCTTGTAATTGGCTAACGACCCATCAGTGTTGCCCAAGGGGTACATTGCTCAAAAAAGGTGGTCCCAGCACAGAAGAGCAAAGCAGCTTTAATGTGGGCATAAAAGTTCAGCTTCAGTTGAAATGCTGAGACATTTCTTTGGAACAGGGCTTCTTTAGGCCAGAAAAACATTTTAGAGCTAGCCTATGACAGAAAGAGGCAAATTCTTAACCAATGTGAGCATCTCTGAGTGTCACAGCTCAAGAGTCCGTCACTTCTGGGAGGAAAATTGGCATACTTTGGTTATTGAACATCATGTTGAACAACATGGCATTCCCTAGAACAGAGCCATAATCAGCTGTTTCAACATCAATTGGCACTGTTTCTCCTCCACTCTGCCCTGATGCATGGACATGAGCACATCTTCCCACCTCCCCCCCCCGAAGAAAAAAGAGGAGGATAATGTGGTTTTCCCTATAAACACAAGAAGAAAGAAAGTTTCTCTTTTTAAGTGAGCAGGGCCAAGAGTTTATGTTTATTTTTCTAACAGTCATGATTAGAGTCACCTCTTGATTTCACTGTCTTCTAAATTTAATAACTAACTAAATTTAATAACACCATAGCTAGTGTTCTGCAGCAGAGCACTAGTTATGGCCCTACTTTTGAAGTCCAGGTTCACAAACATGGAAAGACACCCTCAGTCCTCTCTCTGAAACATTAATGACTGTTTAGTTATAATTATGGGCTATTTCTAAGAGCCATTTCTGACCTCAGTGCAGAAAAACCTTGAGACATAACGAAATGCACCTTCAGACTTCCACCACACTGCAGTTTTTAATTTGTTCCTGATGATGTGGTTGAGTGATTGACTTGTAGTATACCTGATTCATAACCTTCTTCTTCTCAAGCATACCAAGATACTCGACAAACTTTACAGAACCATGAACAGAGCTTCTTAACTTGATTATTATTATTACAACCATACATCAGCCACAGAACAGAGCTTCAATACAGCCCATTAGTAGAGCAGTCACAACACTTGCCTCATCATGGGCCAAAGTGCGGTAGAAATCAAGGCAATACACATTTTATTATGAAGAGATAGTGGTGTGAATCAAGTTTATCTGTTGCTTCTTTCCTTTCCCAATAATCTGATTCCGACACTGATCTGAATCCTAGCTTTTTTTTTTAAAAGATACAGACAATCTCAGTTAAGTCCTTTTGCTCTCAAAGAAATAAATATATGGAATAGCACTGGACCCAGAACAGAACTCTGGGCCACCCCACATCTCTCCAAGCTGAAGAGAAGCCATTTATGATCACCCTTTGGGTATGACCAGTCAACAAATTACAAATCCACCTAACTGTAGCACTATCTGTCCCACATTCTACTAACTTCTTTGCAAGCACACCACAGGGAAACTTATCAAAGTCCTTACTGAATTCTAGATAAGCAATATCCACAGCATTCCCTTCATCCACCAGGCCTATAACACTATCAAAGAAAGAGATCAAATTAGTCTGGCATGATTTGTTTCTAAGACACCTGTGTTGACTTCTAGTAATGACAGTATTGCTTGTTAAATAATTACAGATAGAGATGGGCACGACTCGGGAAAATGACGTTTTCGAGTTGTCGTGTGTCGGAGGCAGCCCGTGTCGGCTCGTTTCCGTTTTTCGCGAAAAACCGCAAAAATTAGTCGGTTCGTTTTTTCGTTTTTTCGTTATCGTTATACTGGTTTTTTTGGGGGGGGTAGCGGGCTCCTGGAGGCACCTCTGTGGGGTGGGTGCCTCCGCCGGCCCGCTATAAAGGAAGGGACAGCAGCAGCAGGCTCCAAGAGACCCCTCAACATGGGGGTCTCCCATCCTCACCTGCTGCTGCTGCAAAATGGCATGCACAACCATATGGTTATGCATACCATTTGCAGGCAGCCAGTGAGACCTGCTCAAGTACTTGATACCCTGGTACGAGCGTGTCGCCATTTGCAGGCCAGGCAGTGCCACTGCACCTGCTCAAGTACCTGGTCCCTTGGTACGAGCGGGTCGCACCTGCCATGTCCCACAAAGAAGGGAATCGTACTTGCGTGTAGTGCAATGCAAGTACATCTGGCTATGGGCTAAGGTGGATTAGGGTTAGGGCTAGGGTTAGGCTAATGACGGGTAAGGTTACGGTGGGCTATTGGGTTGCACCTCTGGGTGCCTCTCTGACCCACTAAGAAGACAGTCTGTGACGTATGGGTAAGGAGTCAAGGATTAGGGTTAGCGGGTTAGGGGGCTAGGGCAAGTTTTAGGGGGCTTTTTGGCACATCCCAGAAGTCTCAGTGGCCAAGTGGCCATGCGATTGGTGAGATGGCTCCAAAAATTTGCATGGTCGTCCCCTCCCACATGGCTGGCCAGGCCACTGGGCCAGCCCATCATTGCACACTGCGCAGGTGTAAATAAAATAAAATAAAATAAAATCAATGGAGGACACAGGAGGAGAGGAGAGACATTTTGTTGCAAGAAAAAACCCACTGCTACTGTGAAAAATCTGGCAGTTCATACATTTCCGCGTGTTTCTGTTGTGCTTGTGTGTTTTTGGACCACGATTTCAAAAACAATATTGCATTCGCCGCCCCATTTTCGATCCCCTGCCCGCACCGCATGGCATGGCGACGAGGCGACTCGAGTCCGGCTGCCCAGGACGGGGGGAGGCCGGGACCCCCCCTCCAGAAACAAACCATCCCTCCGGTAGGTGCCCTGAGGCACGGTAGGCATTTTTCCGCCTGCTTTTTGGCCCGGGAATGGGTGGGGGAGAGTTTAAAAGTTTTTTCCTATGCGCCGTCCGTGCCGCTTGCGTTTGCGGCGGCCGTCGGCGTCTCGGCGAGAGTGGGCTTTTTGCGAGCCTGCGGCGAGTCCCACCAGACCAGAGCAGCCCAGGATGGAGTGGGGGGAAGCCGGGACACCCCCCCTCCAGACCAGAAACCCCCCTCCGGTAGGTGCCCTACTGACTGAGTGAGTGCCCTGAGGCACAGCAGGCATTTTCCGCCTGCTTTTTGGCCCGGGAATGGGTGGGGGGGAGACCCGGGGGAGAGTCTAAAAAAGTTTTTTCCTGTGCTGCCCGTGCCGCTTGCTTGTGCTTTGGCGGCCGGCGGCGAGACTGGGCTTTTTGCGGCGGGCGAGTCCCACCACCACACCAGAGCATCCCAGGACGGAGGAGGGGGGGAGGCTGGACGGGGACCTCCAGAAACCACTCCTCTGGTAGGTGCCCTGAGGCACGGCAGGCATATTTCCGCCTGCTTTTTGGCCAGGAACCGGGTTTTTTAACTTTTAAAAACTTTTTTTCTGTGCCGCTTGGCATCGCGCGCGATCGCGCGATGCAACTAACGAGCACGACAAATCAGACCAAATTGTTCGTTCGTCGGTTCGAGCTCGAAGTCTGGTGGAGTAATTCCCGTTTCCGTTTCCGTAGAGTAACGGAAACGAGTAACGGAAACGGAAACGGAAATACCGCTAAGTCGTGCCCATCTCTAATTACAGACTGTCTGCTTAATAATTTGCTGGAGGATATTTCTAGGAATTGAAATCAAGCTGGTGGGGTGGTAATTATTTGGGTCCTCTCCCCCCCCCCCGTTTTGAAGATGGGGACAATATTCTCCCTCCTCCAATCCATGGGGACTTCCCCTGTTCTCCCGGACTTCTAAAAGATTATTGCTAATGGTTCTGAAAATACTTTTTCCAGTTCTTTTATATCCTTGGGTGTTATTATCTGGTCCAGGAGACTTAAATTAATTTAATGTTTTTTTTGTGTTCATCCTAATATTTGAAAGTCCATCATAGGAGGAGCTCACCATTCATTCCAGTTGTTTTGGTCTGCAGCTATCACATAATCTCAAAACTTTAGCCATGTTGTCTGGTGCTTATAGTAAAGGTCCAAAATATCTAAAGGTCACCAAATTGCCTACACATGAGCTAGTCCATTAAGGAATTGTGTTCTCTCCACTATATTCTGAAGATGCTATGACAGTCAGCAAATACTTTTAGAACTGTGTGGCTGGCAAGGTGGACATCACTACTCCAATGAATAGTCCTTATGTTACCTTTATCTCAGTTAGACTTTTCTTGCAGTATTAACTATTGTGGCGTGAGTGTGTCACAGTTTCCCTGCTCACCCTCTTGCCTACCCTGTATTGTTTGCTGACTAGTTCAGCTTTTTTGGAAGCCACACAGAGTTCCATCTCGGAAGATGGGCGGGGTAAAAATCCAATAAATAAATAAAATAAATAAATAAATACCCCCCCCCCCAATGCGGGTACTGTATTTAACTAACTTGAGCATCTCAATGTCACAGCTCAAAATTCCATCACTGCTGGGAAGAAAATTACCTTGTTTTGTTCGGTTATTGAGCATCACAACCTAAACACGTTACATTTATTTGCAGATTGGAACATGCAAATTTTGCTCCGGCTGTTGTCTAATTAAAAATATAGCCAAAGTAGTTCCACCAAAGTCCAATGACACTGGGTTTTAGGAAGCCATACTTAAAAGAAGTTTAGAATGAGTTTTATACAGCCAGTAGAATCATTGTCATATCTCAATTGGTGCTTCTTGCCTTTACTTAGCAGTAGGATAAAAAAAATGGGGAGGGGAAATTGGCATGATCTTGATTACAATGTGAAAATCTCTTTTCTTGGAGTACATGTTAGAGAGATATTTTAAAACCACTAGGCAATGTTGAATAGGTTTTTTTTGGAGGAAGGGAAATACTAGAGTGTACATGCACAGCATTCTCCCCACAAAAACCATTGCGGCGGGCCTGTCCCGGGAGCCGCTGCCACTGCCGCCGCTTTCCCACGGCCCGCCGCCTGCTTCCATCTCGGTGGGCTCACTCTGGAGACCGCCAACACAGCTGCCGCTTTCTCGCCGCCCGCCGCCTGCTACCACCTGGGCGGGCTCGCCCTGGAGGCCGTTGCCTATGCTGCCGCCTTCCCGCGGCCTGCCGCCTGCTTCCACCGTGGCAGGCTCGCCCTGGGGGCTACCACTTCTGCTGCTGTCTTCCCGCGGCCCGCGGCCCGCTACCACCGCGGTGGGCTCGCCCTGGAGACCGCCACCACAGCTGCCGCTTTCTCACGGCCCACCGCCTGCTACCACCTGGGCGGGCTCGCCCTGGAGGCCGTCGCCTCTGCCACTGCCTTCCCGCGGCCCGCCGCCTGCTACCACTGTGGCGGGCCTGCCTTGGAGGCCGCCGCAGCAGCTGTTGCTCTTTCTCGGCCCACCATCTGTCTTCTCTGCGGCGGGCCCGTTTTGGATACCACCGTTGCCGCTGCGGCCCTTCCGCGGCCCGTCTTCCGTCTCCACTGCAGCTGGCCCTTATTGGAGGCCGCTGCCGCTCTCCTGCGACCCGCCACCTGTCAACACCACGGCGGGCCCGCCCTGGGGGCCACCATGGCTGCTGCCACTTTCCCGTAGCTCACCGCCTATTTCCTCCACGGCTGGCCCACTTTGGAGGCCGCTGCCGCCAACCTTCTGCGGCTTGCCGCCCGTTTTCACCACGGCAGGCCCGCCCTGGAAGTCGCCTCTGCCACCTTGATGAGCTCACGCCCGGACTGTTGTCGCGACTGCTGTGGCCTCTTGCCACCTTCCACCATCTCGATATTGCCGCTGCGGTTGCCATTCTGCCTTTGAGACTGTGGATGATTGCGGGGAGTTTTGGGGCCACGGAGGTTTGAACTGCCCGTTTCGGTTGAGGACCGTGGGGGGTTGGGGAGACATTAGGGTGCTTCCACCCTGCCCCCTATTAATTACATCTCTCCCTGTTTCCGCAAGCGGCTGCTTTCCATCAAGGTCTCACAATGCCTGTTGGTAATGCGCTCCCTTTCCCCTCCCCCATTTCCATCTGCTCAGGCGTATGCCTGTTAATTGCTCTGCCCTAGTAGTGCCTAACTCTATGTTTTGTTTTATCTTTTTATTGGTTATTTTTGAGGGTTTTGATTCTGTTTTACTCTTTGCTTATTGTATTTAGATACTGTTTGTATTGTATTTTTACTTTGTACTGCACTTCTTTGTTCTTTGTTAGTTTCCCCCCCTTCTCCTTCCCCCCTTCCTGTTCGCCATGCTGGCAGGGACTCACATCTCAGTGGTGTCTGGCTGTGGGAGATATGCTTTGGGCGGAGGGATCGGTCGGGTAAGAAGAACTCAGGCCAGGCATCTCCTGCCTGTCCCCCATTCTGATCCCCTCACTCACCGCCTCGTCCCTGGGTGCCATTCCACCAGCGCCTCCAACCTGTCCTGCCTCCTGATCAACGCCAGGTCAGTGCATAATAAGACCCCGCTCATCCTCGACTCAATTGTGGATGGGCGTGCCAACCTGGCGTTTATCACCGAGACCTGGGTGGGTGCAGAGGGAGGGGCTTCTCTCTCCCTGTTGTGCCCCCCCGGGTTTCAGGTTCAGTGGGCGGGCAGATCGGAGGGTAGGGGTGGCAGGGTGGCCATCGTTTACAGGGAATCCCTTTATGTTAGCAGGTCTGCAACAATCGTGTGTTCTGGGGTCGAATGCCTTCATCTATCAGTGGGTCAGCGAGACAAGTTTGGCATTGTGCTGGTGTACCGTGCTCCCTGCAACCCAGCACAATCCCTGCCAGATATTGCTGAGTTTGTCTCGGTTGCTTTGTTGAGATCCCCCCGCCTTTTGGTGGTTGGGGACTTCAACTTGCACGCCGAGGAGGAACTCTTTGGTGCGGCTCTGGAATTCATTGAATCCATGACTTCCATGAACTTATCTCAGCATGTTACATGCCCCACCAATAGAGCCGGCCATACCCTGGACCTGGTGTTTTCCTCCATGTCATCAGACTCGTGTCTGGGGGTTAGGGGTGTTCTGCCCCTGCCCGTGTCATGGTCGGACCACTACCTGCTAAAATTTTCCCTGTTGATCGCCCCCCCCGCCTCACGGGGAGTGCCCGTCTTACATCTGGGCCTGCCCCCGAAGGCTTCTGGACCCAGCTAGGTTCCTGGAGGCCGTCGGGGAGCTCTCTGGCAGACTGGCAGACGATCTGGTCAATGCCCTGGTGGAGAGGTGGTATGTGGGTGCCACTGGGGCAGTGGACCAGATCGCCCCCAAGCGCCTCCTGCAATGTGGAGACCGCTCATCTACGTGGTATACGGCTGAGTTGTGGTCGATGAAACAAGAACGTAGGAGACTGGAGGTCATCTGGAGGGCCAGCCGGACGGAAGAGAATAGGGCTGCTCTTAAGCTGCTGACTGGCTGCTATCTTCGTGTGATCAGGGACGCCAGAAGATCTCATGCCTCCCTGAGAATTGGCGAGGCCTCGAACCGCCAGGCGGAGCTATTCCGGGTGGTTCGGGACCTCTCCAATCCCAGTCAGCTGAGGCCTCCTCCTAGTGATTTCACTAGTGAGCAATTTGCAGCCCATTTTAGATCTAAAATTGAGGCCATCCATTCCGACTCCCCCCCAGCTGCTCTAGCCCACCCTTTGGGATCTCTGGTGCCTCACCCCCCCCGTTCTCCCCTCCTGGATGAGTATGGGTCGGTATCCCCAGCGGAGGCCTCCAGAGCCATGGCTTGTTGCCAGCCGGCGGCCAGTCCCTTCGACCCTTGCCCGGCTTGGCTTATTAAATCTGCTGAAGGGAACATGCCTGAGTGGGTTTCTGTTATTGCCACGGCCTCTTTTAGGGAGGGATGCTTCCCTTCCCATTTAAAGGAGACCGTGGTGAAACCCACCCTTAAAAAACCCGGCATGGCATCGGACGATTTGTCCAGCTATCGTCCGATCGCCATTGTTCCCTTCCTGGGCAAGGTGATCGAGAGGGTGGCTGCCGTCAGGCTGCAGTCATATCTGGAGGTAAATCATATCCTGGATCCCTTCAAGTCTGGATTCAGACCCCTTCGTGGAACCGAGACTGCCCTGGTCGCTCTGCAGGATGACCTCCTCAGGGAGGCCGACAGGGGGTGCTCCTCCCTGCTGCTTCTCCTTGATCTCTCAGCTGCCTTTGATACCGTCGACCATGGTAACCTACTGGTCCGGCTTGCAGAGGCTGGAATTGGTGGTCAGGCCTTGGCCTGGCTCCGTTCCTTCTTCGGCAGCAGGACTCAGCGGGTTCAGATGGGTGATGCCTTGTCGGCTCCTTGGACTCTCCCTTGTGGGGTGCCCCAGGAGTTGGCAATCTCACCCATACTGTTCAACGTTTACATGAGGCCGCTGGGGGAGGTCATCAGGAGATTTGGAGTTCGCTGTCATCAGTACACTGATGACAGGCAGCTCTATCTCTCCTTTTCGTCGTCTGCAGTGGAGGCAGTTCGTTCCCTCGATCTGTGTCTGGAGGCCGTTCTGGAATGGACCAGAGATAACCGGCTCAAGCTGAATCCAGAAAAGACGGAGGTTCTGTTCTTCGGGGCGCTCTCGTCTGGGTACAATGGCCCCCTCCCTATGCTGGGGGGGTGTTTCCCTCCAGCCTACAGACAGGGCCAGGAATCTGGGCGTTTTCCTGGACTCAGCCCTCTCCCTGGAAGCCCAGGTGATGGCTGTCTCCAGGGCCGCTTTTTTCCATCTCCGCAGGATCACCCAGATCCGCCAGTATCTTGATGAGTCCTCCCTGAGGACAGTTGTGCAGGCTCTGGTGATCTCGAGGGTCAACTGTTGCAATGCCCTCTACGTGGGGTTGCCCTTGTCCCTGGTCCGGAGGTTTCAGCGGGTGCAAAATGCGGCGGCCAGGCTGGTGGTGGGTGCCCGTAGATACGAGCACATCACCCCAGTCCTGGCTCGCCTGCATTGTCTCCCCGTTGTCCTCCGGATCAGGTTCAAGGTCTTGGTTTTGATTTTCAAAGCCCTCCATGGCTTGGGACCAGAGTACTTGGCAGAGTGTGTCTCCCAAAGGACAACTGGGTGCAGACCCACTAGGCTGGCGCAGGCGCGCTCGCTGAGGTTGCCCACACCCAGAGAGGCACGGAAATCACGTACCCGAGACCGTGCCTTCTCTGTGGTCGGCCCTGCTCTCTGGAATCACCTCCCCAGTGAGCTGTGCCTGTTGGAGTCCCTGCCCGCCTTTAAGAAGGCATTGAAGACCTACCTCTTCAGAGAGGCTTTTGGCGACTCCCTCTGTTAGTCCGGTTTCCCCCCCCACCGGGTTTTGCCGCCATCTTGATTCTTTGCCTCCTCTTTTTTGTTTGTTGTCTATATCTGTTTTTTTTATTGCTGTAAGCCGCCCAGAGTTCTCTTGGGGAAGATGGGCGGGATATAAGTGCAATAAATAAATAAATACATAAATAAATGATAGGCTATAACAGTCTTAATAAAATATTGCATACTGGAAAACAGACCTGAGACCCAGCAGAAACCTGGTACTTTTCAGGATACAAAATAACTTTGCAGACAGCTTGTATTAGAAAAATAATTTTATATTTAAACATTCAACTTAGAGGGCTTGTCTTCAGCAAAAAACATGATAGATAAAAGCATGTCTGAGAAAAAAAACAGTACCTTGACCAGCAAAAACTCCTTCATAAAACAAAAACAGAGCAACTAACCTTACACAGGAAGAGTGTGACTGTCTTTTAAGCAAAGACCAGTAACTTGTGATCCCTCTGTGCTACATTATACAAACTGCAGCTACAATTACGTTCACATGCCTGAGGCTGCTGCAGCCTTAGAGTTTTGCCCTATAATCTTAACAGCTGTGTGTGTTTTACCCACACACAAACTCTGAGTTGCTGTACTGTTCTGAGTAATGCATGCTTTAATATTTTGTTTATGTTTTTATAATAGATAAAATATAGATAAAATATACTTGAGAAAGAGAGAGAGAGAGGTGGGATAGGTAATTCTCTGTGGAGTGCACAGAGAAGAGCTGGAAATTACGTGTGTGGAGTTTCTGCCATATGATTCACCCCAAATAACACTAGGTAATCTGTTTAAATGGAAGAATATGGTTGATTAACTGCATGTGCTGATAAAAATATTTCCAAGAGACTAACACTTCCACATTTTATTCATTCTCCTGCTTCTAGGATCTATTATAATTTTGTATTTTTCCCCAGGGTGTCTTCCCTCCCCCACCACCTCACATATACTGTATACACATACTTGAATTCAAGACACCTCCCTTATATTCTTTTGATTCAAAGTCACATCCTAATCAATCCTTTTGACCTTTATGTTCTGCACTGGACCTCTGCTTCAGCTCTGGGCACTGCTCTGTCATGTCCCTTTGGGGAACTGTTAATCATATAATTAATTCCTGCTATAATTTCCATTAAGTGACTAGACACCTTGGCATCGGACACCTGTCTGTGTAAAATGAATGGTCCCTATTATTACAACAATGATGATTGAAATTGCGTGGGATGCATATGCTGGTACAAGGTGCCATTTTAACCTTGGAAAGGTGCCTTTAAACATCAAGTGAATTACTTTAACAAGGCATGTTTAACTTTTAAAAACATCTCTCCAGTCTTTATTGGTAAACAGTAGCTTCACAGCCCCCTCTGTGAGAGCATCTGCCTCTTCGCCATTGCTATGTAACAGGAAGTTAAAGCTAAATTCACCTTTTCTCTTCATCATATTCAGTTAATCTGAAAAAAACTCACCAAAATTTGATGGAGAATACATGAAATATAATTAGGGGAAAGAAAGCAGAGCTTCATGATTGCACGTTTAATATTCCCATTCCTTAGGGATGTCAAAGTCATCACCATTTTATGGTATTTTCAGAAACAGTTATCACCCAGCTTCAATACATTCAAAAGAGGAAGATAAACTTTATAAGTATTCAACTCCCATTTCTCACACCTCAATGTTTTCCATAATTATAAATTATGAACACAGTTAACACTTGCTAAAAAAGAGAAACGAAACTAGTCTGCAGTTTAGTCACCAAACCAGCAATGTTTCATCATAGACAACTAAATCACCTTTCCTATAACTTTGCCTCTTGTTGGCAGTTTGGTAATGCCTGGAATAAATCTACCTCATCATATTTATGTATTTATGTATTCATTTATTTACCCAATTTTATTTCTGTGCTGCTTCACCCCCCAAAAGGACCCAAGATGGCTCACAATAATTAAAATATAAGAAAGATTAAAATACAATAAATTATTCAATTACAAATAATTCAGCATGTGATATAAAAATTAATCATCTAAAAACACTAAAGGAATCTGTAAAACACTAAAGGAATCTAGAAAATAACCATGGCCTCAGGGAAAATCTAACTTTAGTGCCCAACGTAGTTATGAAAAGCTTGCTTGAAAAGAAAGGCTGTTGTGTGTTGCTGAAAAAACAAGAGGGAGAAGGCTAATCTTGTGCTTTCCACAACATGGTGTCATCTCCAGAGCAGTTAAATGATATCGGTCAGTAGAAAGAGAAATAAGAAAGGTAGCCTCCCGTAATGTGAGCCAATGGTTAGGTTGTAGGTACAGTTCATTTTCTGTTTCTTACAGTTCAGTTGTCTTTCTTTTCCAGAGGGAGATGGCCACTTGAAGCTCTGCTACCTAATTCTGTGGTACACGCTTTTCCAGCCATGCAGTTCTAGGGCAATCATTATGCTTATCAGAGAACGTGGGTCTTTCTCCCTGAACATGTTGATGAGTGAGGCTAGACAAGTCTATGAGACATCTAACCTTTAATACATTGATCTCACCAATTTGGCAATTGCACAACACTGGTCTGCCATCATTATACCTTCTGAAGATGTGGCTTGTTACCATTGGGGCTGATCTTGGATGATGATTGTCGGCTGTTGAATGGGGTATCTGTTTGGCCAGATGTATCCAAGGGCGCTATAAACATCAGTGAAATGTACGTTTTTTGATAAAGTTGTGTCTTTACTCTAAAGTCATCGGGTGATTGAAGATTCAGTTAAAGCGTCCTCATGGGTGTGGTCTTAATAACTGAATCTTAATGTTCCCTTGTCCTAAAACTGCATTTTAAAGTATATTTCCCAAGCTGTGTTGCCTTTTCTGCTGAGCCCCAAGTACCAATCAGCTGTAGCATGGGCTTGGGACAGAAAAAAAAGGTTAAAATTGCTCCTTTCTTCCCACCCGATTGGGGGAGGGAGGAGCCATTTTTGAACTTCTGTTGCCAGCTCCAAGCCTGTGTTACAGTGCTTGGGGCTCAGTTAAAAAAAAGAAGAAGAAGTTTTTTTTAACTTTTTTTTTTTGGCTGAGCCCCAAGCACTGTAGCACAGGCTTGGAACTGGCAACAAAAGTTTAAAACTGGCTCATTTTCCCCCACCCCATCAGATGGGGAGAAAGGAGAGATTTTAAACTTTCTTTTTTGAATGAACCCCAAGTGCCCATCAGCTGTAGCGCTTGGGGCTTGGGGCTCAGATTTAAAATAAAATAAAATAAAATAAAAAAACTCCTCCCTACCTGATGGATACCCTATTTTTGAGCCAGATCACTTGTAAGTGACAACCGGATCAAACTGCTTGTGAGATAGCTCCCCAAGTCATATATTTCTGAAGCTGCATTATCAAACCATCCATTCTAGACTGATGATGTATTGGCAGTGGAAACTGTGCTTCTTCGTACCCATATTTAACAGATGTTTCTTATTGGAACAGGATAAAAGAGTGAGGGAAAATGAGAAACAATACCCTCAGGTCAATTGTGGGCTCATTAGTATTTGGAGTACAAGCAAAAAGAGCAAATAGGCAGTGGTCTTGCCCTTTCCTTATTCAGACCCCTCTGTCCTAGAGATATTTTCCTTTCATAGGGATGATTGCAGATATGTATACAAATCCAGCTGCATTACCATATGAAGCCATCATATTAGAAATATATATGATTTTCATTGCCAGCAGAGTGGAATAGTATGTTCTTTAAAACTAGGAAAGCTAGTTTGTTTCCCATTTCTTTTTGTATTATGATGTTATGGTAGTAGTTATTGTCATAAAAAGTTCCCTCTCTCTAAATTTGAATAACTTAAAATAGGCAATGCCTCAGTAGCTTTAATGCTAGAAAGCAAGAAGCTTGTCAAAATGGAAATAATATAACAGAAAGTCTGAAATGTTGCATCTGCATTTTAACATAAAGCTGCCATTTTGCAACTGATTCACCTTCCAAAGGCCACCATCTTGTGTAAGAGATTGGTGATGTCCTGTTGCATAAGTAGGCAGAAGACATGCTTTTTATGTTATCAATTTACTGCTTCTTTGTTCGACGTCCGCAAAATAAGCATGTCCAGCAGAGATTTGCAAGTCTGATGATTGTCCACAACACATTAAGATCTTGTCCTCCAATTCCAGTTTTTAATAAGGTCTATAAACTTTATGACTTGCCTAGGATTTAATTAGGTTTGGGAGATCAATAAATTTTAGCTTATAGAACAATGTGAATTAAATCTGTTTTACTTATTTTGACCTTTTGTCATTCCATACAACTGTTTTAAAAAGAGCTCTAGTCAACATCAAGGAAGAATTGCATATAAATTGTGAAGTATAAAGTGGAACACAAGATAGCTATTTATTAATCAAGCATTAGTTATGGTAGTTAAGCATTTAGAGATAATAAAATGTAAATGGGCTTTCAGTATAAACTATGTCTGTAGAAATCGAATACATTCTTGAAGAAAAATGGTTGCAGTAAGGTTATGGAGAAAATTAATCATATCCATGTGCATATTTTACAGATGGTTATGCAGATGCTTGTTACAATATATAAGAATTTAAGAAAATGTTTTTACTAGCAAGTATAGTAAGGCTTTAAGTAATAATTCCAGTGTAAGGTACACGTTATCTGTGGATATGTTCGTTCCTTCAGCACTGTTGATGCTGAGGGGCCACTGCCTTAGAAGTAGAGATGGGCACGAAACAAATTCTGAATTTGTTTCATTATTTGTTATTTGTTTCATTAGCAAACAAAATAAATAAATACATAATAAATTAAAAATGGTGTTGGCCCTGGTTGGTATTGGTAATAAAAATAAAAATAAATTAAAAAAACTTGGTCTGGCCTGTGGGCAAGCCAGAAGTAAAAATAAAATAAAATAAACAAACAAAAAAACCATGGTGCCTCATCATCGGTGGTGGCAGCCCCCCGGCTTTGGTGTCGTTCCCCCGTCGTTGTCGTCATCATCATCGGCATTGGAGTTGGCATCGGCGGTCCCCCGTCGTCATCATCGGCAGCCCCCCATTGTCGGCGTCAGCACTCTCCCAGTGTTGTTGGTGTCGGCGGCGGTCCCCTGGCATTAGCAGCATTGGCGTTGCCCCCCCCCGGCTTCAGCGTCAGCATCGTCATCAGTCCCCCACGTCAGTGCCGGTGTTGTTGGCACGGCAGTCCCCGAGTGGCAGCAGTGATGGCGGTGGTCCAGGTAAGCCAAACCAGTTCATTTTGGTTCGGTTGGTACAAATTTTTGTTTTAAAAATTCAAACAAAATTAAACAAAATGAAACAAACTGAGAGGCCCATCAGTTTTCTGTTTCGTGTCCACCTCTACTTAGAAGTGGACGTCAGACATTAGGTCCTTTTCTTTTCCCCTGAATTAGATACTTTTGTGATTGAAAGCGATTTTCTTCAAATGGTCCAATAATATTTTAACAGGCTTTTTTGTTCTAAACATGACTAGTAGCATGACTGCTAGGAGAAATGTAGATGGAAAATGTAGTTTATTATCATGGTAAGCTGTATGGCAACTTTTAGCTTATTAGCTTCTTTATTTTCACCACAACAGTTAGGTATCAAAAGTCTGAAACATAGGTTTCTCCCATTGAGCAAGCTATGGCCATTTTGTTCTGCTCTCAGTTTTATTTTGTTCACACTGGATTTATTGTATTGAAATTGCTTAAGGCACACGGGTATGGTGCACGTGTGTGCAAATGAGGTATATCAACACTCAAATAGATGAAAAATCTAGTTTTTGCTATGCAGCTGTTAAGCTCTGCCTCTTAAGAACACTGAGTAAAGAGGCTGAAATTAATTCTTTCCCATGTATATGGGGTGAGTGGGAATGTTTAATCTAATAACAGACTCACTTTGGTATGCAGACTTTTCATTATGGATTTTTCATTATGGATATGAAGCAAAAAGCCTGTCAATCTACCTAAAAAAACCAACAAAATAAATCCCCCTTTTCTGCTGGCAGAAATACTTTGTTCCATTTTTTAAAAAATCTTGCAATATTTCTTGAATGTTTCATGATCATTCCCCTCTAAGAAATACATGTGTGTGAAATTATTAGAGTTTTTGTATACTTTTGGAAAAACCCAGAAACTGACTCCCCCCCCATCATTTCCCCCTTTCTCACCCATATGCAAAGCAATTGTTCTGGTTTGGTTTTCAACAAGTTCCCTAGGCATCAAAATGCCTAGAAAAAATGGTAGTATCCTGACGACCGTGATTACTGACATGAGGCAAAAACATGCTGTTGGTGCTGCTGCTGCTGTGGCATTTTACATACTAACCATTATATTACTTAAAATATAATAGTTTATTTTATTACATGACAATATAATTGTTTTTAAGGTTCTGCATTTTTGTCTTCTTCTGTTTTGGTTTTGCCTGATATGTTTGCACAGACTAACATGGCCACCTCTTCTAAAACATCAGCATTTGGGCTGCTGTTTGCTATTTAAGGTTTGGTATCCTTTTTCCATCTGGCAACACAATATTATGATGTAATATTGGGTCAGTTCCTGGTGTTTTGAATTGTGATACAGAAGCACAATGTTCATAAACATGACTATTCCCCCCCACCACCTTGATTGTAATTTCTACTGTAATAAAAGTTCTCAGTTTAACACAGGGAAAAATAAACTGTTCTTTGTCAAGGTACAGGCATATCAGCTCTCACTAGGACTGATTCCTACTATAATGAAGGGTGTGACAGGTCTGCTGGTGTTAGTAGAATTGCCTCTGCATTTCCATTATCTGAAACAAAGAACAGAAACAGTAAAATGGTGTTACCTTAGGCCCTCTAATTCCTGACACAAAGGAATGGTCCATTTATAGTTTATCTTCTGGTAACAAAGAAAAGAAAATATGTTGAAGGTTTTTTATAATGTGTGTGAGAGTGTTTGGAGATTCATGTGTGTGTGTGTGTATGTGTGTGTTGAATCTGGTCTCTGGGTGTCTGAATTTCGTTGAATGTGTATACTTTTTACACGACCCCTAAGATCCGCTGGTCCCTTAAATTCGGACCAGAGATCTTGAGGGTTTGTTGCTCTCCCTGCGTTCCCACCCCCTCCGCACTTCTGCCTGCGTGAGGGGAGGGAGAAAAAAAGGGAGAAAAGAATGCACTCTTACCTCTGGAGTGCCAGTGGAAGTTGCTCCGACCCCCCGTCACTTCCTGGTTCCTCTTAAAGGGGCGGGAGGCAAAAACAACAACAACAAAAAGAAGCGAGGAGAGCCCGGCACTCTCCACATCAAAATTTTTCACTCTCCCAGAGCAGGTACTTGAAAGGTGCGCTGGGTTGCGCTTAGGTGGGTGGGGTCACACTTAATTTTCTGTTAGCTCTGGAGCTGGTGGGGAAACATTTTTAAGCTCCAGAGCTGGGAGCCATTTGCAGCGGAGTTTAGGGGTCAATGACAATAAAAATTATTATTATTATTATTATTATTATTATTATTATTATTATTATTATTATTATTATTATTATTATTATTATTATTATTAAAACTGACCAGAAAGCTTAAAATCCTTTATATCCTGGCCTCTATGGGTAAAGGAATACTGACTATGATAGTCCTCCTACCTCCTTGTTGGCAGCCTTTGGAGGCCCTCATACAACCGCAGGCACAAACTGGAAGTCGAATACTTTATTGAATTTATTCATCAGAATATATGAAGGAGGATGAGGGGAAGGCACTGAGAACCTCTTTCACATGGCCAAGGAAGAGGACATCAGTTGGAATAAAACAGCATATCCCATTATGCAGGTACAAAGGCAGACAGCACACATTTATATTTTATAAATATTATTATAGGTAACAGTCCTGGTGCTGTCCCGGTGCTGTGGTTGGGCAAGGTCAAGGTATATATCTCCCTCTTTATGGTTCATCAGCTGAAATTCTCTTAACACGATTTGCTCACACAACTTACCCCTTTCCCATGCAGTTGACTTTTTTCTGGGCTTGGGCAAGGAAATATTCAGTAACTCTTTTCACAGGTATAGTCATTATGACAGGAAGATCTTCAACTTGAATTACAGCAAGCTGGAGTTTGTGTATGCAAGTGCAGCATATAAACACTCCACCATTGTCTCAAATGGACATTGGCTGTTACTTCTACAACTGACTTGGATTGGACAATCCTTCCAATGAAGGGCACTTCTCATAAGAGGACTGTTCTCTGGCAGATGCTTGTCAGCCATAAAAGAGGACACCTGATACCTAGAAAAGGCATGAGTTGTGTGTTGGAACCCAGTGGAACAGTCTGATTGGGTTGAAAGCCATGCACAGGCAGGCAGGCAGGCAGGCAGGCAGGCAGGCAGGCAGGCAGATTCGTTTATGTTGTGTGAAGACTGATAGAATCATACAATAAAAGAGTTGTATGCCATATTAGAATGCTAGAGTGATGGCCAACTTTGGCTGCTGTGGACAATGAATATTTCTGTGCTGTCTTAATTTCTTCTAGCATAAACTATGTTAGTATGAGCTAATGCCTAGTTTGTCAGATTATAGATACAGAGCTTGGAAGTGCTGACTTTCAGCATGCCACTCTCAGAGTCAGTACAGGTTTTCAAGCTTTTAAACATGCACACCAATGTTTGTAGAGTTCTGTGCTTATGTATCAGTCAGTGGATTTGTTCCGTGAGTGCCTGAATCTGAAGAGTTAGAAATAATTTTCTGTTCTCAGTAGCACACCTCAACTCCACATGCAGAACACACGAATTCAATCCCTTATATTTGCACTAGAACAGACAGTCTGTCTAACCGCAGCCTGCCTAGGCTTCACTTATTTATGCCTATTTCCACTTGTTTCTATTATTTTATGGGCTTACATTATTTTCTGACCTCTGAAATATCAAACATAACTTGTTCCTGTAAGTGAGATAACTTCAGTTTCAACATTTAAGTATCCAGAGATAGTTCTGGCAGTCCACGATATCTGCCAAGCTCTCTTCCCGCACCACATTTCAAATGAATCAGGTTTGTTTTCCTGTTGGCTTTCTTAACTGTCTAGCTTTCACGCTCATACATGGTATTCAGGAATACAAAAGATTGTGGATATTCTTGGTCTTGGTCACCAGGGCACATCCTTACATTTCATGATCATTTCTAATATCTTCATTGCTGCCCTTCCTCAACTCAGTCTTCCTCTGGGCTGCGGTCTCCATTAACTACAGTATTTCAATTTCTTCATTCTTAACATTAAATTGTTTAGTTCTGTAGTCATGCTTTTTGTCTTTTTAACATTCAACTGCAGCCCTGCTTAGTTACTTTCTTCTTTTACTTTCCCTAACATTTATTCCAAGTTTTAATTAGAAAAATGTGTTAAAAGAAGAAAGACAGATGTCTTCACCCCCCCCCCTGCAGTGTCTTTCCACATCTCCTTCCCGAGTCATGCATGACGCAGCAGGTCACATTGCTGTGGAGAAGATGACACAAAAAAATGGAGGATGACTTTCTCTGAATATCTGTTTTTGGCTTTCAGATTGTACCAGACATTGATTCTACCCATCCAAAATTTTGGACTTGATATTTTTCTTTGTTATATGTTATATGTCATCAGCTTTTGCCATGGCTCAGAGAAGGAAAGGTCATTTTCTGCACAGGTTGGGAACCTGCGTCTAATTTTCCTGCATCTAATTCTGTTGCCTTTGCACACTAGTTCTACTACAATCTAATTTTCTGATCCCCCCCCCTTGAGAGTTATAAAGTTCTACAGAGCTCTTGGGAGAATGTTCAAGTGTCAGAATCCCTGGCCTGAAAAGTGACACCCTGCTTTTCTAGACATAAAGCAAAGAGATGTAAACAGAAATGTTAATATCTAGTTCTGCCTTCCCCAGGAGAATGCAAAGAGAACCTTGTTTTTCCACCGAAGAACTACTGAACATTTGGCTAATAGCTTTCCCTCCTTGCAACAACTGCAGAACATCAGTTATATGGACTCTCTTGTGGCATTTGATGTTCTTCTGTGCTATGCACACAGGGAGACATTATAGTCTCTAGTGGAATACTTTGATGCAGTTTTATCCATTTGCTGCATTTGACAGCTGTTAGGCAATGTAATATTTGTCTTTTGACAGGGACATAGTTTGTGGCTTACACCCCCCCTTCCCAAATGTGTGCAGTGCATCCTGACGTAGGGTACAAGGAAGTGTGTCTCATGCTTTTCTTTTAGGCAATTTAGGCAGATTTCATTACAGGTAGATACTGTATATACTCGAGTATAAGTCGACCCGAGTATAAGTCGAGGCCCCTAAATTAACCCCCCAAAACTGGGGAAACGTATTGACTCAAGTATAAGTCTAGGGTAGGAAATGCAGCAGGACCTGGCAGCTCCTCCTTTGTGTGCTGGAGGAGCAGTGTGTGATGTTTAAAATGACTTTTAGCCACTGATGCAAGTGCTTGGGTCAGTGGCTAAAAGTCAATTTAAACATTGTGTGCCTCTCCCCTGTGATGGAGATGGGGGTCATTAGAAATGGCATGTAATGTTTAAAATGACTTTTAGCCACCAACCCAAGCACATGCCTCAGTGGCTAAAAGTACTGGCCTGAATATAAGTTGAGGGCCCCCTTTTTCAGCTCAAAATTAGGGCTGAAAAACTAGTCTTATATTTGAGTATATACAGTAGTTACTGAGGGAAAGCTTGTCTGAAGAGAAAAGTCTTTGCCTGCATGCAGAAGGACAGGAAAGATGGGGCCAGTCTGGCCTCATGTGGGAGGATGTTCTAAAAACTGGGAGAAGCAACAGAGAAGACTCTCTCCTGTGTGTAACAGACTTGCAGAGCATGCAACGTGGACAAGTCAAATGTGTTCTAGGCCTGGTTCTGAAACATGGGTTGAGAGGCCTTCTGTCTGAAAAGTGCACATGCTTGCAAAAAATTGGAAGAAGGTTCACTTGTGACAAATCACAGATCTTCGAACACTGGCTGACATGCCTGTAATTAAATGCGTGCAAATGAATGGCCTTCTGTTTACATTAAGTGCTCCTTTCCATCTGTATTACTTGCAGTTGGTTGGAATCGCTGCCTTAGATCCTCTAGCCTACTTTACTAGCTGCTACATAGCCAACTGGACATCCAAGGAAAAAGGGAGTAAAAATAGAAACTACAGTTGATCCTTAACAGATTATGTAAGCAAGCACTAGCAGAGTTGGTGCAATGCTACAATGGAGAAGTTCTAAAGCAGCACTTGTCCATGGGCAAGGATTTGAGCAACATTTTTATCAGTTTTATGCCTTCTGCATTCATGTCAGGATAGCAGTGCGGAGGCACAAAATACACACAAGGGTTCCATTTCCTTTACTGGTGACTTCCATACGGAGAGCAGGAGGTTGTACATGGCTTTCTACCAAGGGTCCAGGATCAGTGCACTGTTGGCATGTTCAATCACATGGTGTTATATTGCAGACCTACTTTTCCAGTAGGAAAAGTTGGAGGGAAAATCTATCGTTCCTTTCTTGAAAGCCTGAAGAGGGATGTAAATTTAATTCCACTTTCCCCAATCTTGATTCCATCCTACTGATCTTCTTTTCCCCCTACATTCCACATTGTCACGTCTATTTATAGTTGTGAAAAAGAATCTAATCTAATCTAATATGATATAATCCAAACTAATGTGTCTATGTGTTTCTGTGTGTGCATGTGCAACTGTTGTAAAGATGGTATTTTTTTGCACAGTAAAGGTTGTGGTCACACCTGGGTTTCAATCCTGATCTTCTGAAGGTCCAGCTATTCCTCTTCGTCCCATCACATGATTTAATATGTGGGACAGGAGGTCCCATGTCCAAAGCTGTTTTTTTAAATTTTAAAGTGCAGTTCAGCCCCCCTTGGCCAGCAGGTGGCGCTAGCATTTTTTAAAAAACAGACCACTTGGCTGGGGGAAATTAATGCTTAGAGCACCCGATTGAACTTCCTGTTGCTCCAATGTGCAAGGAAATTAAAAAAAAACACAGCCCATCGGCCCCAGGAACAGCTGGTCGGTGCTATGAAAAAAGAAAGAAAAAGAAACCCAGATCATCTGCGTGGTTCCACGGTGTCTGCCCCCTTAAAAGCTGGATTTTCAAAGCGAGGCAAAAAATTTCCTACCTCTTGGGTAAGTCTTAGAAACCTCGCTTAAGGGAGCATTACCGGGTTTTCTTTTCTTTTTCCCCCAAAAAGCCCGGTGGCTGTGGGGACAGCATTTTTAGACACAGTGTATCTAGTAATTTAAACTGCTTTTAAAGGGATGTGGGACCGGGACAGAGCACACGTAGGCAAATATTAAAGCAAAGCAGCAAATTTATTAAACAAACAAAATACAAGATAGAAGGTAAGACACACACAGCTTGGCCAACTGGGGTGCTGAAGCTATTGGACACACAAGGCTATGCATTCCCCAACAGCCTGAAACCCCAACCATACTTCTGCATGATCTTTTTATACCTTTGAGTGGCCTCTTTAGAACCTGAAGGGGTGTGGTTATAAAATTCCATTTTTCAAGATGCTCAGCACAAAGCAGGTTCCTTGTGACCCTACTTCCTCATTTTTCAAGAAGTGCTCTCAGCTAAGATGACCCTCCAAAAGCAGAAGTGAAACTGGTTTTCACTCTCAGTCATTTTATTCCTGTTCTGTGTTAATGCATTTAAATGGGATACATTTTGATTATTCAGAATGATTATATTTTGATGATATAGAATACAGCATATTGATACTGAATACATTATATAAATTAGATAAATTGGATAAATCACACCTTCACACTGTATAGGTGTGTGAAAGAAGAGAAATATTACCAACAGTTTCCCTTTAAACACATGCACAAACAACACATATATTGTTTGGATCTACTTTGCTTAAGTATTTCTTGTAAGATCCCATTAAAAGCCAACTGTAGAAATACTGTACGCCTATGTATAAAAGAAAAAATCCTTAAATATTTTCAGGGCATGGCCACTCTATGCTCTTTGTATTTTGCTCCTATATGGCTTCAGACTTTGAGCTAAACTTTACAAGTGTTCCTGTGAGTCTAGAATTCCTATTATTCATTGGGAGAAGCCATTTGTAAATTCCAGGGCAAACAGATACTGTTCAAACCAGTTGCAATATAAAAGCAGATGTGGTCTTGAGCCTGTTTGTCCCTCTCTGCCACTGAAGTTGTCAAAACCCTTCTTAGGCATTAAAAAAAACTTTCTTTATCCCACCCTTGTCAGTACAAGATCCCAAGGCTGAGTGAGAGAGGAATGGTATTCTTTGTGCAGGCCTAATGGCTCCAATACTTGCTTCCTCACTTCTCTTTAAGGTCATCTTTTGCTGACCTTCACAATGGTAGTGGGAGGCTACTCTACTCATGTGGAGATTGTCTGGTGAGTGATGGCTTTGGGAAATCTATCATATAATCTGGTACATTTATTTAATGAGCTTTGAATATTGGTTCTCCAAGCTCATCTCCAAAGTCAGCCCATTTAAAACTGGCTGAATTATACCCTGATGACTTTCAGTCATCACATTTCACTTTGAGTGCCAGAGGGTGAGGTGCACAAATCTCTGATAAATAAGTGCACTTGGAGGTTTAAAAAAAGAGAGAGAAGTAGAACTAAATTTATTAGCAGTAGACACCAGTAGATGTTTTTTGGGATTGGATTCCTGGAAGCATAGTCTGAAAATAATCTTCTCTCAGTCACAGCAGACTTAAGCTGATGTTTTCTTAATTGTTTTAAACTTTAAGACTACATACATGGAAGGACTGCAAGGTCAAGGCTGAATAATTCTTTTAGGACTAAATTAAATCTAGTTGAATCATTAGGCAACAATAAAGATAGAAATCTTTTGTGCTGTAAGATTGTTGGCTTCCTCTTTATTAAATCACACGAACTCTGCTTTCAAACAAATTTTGCCTTTATTTAAAGGAAAGGTTTAACAGAGCTTTTATGATACAGCATCTATTTCCTAGGACAGAAGCAACAGATTATGCTCACACAGAGTTATAACTAGCAATTTTGACACCTGGGGAAAGGAAGCAGTACAAAATACACCCTCAAATCATCTTTGTAATTTGTGGTGTAAAAATAATACAATACGTAATTACATCACTGAAAACCTTGCTAGCATCTCCCCTACTTCACAGGGGATCAGAAGCACTGTCGGAGGTATAAAAACAAAACACAGAGACACATATGGCCTCTCTCACACACACACAAAAAAATCGATTAATGTGTGATTTAATAGCTGACTTTCTTCACCATGCACAGATGCCTGCTCTAGCAAGTCCTACATAGACCTGCCCTCTCAAAAGGGGGGAATCTGTCTCTCACCTGGAGAGATCAACCCATCATCTGGATTCCACTGCCTCATGTTTCCGTACCTGACCTTGAGGTGTGGTTGACCAAACCCTAGGAAGATTGTCTGTTTCATGGAGGAGTCTTGGTGAACCATGATTTGGCTAGACCATCTCTCCACTGGTGTAACTGGGGTGGGGTGGGGTGGAAGAGTGCATTTGCCCCGGGGCGCACAGCAATTTGGGGGCACCTGGAGGGGGAGCAGGAGGGGGAAGTCTTGCAGCATCATGTCAGCAGCCCTCCTTTCACCCCCACTAAGGCTTGGCGATCCTTAGTTGG
>JAHTLZ010000010.1:55369736-55391240 GCA_023846285.1 Phrynocephalus versicolor | reverse complement strand
GATAGAAGGATATGCTGAATTTAAATGAAAATGGAAATGGTAGATAAATGATGGCATAAGTGAGTGGAAACTTTAAAAATAACAGAAGCAGAACTGGAGGGCTGGATGGACCTTAATTTTCAAACTGAAGCAAAGTGTAAATACAGCATAAATTAAGGATGGGGGAAGAGAGAGGTCTTTATTTACTACTTCTCTAAACAACTCATTTCTTTCCTCATTCTGATTTGAAATAAACTAAAATGATGTAGTGGGATTTATTGAGAAAGAGCACAGAGTGCAGCTTAATTTTATATACCAAAGATTTATTGGCATTATCATAAAAAGGTTTAACTTTCCCCCTCCTTGCATCACTTCTATGAGAGCTGTGACAAATGATCCTGAAGTGCATTAATATATGAAAATATGCATTGTTCGGGTTTTGTATATTTATTGTCTTTGACAGGTTTTGTAATGCACTTGGCTACAACAAACCAAGCCATTTATGTGGCTGTTGAATTTAAAAGTCTATCTCTTATTAAATTTCATATAAACTGCTTCCAAACTATGCCTATCAGGTCTGGAGTGGAGACAGAAAGAATGTAATGCCTTGGATGATGATAGTGATGGTGGTGGCAGTGCTAGTGATTTGAACAGGCAAGGGCCTGGGCATGGCCAGTAAGTGGGGCAGTTAACTTGTGTCTAGAGCTGCAACTAGGAGGGGACAAGTGGGGCATGTTCCCTGAGTGCTGTGTTGGGGCAGGGCGAAATGACAAAACAGTACTTTATACTGCTGAGCCCCTGGAGCCACAGGCATAACTAGAGAGGGGCAGAAGAGTGCATTTGCCCTGGGGTGTTCAGCAATCTTGGGGAGCCTGGAAGGGGAGCAGCAGGAGGAAGCCATGCACCACCCCGCCAACAGTCCTCCTATCGCCCTGCTAAGGCTTGGTGATACTTAGTTGGGGGAAAGGAGTGGGGGAAGCAGGTGTTTTTTTCCCTCCCTTGATTGTTCTCCCTCATCCTTCCCCCCACCCATGCTAAAGCATGGCGATCATTAGCCAGTTGGTCAGCACGAGATAAGGAAAAATAAAATAAAATTTTAAAAATGTGCTGACCAGGCCCATGGGCCAGCTGGTTGGCATGAGAAGAAATAAAAAATAAAATTTTAAAAACTGTGCTGACCAGGACCATGGGCTAGCTGGTCAGCACAAGATAAGGAAAATTGAAATTTAAAAAACCTGCACCAACTGGGCCCACGGGCCAGCTGGTCAGCGCAACATAAGGAAAATAATAATAATAATGATAAAAATGTGCCGACCGGGCCCACAGTTGGTGTGAGGAAAAAAAAAAGCAAAATGAAAAAAAAAAGATACAAAACGAAATGGGAGGGGGAGAAATGAAGAACGAAATGAAATACCATTTTTGTGTTTCGTGCCCATCCATACTTGGTGCTATCCGAACGTTGTGCTATTCGCACAGGAGAGCCTTAACTGGAAAGGTGACCCACAAAGAGGGTATGAGAAGAAGAGACCCTTTTTCTCCTCCCCCACTGTCCCCCAAGGATCTGCCCCCTCCTTGCTGGGTCGGTTAGACATGGTTCGGGGAGGAGAGGGTGCAAAAACTGACTTTGTCCCCGGGTGCTCCAAACTCTAGCTATGCCAGTGATCAGCTAAAGTTACAGTATACAACAAAGGTCCACCATTTTCTTATTGCTAGCCGTGTTCACTATACTCTGACTCTACCACCCTGGTTCTTCACTTCCTTGGGTCCTTTTCCAAGGAGAAAGAAAGGGTAAAAATACATAATAAGAGAAGAGTGTCCTACTAGAGAAATGCCAAAATGGTGGTTTGTCATGGTTCGTGGTTCATCAAGGTTGACAAACCCACAAACTGGCTTGACAAACTGGATTTCTTTTGGGCAGCCCCTGGCTTCATCTGTGTAATCACAATCTTTGACTCTGTAGCCAAATATCTATCCCATTTAGACTATTAAAAACCACAAACATAAATAAGCATTCAACTTCATGGGGTTTTTAGTTAGACTGGGAACCGCAGGGGGAATAAGTCTCAAGAATCATTTTGCCAGACTCTTTTCTTAAAAATAAGAGGAATAAGTTTGAATGTATGTTGCTAACTATGAGGAGAAATAAATAAAGATGTTTAAGAAAATATTTGAAGTTAGGTATAAAAATAGCATTAATTATTTAGGAATATAGTTAACATGATATCTACAGGAGATGCTCAAAATAAATACATGAATACATTGGTTTAAGAGTACCTTGGTTTAAGAAATGTTTGCAAAGCAATCAAACATTTCTTCTAAAATTTAACTTGATCAACAAGTAATGTCTTGCAATACAAGCACTGGAGCAGGTCACATGATCAGAAGTGAGCCGATGGTGCCCCCATCTCCCCCTGCTGGATTGTGGGTGATTCTCTTGACAGCCTCCAAAGCAGAGGGAGGAGAGAGGAACAGAGGTCTCCCTTGCACCAGCCAGAAATGTTTTCAAAGGGGAGTGCAGGTTATGGGTTTATTTTTCTTTATATTCATATTTTTATTTCATTTGTTTTCAACATCCTTTCTTATTTTTCAAACCATTTCTAGTCATGGGGCAGCTAGTGTGTATATGGCTACAAGTTTCACTTTATTATTATCACATTTAAATCAGAGTAAAATCCAGTTGTAAGTTCCAAGCAAAGCAGATCCCACAACCAAGTACTTAAATTATGGTGTGGACGTGGACTTCTAGCCAATCTCTTTTGTGAGTTTTGGCATCTGGTGTATACAGCATGTGGTCTATGGAACTCCAGAATGAACCATCTGAGTTTCCATTATTTCTTATGGGGAAAATTGCTTTGATATAAGACTGTTTTGGTTTACAAGGATGTTTCCGAAACATGCCTATAAACCAAGGTATTATTGTATATAATATAAACAAAGAGATAAATGAACAGATAAAATAATATGAAAAATTAAAAATCTCCTGGTTTGGATGAATAGCAGTATGTATAATGAAGATTACTCCCAAATTCATCTTTTGTTTTGTTTTGGTTGTTACCATTGAAATTGAATAAGAAAGAATTAAAAGGAATGCAAGGGAGGATAAATATGTTTTGCAACAGAAACAAAAAAGCTATGATTAATAAGAGTTTATGTTATATCCAATATTTGAAGCAATGCATTCCTATGGGAAAAAGCCAGCAGTTCCCCCCCCCCAACGCAGGGGAAACCACAGGCTTCCCCCCCCCCTCAATCAACTGTAGTGTGGGGCTTCAGTGGGAAAAAAGTTTTAAAATCTCTCCCTTTCCCCCACCTGATTGGGTGCAATTGGGTGGGGGATAAAAAATAAAAAAACAAAAAAACAAACCATGCCGACTCAGACTGCGGGCTGGCTGGTTGGCATGATAAGTGAAATAAATAAATAAAAAATAAATAAATGTGCCCACCCAGCCTGCAGGCCAGTTAGTTGGCATGTCAAAAAATAAAAAATAAAAAAATAAAAAAAATTAAAAAATGCGCTGACCTGGCCAGTGGACCAGCTGGTCGGCAAGTGAAAAACGTAAAAAATTAAAAATTAAAAATTAAAAACATGCCGACCCAGCCCATGGGTGAGTTGGTCAGGGTGGCAAAAAATGAAATAAAAAATAAAAAAGCTCTGATCAGCTGTAGCACGGACCCCAGCTCGGAGATTTTTTTTTTTAAATTTTAAAATTATTTTTATTTATTTTATTTTTGCTGCAAGTGCCCAGCAGGCAGCCTGTGCTACAGCTGATGGCGGCTTTTTTAAAAAAACCCATCAGGCCCTCCCTGCTCAGCACTTTTTTTTTTATTTATTTTCATTTTCATTTTCATTTTTACTTTTTTTGCTGCAAGTGCACAGCAGGAAGCTGCACTACAGCTGATCAGCACTTAAAAAAAAAAAAAGCTCTCATCAGCTTTAGCCCGGGCCCCCTGCTTGGCACTTTAATTTTTTAATTTTTTAAAAAAATAATTAAAATTTATTTATTTATTTATTTGTTTTAATACTGGTTAAAATCACTTTACTAAAAAACACCATTATTTAGTCAGCTGGTCTAGGGTGCCAAGCACATAGCAGGCATTCCCTCTTTGGACAGCGATTGAGAGCTGTTGCCTCAGGAACATAGGTGCTCGGTCGTCTTGAGAAGTAATGGCTATCCTGCGACCTATTTCCTGGACTAGGCTCAAGGCTGATTCTCCCCAGACTCCAGATGTTTCGATGGCTACAGGAACAAAGTCAATTCCTCTTGCAATATCTTCGTATTTTTGTCTTTTTAATTGTTCAGCCGTTGCTGCTGCGATCCGGCTTCAGCACTGGTGTTTTGTATGTGGGACGTGGCAAATGTGTTTGGACATGTGGCGTCCCACATTAAGCATCAGCCTTTGCTCCAGGGGATCAGGGTAGTTCCATCTGGTCTTTTGTTACTTCCAGCACACAAATGTAAAGACTCTCGGGTAGCTGGAAAACCGGCTTGGTTAAGGGCACGACATAAGATGTCATTGATCATGTTGTGTCTGACATCTTTGCCCGAACCAAGTCGGCAAGAGAGGCCATGGTGGCCCTGCGGGGTGACCGTTGTACCACAGGGACACACGTGACGGTGAACAATTGGTGCTCCCAAACGGAGACCATCTGCTGTTCGAAGAGAGTTGTCATCAAGCTTCAATCCTATACTGGAGAGTGGGAGAGCATGAAGCCAATCTCCTGAGCCTTTCAACTGAGCTGCCAGCACGCGTGCTTGATCTGTTGAGTTGTTGGCTGAGGCCTTAAGTTTTTCCGCTAGGGCTTTGCAGGATGGGTTATCCCAGGAGCTTTGGGTAGCTTCTGTAGGTGGTAGAGGAGGAGGTGTTGGAGGGTCCCTAATTTATTTATTTATTTTGCTACAAGCGCCCAGTGGGTTTCCGCACTAGAGCTGATTTTATTTTTAATTATTTTTATTTTTATTTTTTTGCAGCAAGCACCCCCCTTTAAGGAAAAAAAAGCAGCCCGATCAGCTGTAGCGCCGGCCCCCTGCTGGGCCTTTGTAAAACAACAACAACAACAACAACAACAACGACAACGACAACAACGACAACGACAACAACGACAACAACAACAACAACAACAACAACAACAACATGCTGTGTAAAAAAAGGAAACAAAATACAAAATGATTTTTTTTAAAAAGTGTTTCTTAAGAAATGAAAAGAAACTGGCAGGGGAGAAACAAAAAATGAAACAAAACACCATTTTGGTGCCCATCTCTAAACAGAAATATAATTTTTCCAGATAATTTAAAAAAGCAAGTTAAATAAGGTATTGCTCGGTAAACAACTTATAAACTTATGGGATTGGCTGAAACAAATGCAAAATAGGGAAAATATATGAGATATAAATGATTTCCTGTTTAAACAGTATACAACTGGAAAAACGGACTAAAGGATGGCAAAAAAAACAAAACAAAAACAACCCAGCTAGGAGGTGGTGTGGAGGGCCATTTTAAAAAGTCTCCAGCCTTTTCAAAAAGGCCCATCCCCACCACCTCCCAGCTGGAAGGTTTTGGCGAGAACTGGGAAACAGCTGCCCAATCACAGCCCCTTGCCTTAAGGGAGATCTGCCAACGGCTTCCCAGTTCGGAGGAACCAAGCCATAAACATGATTTGGGTTTGGTTCATGACTACAAGCTGTCTGCCACTTTGTTGTGTAATGTTTTGAAACCTTACAAAACGACAAAACAGTGTGTCATTTTTTTGTAACGTGCCCATCCCTAACTGGAGCCTTGTTCATATGGCCCGATCACAACAGTGAGATAGAGATGGGCACGACTAGGGAAAATGACATTTTCGAGTTGTCGTGTGTCGGAGGCAGCCCGTTTCAGCTCGTTTCCGTTTTTCACGAAAATTCGCAAAAATTAGTCGGTTCGTTTTTTCGTTTTTTTGTTGTCGTTAGTACTGGTTGGGGGGGTAGCAGGCTCCTGGAGGCAGCCGCAGGAGTCAGCCAGAGCCATAAGTGACGGACTGGCAGACTCTTTGCACCCGCTGCGTCTCACGTACTTGCATGTAGTGCAATGCAAGTAGATCTGGCTTAGGGTTAAGATGGGTTAGCGCAAGGGCTAGGTAGGGTTAGGCTAGTGACAGGTGAGGTTAGGGTGAGTATTGGGGTGCACCTCTGGGTGCCTCTCTGACCCACTTAGAAGGACAGTGTACTGGCGTATGGGTTAGGCTTAGGCTGAGGGTTCGGGTTTGGGCTACGATTAGTGGGCTGTTTATGCCCGATTGGCACATCCCAGAAGTCTCTGTGGTCAACCTGGCCAAGTGGCCATGCGATTGGTGGAAAATTTGCATGGTCCACTCCCATGGGCGAGCCCATCATTGCGAATGCGCAGGTGTAATAAAATAAAATAAAATAAAATAAAATAAAATCAACAGAGACTTTTTTTGCAAGAAATCCCCACTGCTGCTACTGTAAAAATTCAAGCATTTAAAATAGCTAATTTTCGCATGTTTCTGTGGTGCTTTGGTGGGGTTTTGGGCAACGATTTAAAAAAAAATATTGCGGTCGCCATTTTGGATCCCTCCGCACTGCATGGCAAATGGATATGCCCTCCCAGCCTGGTACCAGCAGCGCAGCAGTAGCAATAGCCAAGGAGAGGGGGGCGGGGAACCCCCCCCCCAAATAAAACACCCTTCTGGCCTGGTAGGTGCCCTCAGACAGTTTTCGCCTGCTTTTAGGGCCGGGAATCGGTTTTTTTTTTTAACTTTTAAAAACTTTTTTTCTGTGCCGCTTGGCATCGCACGATTGCGCGATGCAAGGAACGACCACAACAAATCAGACCAAAATTGTTCGTTCGTCGGTTCGAGCTCGAATTCTGGCGGAGTAATTCCCGTTACCGTTTCCATAGAGTAACGGATACGAGTAACGGAAACGGAAATGGGATTACTGCTAACTCGTGCCCATCTCTACAGTGAGAGGCTCACTGTTGTGATCAGGGCCATTTTAAAAGTCTCCAGTCAAGCTGTCAAAGGCTGCAGCCTTTTTAAAATGTGCCCCCGAAACAGCGAACATGCTCTTCCTGTTGTGGTGGCACATTTTTAAAAGCTGACCCCCCCCCAGGTGGTGGGCCAGAGGCATTTAAAAATCCTACGCCACACCAGTGAGAGCACTGGTGCAGCGCGGGATTCATTTCATTTCATTTGGTTTTGTAAGTAACATTTAAAAAAAATATATTTTTTTTGTTATGGAATGAAACAAAACTCTTTTTTCTTTCTTTTTTGTACCCATCCCTATATGAAACTTTGTATCACTGCCCTTGGGGATGGTGAAGTAGAAAATAAAATCTCCATGGTCCATATCATAATCCTTCCTTGTTTGCTCACCAAGTAATTTAATGTCCTTGCACTCATTCTAGTGATGTGTAGCTAACTGTACAAAAAAATGCATATTCAGTTGAGCATCTAAATGCACTGGACATTCCCATTAGGAGGTGAATGTGTATCAGAGGTAATAAAAGGTTTTGGAGCATGAATTCCAGAATCCCATCATCCATGCTGCCTATGGGTTTCAGGACATTGTAATTCAAATAAAGTTTCATCTCTGTGCTTCAGAGGGCATTTCTTCACACATTACTGTTTCTTTAATGGAATCACATTTTCTGTTTCCCCTGTCAACTGTCACCTTTGCATTGTGTGGGTAGAATCATTCCAAAAGGAACAATGCGATTTGCACGGAAAAGATTTAGGAAACTTGCTTGCCATTTTACCTCAACGCCCAATTGAAATGGTCAATCAATAATAGACAATAAAGTGTTCACTTGTCTCACAGATTCTTCCCAACTCCATTAACAGACTGAAGAGTCAGAAATGTGTAAGCAAACAAAACTTTGTAGAGCCACTTGGGGAGGGGAAGGGAAGCCAAACAACTTGGAAAAATGAAAACACATATAGGACAGCTTGCCTTTGAGGAGCATTTAAACAGCTGTTTGCACATTCAAAAAAGGTATGTGGGAATACACAACATGTTGTCACACATATTTGGACAGATTTTTCCAGTTGCTTAAAAACTCCCCACTTTCTCTTCTGCACCTTTATGCCTATCTAATGAGTCAAATACCATGCTAGCTGGCATTATCAGTGGGATCCTTTTTTAAAAGGTATGTTTATGCTGCCATTCATCAATAGAAGATGCCCCAACAGATTGTTCTCTGATGCAGTTGATCTGATTTTATTTTATATCTTATTACTCTGTATTTTTACCCAGCAGATTTCCTAACTTGAACAGCTTTATCTTAGATTTTGTACTAATAGTACCAGGAACAGAATATCAGCCACAGCATAAACCTTCAATCCGGTCGCTTGTTTAAGACTTTGTTTCTCTTCTTCCCATAAAAAGAAAAGTTATATATATATTTTACAGATAACACTGGCATAATGGTTGTTGGGGATGCTGTTAATGCAAGTTGATGCAAGACTATCAAATTGTAAAGGAAATTTAAACCTCTAAAATTCTTGCAGCAGATTACATTGGCTAATGGATGTGAATGTTTCAGGATGAACCACTAATGTGTAAATGGAATTTTACTGTCCAAGTGCATTATAGCAGGGAGTTCTTGTGGAAGATTAAAATCCACTGAGCATAATGGACAATGATTGTACAAATAAATGGAAAGCTTCTATCCAGAGTTTCAACTCATCACGGATGACATTTGTATTTTAATTATGTATTACACTTATGCATTGCCATAGGTGGACAGGATACACTTTTGATGTCCTAAAACAGCCCTTGTCCTGATTAGGATAACCTAAATCATATGTGACATCTCAAGGAAAGGTAGTAAGCAACTGTTGATTGGTGCAGATTTGTAACTGGAGCAAGAGAGAAGAGAGACAGCAAAGAAAAAAAGACAAAAGATAAAACAACATGTTGTTTAACATATTGTGGATCATGCATTAGCCCTACAGCTATTATATATTTACCGGAGAAATCATAACTAAGAAAAACAAGCAATAGGATGCCTTTTTAACAGTCATGCCCTCCCCATATATGCAGCAGCTCTATAATACCCTATTTAGAAGGTGTCAATGGTAAATGAATAAGTATGATGGTCCATTGAAAGGCCAATGATGCTGAGCCTGGGTCCATTAAAGGTATGTATGTACCTCCTTTGGGACCACGTTTTATGGGGCCGATATCAGATGGATCTATCCCTGTGTATTGATTGCTCACAATTGCAAAACTGAACTGAGTGGATGAAATTTCTCCCACCAAGTAGGCAAGGAGAATAGTCTTCCAAGGAACTACAACACAACTTGAACATTTCCAAACAAAACCTGCTGCTGTAACAAACAATTGCTTCAGACATCCTGTCTTTTCCTGCTACCAATGATTCTGGTCAAGTGGTTGCCATTTGTACAAGCTCAGCTGACTCAAGATTGGTCCTAAATGTTTTGTTGCCATTTGCAGTTGAGAAGTTGCAGTCTTGAGGTCAAGTGGGGAAAACTGCAATCTTGAGATCAAGTGCAAGTGGAAATTGCAAACAGCAAAAAGCAATAGTCTTAAGATCAAGTGCCAAAACTAATCCATCTTCAAGCAGCAGTGGCAACAGTAAAAGAGTTCCATCCATCTCTCTTTGGCTGAGCAGCAGGGGTTAATTATAAGAAAAACCTGTGGGTGACACTTTTTGCCTTAACACAATTGTTATCCTTGATTGCCAAGCACAAGAACATCAGGCAGTTTTGAGGGACAATGGCTTTTAGATTTGTTGGCTTGCTTTGTTTGCTTATGGGTAGAATATCTGACCTTTCCTCACATTTGCTCAAGGCATGGCCCATGGATCATCCCCCCCCCCATTCTATCATCACAGCAAAAGGATGAGTGGGACACAGAAGTGAAATCTCTGTGTTACTTCCCAGCAATCTACTGCTTTCAGATTACTTCTCCAAATAAGTTCTGAGACAGTTAAGAAAGAGAAAAATCTTACTGGAGAAGAAAGTGTGTGTGTGTGTGTGTGTGTGTGTGTGTGTGTGTGTGTGTGTGTGTGTGTGTGTGTGTGTGTGTGTGTGTGTGTATTATATAACAGATAATATTAGAGATGGGGACACACCCCCAAAATGGCAGTTTGATGTAATTCATCAAGCTTGACAAACCACAGACCCCCCACCCATGAGCCAATGAACCAACAAATTGATTCATTGTTGTGTTTGTGTGTGTGTGTGTGTTTATATTTTTTGAATATTGCAGTTCCTTTTTTATTCATCCCTATCCCTAGATCATATCCTTCCTATCTACTTATTTTCATGCTGGTGCTGAATGTTATCTAGAGATGGGTGTTGTGTACGAAGCATGAAGCATGGTACAACAAGAGGCCTGTTCCCCCACCCCACCCCTTGGGTTGACCAGACCACTTACCAGCAACTGCATGCTGCTTGGGTATGCTGCTAGGGCAGGAGCCTGGCTGGATCTGCCCTATTTCCCCAGGCAGCTGACCATCATCAACTTTGAGGGGAGCCCCCCCCTCCAATCCTGCCTTCTTGCCATAGTGGTTGGATGCAGAGGTGGGACCAGTTTGCTGAAACCCTGTGTGGATTGGAGTGGTACCACTGAAGAAGACTCCCAGCATTGAGGATGCTGGTAAGTGGCTTGGCCAGCCCGGGGATGGGGAAGGGATGTTCCTTGGTGGCATCAGGTGCCACCAAGATGCCCAAGCACAAGGTGCCCATCCCTAAAGTTAATTTTTCTCTCTTTCAAAACTGAATTTGAAATTGTGTGTTTTATAAACATTTGTTCAAGTGTGTCTGCATAAAACAGTTTAAACAATATTCCAATGTTTAATTTTTATAAGACCATCCAATGGTATCATGGGCTTTGTAGTTTCCTGTGGTCCTTACAATAACATGCTAGAGAATTCTAGTGAACTGCCACAGGAGAATTCTCTAGCAGAGGATTCTAATGGTGCCCTAGGAAGTAGCATACTCAGGATTCCATAGGCAGGAACCACAGCATTTGCCCTGACATAAAACTTCTGCAACTCTGTGGTGCAGATACAGTGTAAAATACAGTAATAATTATCATCCTAGGCCTGCACCCAAATCCCCATTCGGCTCTGAAGCTCACTAGGTGATCTGAGGTGAATTATATTTAGTCAGCTTGCTATGAGCTTAAAACATGGAGGAGGAGAGAGCCAGTTACGTAACCTTGAGCTCTATGGAGAAAGGGTAAGATTAGGAAATAAATATAACCAAAGACTAAATAATCTTAGGTATTCATTTAGACAAGACCGCCTGACTTTTCAGGAAGAACTCTGGGTGGTTCACAACATAAGAAATCAATACAAAATCCGAATATCAAGCATAATAAAACCAAACGAAACAATAGAAACATATGAAAGGACAATATGTTTTTATCTGTGTAATGAGACTCTAGTTTTCACAGGGAAAAAGGATTCCCAAATCAACCTCATGGTCACTTTTAGCTTCTAGTGGCGTACCATTTGACCTTTAATCCTAATATTATTCCATCTTGTTGTATCATTTGTTCTTTTAAAGTCAGAAACTGCCATCTCCTGGTCCAGTAATTTTCCTGAATAGTATTTGAGTTGCTTCTGGGTATTTTCAACTACTGCTCCCATTTTCTTTAAATCCGTTTCCACACTGCTGATGAATTTTTTGTAATCCATTGGTAAGTCCAAGACCTTTGCATCCATACCCTTGACTTTTTTTTTTATCAAGGGCAAGAACACTCTGGTCCATCTTTCCCAGGAACTGAGAAAAGGATTGCTGCATATTAGCCATTTTTTGCTCTAATCCAGTTATTTTTTGGTCCAATCCAGCCACATTATTAGCCACCTTTTCTGTATTTCCATCAACATTTTAAAGATTTGAGCACTTATAAGGACAGTGTACTGGCGTATGGGTTAGGCTTAGGCTTAGGCTTAGGGTTCGGGCTACAGTTAGTGGGCTTTTTATGCCCGGTTGGCACATCCCAGAAGTCTCTGTGGTCAACCTGGCCAAGTGGCCATGCGATTGGTGGAATGGCTCCAAAAATCTGTATGGTCCACTCCCATGGCCAGCCCATCATTGCGCAGGTGTAAAGAAAAGAAAAGAAAAGAAAAGAAAAGAAAATCAATGGAGAGGAGGACAGGAGACATTTTGTTGCAAGAAAAACCCACTGCTACTGTAAAAAATCTGGCAGTTTTGAAATAGCAATTTTCGCATGTTTCTGTGGTGCTTTGGTGTGTTTTTGGACCACAACGATACGATTTCAAAAAAAAGATTGTGGTCGCCCGCCCCATTTTGGATCCCCCGCACCGCATGGCGTCGACGAGGATGCCCCACCAGAGCAGCCCATAACAGGAGGGGGGAAGGCCAGGGACCCCCCCCCGAAATCACCCCTCTGGTAGGTGCCCTCACTCAGGCAGGCATATTTCCGCCTGCTTTTTTGGCCGGGAATCGGGGTTTTTAAAACTTTTTTTCTGTGCCGCTTGAATGGCGGTGGCGAGCTGGCGAGGCGGCGACGTTGGCGGGACGACGAGGATGCCCGCTGGCCGCCACTCTGCCAGAGCAGCCCAGGAAGGACAGGAGGAGAGGGGGGAGGCCGGGGACCCCCCCGAAACCACCCCTCTGGTAGGTGCACTCTCAGAGGCAGGCAGCCAGGCATTTTTCCGCCTGCTTTCTTGGCCGGGAATCGGGGTTTTAAAAACTTTTTCTGTGCTGCTTGAATGGCGGCGGCGAGCCGGCGAGGAGGCAACATTGGCGGGACAACGAGGATGCCCGCTGGCCACCACTCTGCCAGAGCAGCCCAGGAAGGACAGGAGGAGAGGGGAGGGGGCCGGGGACCCTCCCTCCCTGAAACCACCCCTCTGGTAGGTGCCGTCACTCAGGCAGGCATATTTTCACCTGCTTTTTTGGCCGGGAATCAGTTTTTTTTTTTAACTTTTTAAAACTTTTTTCCTGTGCTGTTGGCATCGCGCGATCGTGCGATGCTAGGAACGACAACACGACAAATCAGACCCAATTTTTCTTTAGTCGGTTTGAGTTCGAGTTCTGGCAGAGTAATTGTCGTTACCGTTTCTGTTACGTAACGGAAACGAGGAACGGAAACGGAAACGAGAATTTCGTCGAGTCGTGCCCATGTCTACTTCTTAGTTTCAATTTTTACACTCCAGTCTTGCACTCAGAAAAACAGAATTGCTAATTCTGCTTATATATATTCATTTAAGCTACCAAGCTATCAAAGGCAACTCCAAGCGTTAATTAATATGCTCTTTTACTCACATGAATATATTTCTGATGAATTCATGCAGTTTAATTGTTCTGAAAATGCTTCACTGATCAGATGTAGGAAATCACCATCCTAACGCAGCCATGTTCAAGCCACCCGACCATGAAAATTCTTTTTAAAAATCCATTATTAATGAAACAATATGAAATGAAGTCTAAAACGAAACGAAACAAAATGAAACACTCTATTTCCATTTTGTGCCCATCTCTAGTCTGGAACATATGTCGTACAAGGAGTGGCTTAAGGATCTGGGAATGTTTCAGAAGGTTGAGAGGGGATATGATAGCCATGTTTAAATATTTGATGTCATATCAAAGAGGGGGCTGGCTTGTTTTCCATGGCTTCAGAGACTAGGACTTGGAGCAATGGTTTCAAACTACAGGAAAAGAGATCCCATTTGAACATTAGGAAAAACTTCCTGAGGGTTAGAGCTGTTGAGCAGTGGAATATGGTATCACAGAGGGCGGTGGAGTCTCCTTCTTTGGAGGTTTTTAAGCAGAGGCTGGATCGACATATGTTCAGGGTACTTTGATGGGGGTTCCTGCATGGCATGGATGGCCCTTGAGGTCTCTTCCAACTCTATGATTCTATGATTCTATGATCCTGTCCAGAGGCCAGACCTATTCTAGGCAGGCAGGTAACCAAACATTCACACATAAGCACAAACTGAGACCTGCTACCTCTGAAGCCTTGTGGCACAGTGGTTAAATTGTAATTTTGCAGCCAGAACTCTGCTCATGGTCAGCTTTCAATACTAATAAACATGACAGCAGTCTCGAGGTTAACTCAGCCTTTCATCCTCCTGAGGTCAGTAACATGAATATCCAAGTTGCTTGGGGGAGGGGGACTGTATTGCCTGTATAATTAATTATAACTGTACACCACCCAGAGAGTACTTTAAGCACTATGGGGTAGTATATAAGCAGCACATCTTGCTTTGCTTTGGTAAGGAGACACGTAGGTGTGGCATGGCTGGTGGTAGTTTGAGGCCGAAGTTGAGCTATAATCTATTCATGGCAATCCTTCCCAAGATTTTCCAAGTATAAAGTACCCAGAAGAAGTTTACTATGCCCTTGTTCTGTTGTTACTGAGGAACTAGGCAGGTGCCTAAGGCCATACAGGTGGCAGGGCATTTAACTCTATTAGCCACACATACACTGGATTGTTTTGTCTTGTTCTTCTCTGAGAAGGCACAGTGGGAAGTTGAATTCTTGGCTTGTGTCTCTGCAGCCAAGCGGGCTAAGCTGCTGAGTTATACCAGCATGCTTTCTAATTAAACACAGATATTGCAATCAATTTTTTCATTGTAGTCACATTCCACCATGGTTTTTGTGATTGCTGCTACTTAAAAGCTTTGTCCACATATGTATCACTCATGGCTGTCACATTGTAGTATCCCTTAGGGTTTCTTTTACTTTTAATGCTGTGTGAATTGGTCTCAGGATTTTAGAATCTGTAATTCTTGTTACCACGGCTAAACTCTTCCTGTTTTAATGCATGGGCTACAGCTATCAAGAGAACTGTAGATTTTAGCAACTCTTTGTTTTGAATGTACAGTATATTGATTTGCACACAATTGAACCTCTTTTCTGTTTGAATCTGCAGCAAACTATATACCTGCATGGATTGGTATCTATAGTATTTTAGCATCTGAATCGTAGATTTCAGTTTTAGTGTACCAGGCCAGTGGTTCGGAGAAATCAAAAATGCAGACTCTTAGAATGAAGGCTTTTATATATGTTTGTATTAATATTGTTAGCCATTTTGGTTCTCTTGAGAAGAAAGGTGATGAATGAATATTTTGAATAAATGCAATTTTTCAAAAAGCCCTCTGATTTATGAATGTGGGGTATTGTGCTTCTCTAGTCATGATTCAAAACAACAAGAAATGCTGCATGTATCATGCCTGCATTGCCAGCAGGAAAAAGGATGCCAAACTTTTATATAGCAAAAGGCAACCTGAATGTTGAAGACAGTGGCAGCTATCAAGATGGTCTACAGCAGGCCTGCACAATCCGTCGACTGTGGGTGACGGGGTTCCCCATCTGCATTCCGACCTGGGGGCACTCCTCCCTCCTCTGCCAGTGCCGCAGAGCTTGGTGGGTGAGTAGGTGAGCAGACGCTCTTCTTCCTCCTCTACCGCCAGCACCACAGAGCTTGGTGGGTCATGGGGGTGAGCGGAGCAGTGCCACCAGTGCTGCAGAGCTTGGTGGGGGGAGGTGAGATGGCACTCCTTCTCCCCCAGTGCCACGGAGCTTGGTGGGTGAGTGGGTGGGTGGGGGAGCAGGTGTGCCACTGCTACAGAGCTTGGTGGATGGGGGGCAAGTGGGCACTCCTCCTCTGGCGCCACGAGCGCTGTGGAGCTGGGGTGATGAGCGGGTGCTCCTCATCCAGCGCTGCCAGTGCCATGGAGCTTGGTGGGTGGGTGGGGAGAGCGGGTGCACTGCCACAGAGCTTGGTGGGTGGGGGATGGGCACAGCAGTTGCAAGGACTTGGAAAAGGAATAAAATAATCAACATGTCTAGAAGAAATGAGTCTTTCAGGTTTACTGCCAGCACTCAAGTAGATGTCTTTGCAGGCGGAAGGTTAGATGACCAAAATGTTCATATACATTATCTTGTAATAATATAAGGGAACAACGCTATAAGTAGATTCATAAGTAGAAGTAGAGAAGTAGAATAAGTCTTTTTATTAATGCATTACAGTTTTCTGGGCAGTTTACAATTTATTCAGGCAAGCTACACATTGCTCCCTCTATTAAGCTGGGTACTCATTGTACCGACTTCAAAAGGATAGAAGGCTTAGTCAATTATGAGCCGGCTACCTGGGATTGAACTCTAGATCGTGAGTACAGTTATAGCTGCAGTACAGTAGTTTAATCACTGTGTCACAAATCTCAGTGTTTAACGTTGGAGCAACAGGTCATAACAGAAAGCACAAATATACAAATTAATATGTGGAATATATATATGATTATAGAATAAAAATATGCAAAATAATGGACAATACTCACAGCTCTAATGGAAAACTCCAAATACAGAAATAAGGCTTAATGCTGGTATGGAGAAATGATACAAGAAAGTACCAGTCTGCATTTAACACTTCATGGAAAGGGCACTTGACCAGTGCCCTCTCATTCTACACATTTTGTTTTTCACTGTAATTAAGATCTCTGTAAATGACAGTTATGACCAAAATGAATAAATATGGCTTAATGAGGTTAACTAACCACCATCCCAAACTATGCTTGATTCTAGCTCAAGTGCATATAATTTTCTGTTTCTTGCATAGTAAAGCATAGTTTAATTTAATCACTGCCAGTGGCGTAGGTATAGGGGCAAGAGTGGCAGCCCCCCCCCCGCAGTGATCTGGGGGCATCAAATTGATGTTATATGACTGAAAGAACCTTACTGTGGGAAGAAACCAAGAAAACAAACTGTGAGTACCTTTGCGAGATTACTAGCAATGGTACTGGTGAAGACATAACTAGAGTGCTGTGAACGGGAAAATTTAAAGTGGTTCTGTGCCATGGATCCATGTTTTTGCACCAGTTCATGGCCCTGTGCTGGAGGACCCATGATTATTAATGTGCAGTTTTCATATGTTTTGATGGTGATTTGGGAAGGATACCATGCAAAAACCCCATGCAAATAAGAGGATCCATTCTTGATTTCAATAATCCACCTTTTACACAGGTCCTCATTTAAAATACATTGGCTCAAGCTGGCCTAGAAGAAGGCTGCTGATGTGAGTCTGGCTCTAGCTGGGGGAACAGTACTGGGAGAGGAGGGGACCCCTGCCTTGGCAAAGAGGAGCTATGCCATCACAGGGCTTGTCCAAGGTGTGTTGGGGGGGAGTGGTCACCACCAGATATTGTGGGCTAATTTCACCCCTTATCAGTGGGGTTGCCTGACTCGATGATGGATTGAGCTGTCACTGGATTGTTGGGACTTAACAGGAGGGGGCACAAATACTGCCTTTGTCCCCAGGCGCTGAAAACCCAAGGAAAGAAGTCAGTGAAGTAGTAAGTAAAAAAGAATGTTTGTTTTTCCATCATAAACCATGGTTTAAGGAGTATCAACTGGAAGTTCAAAATAACCTGGCAGATTACTTGTGGCTATTCATTGACCCAATGACAGCTGGGAAGCTTCTATTATGAACAACTGTTAATGATCTAGAGAATTCTCTCTATGAAGAAAGGGGATTGGGTAGTTCGGAATTCAGTTGGGTTGCTGCAACAAATGTACGACTCAGCAATCAGATAGAGGTTTCTGTAGGACTTGAAGTTGTTATTAGAGAGGGGCACAAAATGAACTTTTAGTTCATTTTGTTATTCGTTATTCATTTCATTACGTAACGAAACAAATAACGAACCCCAGAGTGGATTTAGAATGAAACAAACCGAACAGAAAAAAAATATGGTTTGTTTGGTTCATTTTGTTAATGGCGGCGCCAGAGATGTATCCTACCCACTGGTGCTGGACTGGCCCCTCCGGTCTTTCTGGCTGCTGAGGCCAGCAAAAGAAAAAAATGCCGAAGGGCCTGCACTACAAAAAAAATAAAATTAAAAATAAAAATAAAACACAATAAAATAAAAGATCCGGTGTGCGGGCCCCGGTACTGGCCCACAAGCATCAGACCTGGCCCGTGGGTTGCAGAACCAGGTCACATCCGGCTGGCAAAAAAAAAAAAAAAAAAAAACGAAAGAAAAGAAAAGAAAAAAAGAAAAAAAAGATCCAGAGTGCAGGCCCAGTACCAGCCTGAGAGTCACGGAACCAGCCCACGGCTGGCAAATGAAAAAAAAGTCGATCGGCCCACACTACAGCTGTAGTGTGGGCCACGTGGTCAGCAGAAAAATAATAATAATCAAAATAATAATAATAATGAAAAGGGGTGGCCAGGTTGGCACCCTAAAATATAAAAAAATATAAAAATATATAACCAGCGCCAACCTGGTCCCAGGGGCCGTGTGGCCAGCGAATGAAAAACAAAAATAATAATAATAATAATAATAATAATAATAATAATAATAATAATAATAATAATAATAATAATAATAATAATAATAATAATAATGATGATGATGATGATGATGATGATGATGATGATGATGATGAGTCCTAAACGCCTGGGAAGCATTTGACTAGTGATTGTTAATACAAAATCCGGCGTAGTTAGCTGTGTGGTTAATAATAATAATAATAAAGGGGTGCTGACCTGGCCACAGGGTGGCCAGGTAGGCACCCTAAAATAAAGAAAAAAAATATAAAGAATCAAACCAGCCCTGACCTGGCCCCAGGGGCTGCACAGTCAGTGCTTGGTGGGGGGAAGAGGTGCTGGTCCCAAGCCAGGGCTTTAAAAAGGTCCTGACAAAGGGGCCTGGATTGCCCCACCGCTGCTGCCGCCGCCACCACCACCACCAGGTAAGGATTATGTGTTGATTATTGAAGATGATGATGATGATGTGGATGATGAAGATGAGGATGCTGCCAGTCCAGTTTGTGCAGCTGTTATCAATGTCTGTGTTTTTTTATTTTTTTTAAATGTTTTTCCCCACCCACGCACTGTCAAATGGGTTAAATCGTGCAAAACGTGAAAAAATGAATAATGAACAAAACAAACCAATGAAATGAATATTTGGGGAAAAAATCATTAAAACAAAACGAACCAAACCAAACCCTAAAACGAATCAGACCAAAACGGATTGCCATTTTTTTGGTTTGTGCCCACCTGTAGTTGTGCTCAATATACAAGTGAAGATTTTACTATGTATCTAAATGGGTGATCAACATTTGGATCCTTGCTTACATTGTTTCCAGTGAAGAAAGTACTTCTGCAGTAAATTCTTACTGGTTGATGTTTCTAACTACTTGGTAATATCCCAGACATATATTATTTTCATTGAGAGAGAGAGAAAACAATTGATTCCATATCAAAAGAAAAGCAAGACTCCCTCACTGGAAATCTTCAAGAAGAGAAAAAGCAACAATTTGAAAAAAAAAAGCCCTATATTTCATTTTAGCAACTGCATAGGCTACAGCTCTGTGCATTTTGATTGCAGATACCCTTGCCAGTCATATGGTTGTTAGGCTCCAAGGAAGTGTGCAAGGAACGACAATGCTGTCTAAATTGAATCTCATCCTAAGCCAGTGTTGGCGAACATATGGCACGGGTGCCAAAGGTGGCACTCGGAGCCCTTTCTCTGGGCACCCGACATTGCCATTTCACAGCCACCTGTATTCAGGTTAAATTGCTGTATTGGCACTTTGCAAAAACTTAGTGGGGTTTGAATCACAGTTTGGGCACTTAGTCTCTAAAAGATTTGCCATCATTGTCCTAAGCCATAGGCTATGTTGTGACTTTGTATTTTGGGCTGCTCTTGGGATGGGAAGAGAGGGAATCTAGGATGTTGAGTGAGGTGTTGTTTTCAGCAAACCATGCCAAAAGCTATTGTTACATTTGGTGAGGAAAAGCTCAGAAAGTGACCACCAATTATGAGCCACAGGAAGTGTCAGAGATGTTTACCCTCATGGAAGTGTGTCACCAAGTGCTCAGTTTTCAGGGCTGACATTATTATGCTCACTCTCAAAACTGCAAGTGGGCTAGGAAAAATAACATTGAAAAAATCCTGATTAACTTTATATCAATTATCAAGCAGTGAAGTTGGGTTTTAAATAAAAAAAATGCATTCACTCTGAATAGTAATCACATTAATTTGTAAAATGAGTTTTGCCACATATACAGCTGATTGTTGTTTCCCATTATTATTTAATTTTGTCAACGACTAGAAAAATCACATCAGCTCTGTCCATGCACTTTTCTTTCATTATTTCACTGCATCAGGATTTAACCCGACAACTCTTTTCAATAGGCCTGCCTACCATGTCATGTACAGTTTATGTGTTGGGTTGTGTAGTTGACATTCCAATTAATTTGGTGGGGCACATATTTTAACCCTCCTCCCACCTTTCATCATGTGCACCCTGAGATTCTTAAACAGATGTTTAACATATCAGAAGCTCTTGGTACAGATAAATGTGGAGTTATGTATGCTGTGTGTGAAGTGTGTGGCATCTGTTTTTTAGATTAATCTTTTCAGGTAATGCTAGCCCTGCAAGCTGTCACTAGTCTATAAATGGAAGCTTCCTTTATGCTTTCCTAATTGGCATGGGCAAGGAAGCTTTTCACCTTTCAGAGGCTATCTTTGAGGCTGGTGCGGAAGCTTCGGCAGGTCCAGAATGTGGCGGCCAGGTTGGTGTCTGGGTTGATATGGAATGATCATATCTTCCCCACATTGGCCGCACTTCACTGGTTCTGTGTTTGCTTCCATGCCAGGTTCAGGATTATGACTACAGATGGGTACGAAATGAACGTTTTATTGATTTGTTATTTGTTATTTGTTTCTTTATACTTGGTGCTTTAAAAATAAAATAAAATAAAATAAAATAAAATAAAATAAAATAAAATAAAAAGAAGCACCGACCCAGCCCCAGCGGCTGCGTGGTCAGCACTTGAAAAAACAATAAACCCTGAGGTGCTGGCCCCAAGCCAGCACCTCAAAAAGCCCCCGCTGCAGGGGCCAGGATTAGCCGCTGCCACCGTCCAGTCAGGACCCAAACTGGTTTGGATTGGTTCGGGTTCGTACTAACTTTTTAAAAAATTCCTACATACCTGCACCTGAACGAACCAAGGGTGGGCCTGAAACAGATGAACCCCAACCATGGGTTTTCTGTTTCATACCCACCTCTAATTATGACATTGACATAGAAAGCCCTAAACAGTTTGGGACTTTCCTTCCTGACAGAATGCCTTCGGCCACCAGATTCAGTCCTTAGCACAGGGTCCTCCCAAACTGGGCAGCTAAGACAGATAACCCCAAGGGAGGCATGGAAGGAGAGGTCAAGATTTCATGCCCTCTCGATTTTTGCCCACATCTTTGAAATGACCTACTGCCCGATTTCCCACTTGTCCCCTCTTTGGAATCCTTCAAAACACAGCTAAAAACATGGCTATCTCGCCAGACCTTCCCAGTGTATTATAACACCTGCTCACCTTGCTGTCTTTTCTGCCATCAAAATATAAATACAACTTAAATTGTGATGTTGCTGATGTATTTTAATATTATTAATTTTTCTTTTCTTGTTTTTTGACTCGACTGCCTGTAGTGTTGAATGTTTCTTTTCCTTCCTTCCTTCCTTCCTTCCTTCCTTCCTTCCTTCCTTCCTTCCTTCCTTCCTTCCTTCCTTCCTTCCTTC
>JAHTLZ010000010.1:55343120-55355042 GCA_023846285.1 Phrynocephalus versicolor | reverse complement strand
AGAGAGAGAGAGAGAGAGAGAGAGAGAGAGAGAGAGAGAGAGAGAGATCATCCATTAGATTTCTTTGTAGTGTAATTTCTTACACTCTTCTCACTGGTGTGCTGTGCATATTTTAATTAATAGTATGATTTTTTAAAAACTGTGTCCTGGCTGCCTACTCCTTTTTCATTTTAAGAACATGGGACACATTTTTCAAACCCTTGAGTTTGACACTGGAAGAGCAGTTGTTTAAATCTGTGCCTTTTCACTTCACCAGAGACTGTAAACACAAGTCTGGAATACTGCAGACTCATAGGACACCTAAAGACTTCAGAATTTCAAAGCTAGCATGCCAGACACATGCATCTGTTAGTTAACAGCAGTTCCCATAAGCACCACCTCACAATAAAACTGTATAACTGCCAGGAAGATTTATGGCTTTCTATTGCTGAGCTCCCAGTCAGATAATTTTTCAGTGTCCATTTTTCTGCAGTATTGCATAAAATGGGATTTTATAATTTAGACCGCATCTAGATATTCCACTTAGGAAAATGATTTCTTTCTTTGGGGGGGGGGAGGAAACTTAAGGAAATACTATTTCAGACACCATCAGGGCTCCTGATGGATAGCATTTGGTTAATATTTTGGTGAATATAATTTTAAACAATTCAGTTTCCTGGAAGATGAAACCAGTACATGTGTCCCTCTTAGAGATGGGCACGAAACAAACTTTTGGTTTGTTTCATTATTCGTTACTCATTTCATCATGTAACAAAATGAATAATGAACTGCCCTCTCTAAGAGAAACGAAACAAAACAGAACGGAAATTTCCGTTTTGGTTCGGTTCGGTTCATTCACCGGTGTCTCCTACCTGGTGCTGCTGCTGGTCCTGGACGGTCCTTCCTGGTCCGGTGGGTCCTCCTGGCTGCAGGGAGGGGGGACCAGGAAAGAAAAAAGCAGACCGGATGCACTACAGCTGGTAGGCGGCCACATGGTCAGCAGTAAAAAAATATACAATACAATAAAAGAAATCTGGAATGCGGGTGCCGGTACTGGCCCATGAGCACCAGACCTGGCCTGTGGGGTCGCCAAACTGGCCTGCGAGCTATGGAACTGGCCTGCGGGCCAGCCCAAAAAAGAGAAAAAGATCCAACACGTGGGCCCAGTACCAGCCCGCAAGCAATGGACCCAGCCCACGGCTTACTGAACTGGACCCGGGCCAAAAGTTTTAAAAAAAGATCCTGCGTGCAGGCCCATTACTGGTCTGTGTGCACTGGACCTGACCTGTGGGTCGCCGAACCGGCCCGCAGACCAGCAAAAGGAAAAATAAGCCAACCGGCCTGTGCTACAGCTAGTAGGTGGGCCACATGTTTGGCAGTAAATAAATGAAATGAAATGAAATAAAATGAAATAAAATAAAATAAAATAAAATAAAATAAAATAAAATAAAAAAAGAATCGCTGACCCGGCCCCAGGGGTGTCCGGGTCGGTGCTCTAAAATGAAAACAAAAAATAAAATAAAACAAGCATCGTGCGGTCGGCGCTTGGAAAAAAAAATAAAAAAAGAAGAAGCACCGAAACAGCTCCAGGGGCCTTACGGTCAGCACTTGAAATAAAATAAAATAAAATAAAATAAAAATTTAAAGAAGGACTGCCAACCCAGCCCTAGGGGTTGCTGGGTCGGTGATCTAAAATGAAAAAAAAAAATAAAATAAAAAGAAGCACCAACCCAGCCCCAGGGGCTGTGCAGTCGGCACTTTAAAAAAAAAAACCCGAGGCACTGGCCCCAAGCCAGCACCTCAAAAAGCTCCTGCCACAGAGGCCAGGTTTGTACTAATTTTAAAAAAAAAATTGTACAAACCTGAAACCTAATCGAACCAAGGGTGGGCACAAAACAGACAAACCCGAACCATGGGTTTTCTGTTTTGTGTCCACCTCTAGTCCCTCTTGAACTGTAATAAGCACATGCCTGGTCATAGGGCTTGAATTGTCTTTCCAAAAGGTCCTACTTCTTCTGCAGCAGCCTCACAGAAATAAAGCCTTTGCCAAAACAGCTTTTCCTGGGTTTGTTACTTATCCTGTTCCAATTCAGGCAAAGTTGGTTTATTTGATACTCTTATGCCTTTATTTAGTTATTTAAAAATATCAGTTATATAATGCACAAAACCCCATGCAGACAAATAGAGATCTGATGTGACTAAATCTGTATGGGAATGGGTTGCTGGTGGACTAGCTGGCCATGCTTGCCCCACAGCATCCCGCCAAAACTGAGGACTGGATTGGAGTATTGATGTCTGACTTATGCACCCCCGAAAAGCCCCATCCCAGGACAAATTCTCCCCAAGGCACCTAAAGACACCAAATTTGCACCCCTGACTCTCTACAACCCCCCTCCACATTGGTGAAGATTGAGTCCCCCCCCCCAACCCAATTGCTAAAGGGCACTTTCCTGGGGGCACAATTTAAGAACTTGAGAACATAAGAACATAAGAAGAGCCATGCTGGATCAGGCCAAAGGCCCATCTAGTCCAGCTTCCTGCATCTCACAGTGGCCCCACCAGATGCGTCTGGGAGTGCATGAGACTAGATACAGTGGTACCTTGTATAACGTAATTAATTCGTTCCAAATTAAATTACGTTATACAAGGTTTACGTTATACAAACCCTAATTTCCCATAGGAATGCATTGGAAGTGGATTTAATCCGTTCCAATGCATTCCAATGGCGCAGGGAATTCCCTCCCCCCGACCACCCGGCGCAGGGAATCCCCACCACCACCCGCACAGGGAATTCCCTCCCCCCCACCTGGCGCAGGGAATTCCCTCCCCCCACTCACCTCTTGCCGAAGCCCCGGAGGCTCCCAGCAGGCAGGAGGGCGCATCAGCGGCCTGCTTCCCCTCCCGCCCCGCCTCCGATGGGGAGCGCCGGGCCGGTGGAGAATAAGCGGCGGCGGCGGCGGCGGCGGTTGGGGTGGTCGAGGAGGAGGAGGAGGAGGAGGGTTGGGGTGGAGGAGGAGGAGGAAGAGGGAGCGGAAGACGCACCGCCGTCCCGCCTCTTTCTCTTGCGCGCCCGCTCTCCCTCCTTGCTGCTGGCCATCCAAAGCCTGGCCTGGGGAGCCCATCTCAGGCCAGAGAGAGCCCGGCCGTCCGGCCGGCCGCCCAGCCTTGCCCCAAGGAGGGTCTGGCCCGGTTGGAGGATGGGGGGTGGGAAAAGCCAACGGAGGCCCCTTGAGCGGAGGGGAGAGCGCGGCTCCTGGCGCTGGGCTGCCGCTGCCTTGGGTCGCTCTGAGGGAGGAAGGGAGGGGTCGGGGCCCCTCCGGCCAGGAGGGCTGGCCTCCTCCTGCTCCCGTCTGACCGCTTGCCCGCCCGGGGCGCCCTTCGGCCTCCGGACCCGCCCCCCCTCTGCCCCGAGGAGGTGGGAGGATGAAAGAGAGAGCGACACCCCCCAACCCCGTCCCGCCTCCCGAAAACAAAGGCTCGCGACCCCCCTTCTCTCCCCCCCGCCTCCCCTTCACACACACACACACACACACACACACACACACACAAACACACACACACACAAACACACACACACCTACCTCCGGAGGAGGCGCCCCGGCCCCGGGAGGAGGAGAAGACGCGGGGGCCAGGGGAGCCCGGCGGCGAGAAGGGGCGCCCTCCTCCTCCTCCTCGGTGGGGCGGCTCCGATGGGGGGCTGCCGGGCACCGGCCACGCCGAGGGGGACCCCATGCGCCTCCCGGCCCCAGGGCTGCTGCAGCTGCTGCCTCCTCCTGCGGCCCGGCGGCGGGTGGGGGTGGTGGAGGGAAGGGAAGGTGGGGGTGGGGGGAGAAAGCCCCCCATGCCTGGGGGGGGGGGGAGGGGAGGGGGAGGGAGAACACGGGCTGCCCCTTCCCCCACCACACACACGCCCACTCAGCCCCGTTGGGAGCGGAGGAAGAGGCAGAGAAAACAGGGAAGGGGGAAGGAGGGGGGGCCAAAAAAAATCCGTTGTACGGATTTTTCGTTATACAAGTGTTACGTTGTACGAGGTATGACTGTACCTGTCTCCTGATACCACTCCCCTGCATCTGGCCCTTGAAGTACCCCAGTTTTAAGCCTGGAGATTACACATCTCCATCATGGTTTGTAACCTGTGATGGACTTTTCCTCCAGGAATCTGTCCAATCCCCTTTTGAAGGCATCCAGGCCAGATGCCATCACCACATCCTGTGGCAGGGAGTTCCACAGACTAACAATGCGCTGGGTGAAAAAATATTTTCTTTTGTCAGTTCTTACTCTCCCAGCCCTCAATTTGAATGTATGTCCCCTAGTTGTGGTAGTTTGTGAGAGGGAGAAGAGCATCCCTCTATCCACTTTACTCATGCCCTGCATTATTTTGTACGTCTCAATCATATCCCCCCCCGGCGCCATTTTTCCAGACTAAAGAGCCCTAAATGTTTTAGCCTTTCCTCATAAGGGAGGTGCCCCATTTGTGGGTGCATAGCTCAGATGCCTAAAACCTAATCTTCACCAAAGGTGGAAGGATTATAGAGGAGAGTCATAGGAAGCCTCTTTGCATGTCTGGAGTCTCTAGGTACCTCAGTGGCACTTTCCTGGGGGGAGGGCTTTTGGGGGATGCATAGCTCAGACATCTGAACACCAATACGCACCAAACTTGTCATAGCTGTCAATTCTCCTGTTTTGGCCAGGAAAATCTTGTGTTTTATTCTCTTTCATGTTTTTCCTGGGTTGTTGATATTCCCAGAAATATCCTGAATTTTCCCCACCCACCCCTCCACTCTGAGAATGAGCGAGCCGTGCACTGGTTGCACGCTGCTTCCCCTTCACCCAAGCAGGGCATTTCAAAGTGGGAGGGTAGCCTGGTCCCCCACTCTCCTCCGACCCAGCTGAAGAGGTGGAGCAAGGCTGGAGAAGGGGGGGCAAGCTGGTGCGGCAGCCAGAGGTGCGTGCATGTGCGCACACACATATTCTGCCTCCCTCCTCTCATCCCAGGCTAGTGGTGAGCAAAGTTGACAAGTATGAAACTTGCAGAGCTCGTAGATGAGAAGTAGAGGAAGCATTCCTGTATATTTGGGCCCTCTAGATGCCAGGAAGGTTTTTTATAGCACTTTAAACATTTGTCAGTTTGTCAGTGGAAATTTGTCAATTTGTTGATTCATTCATTTGTCAGCACTGACAAATCACGAATCATGACAAATCACATTTTTTAAAATTCTTCCCCATCTCTAGTGGATATGAATGAAAAGTCTATAAGCATGTAGGTAATTCAGAGTAATAGTTGCACCTGCATAGTAAATGTACCCAATTTTTCATTGTCTTAAAGGTTTTTGATCCTTATTTTTGGCAGAAATTTAGAATTCTGCAAGTTTTCTGGTAGAGGAAAAAGCTGACACCTTTGACTATTGATAAATGAAAAAAGGTCCCCCATCTGACTGACTGGGATATATACAGTAGGACCCCAGTATCTGCTGGGGATTGGTTCCAAGCCTTCCTGTGGATAATGAAAACCGTTGATAAGAGAGAATGGCAAAAATGTTCCCCAAACTGCTGTTTTGTGATAGTAACTTGCTTTACAGCTGCTGTTTTGCAACAGTAGCTTGCTTTACAGCTGCTGTTTGTGATGGTAGCTTGCTTTACGGCTGCTGTTTTATGACAGTAGCTCGCTTTACAGCTGCTGAATTGTTTATTTAGTTTTCCTCTGCCAGCCGTGGATAACTGAATCAGTGGATAATGAATCAGTGGATATGGGGGTCCTACTGTATAATATTGCAATGTCCAAATGAATCCAGTCCTTCTTTTTAGGATAAAAAGAAGTGTTGCAAAGCACAGTGGTAACACAGTGGCATGAAGAGAAAATAGTGTTTGAGCAGTCCTCAGTTTCCTGCTGTAGGAATATATTTGTACCTATTTTTATTATGTGCTTGATTTTGTTTTCTTTGTTCCTTTTTGTTGTTAATCACCCTGAGTTCCTTTGAGAAGATGGGCAGTATAGAAATATAAATAAATAAATAAATAAATAAATAAATAAATAAATAAATAAATAAAACTTTTGTTGAGCAAAGGATGGAGAGGCCTGTGGAATCATCAGGGTAGGGTCCTCCCCTGCAGTTTTTTCAGACGTGCTTTCTCTCCGGGTCACAAGCCCCTTACGGTAGCAATGCTTTTTAAAAGGATGAGTTGTTTGTGTAAGAAATGGATATATATGGTACCTCACAGCTTGGACTTTTGCCCAGATGTGGTCATTCACCTGAGAAACCCCGGTTAGGAAATAGGTGAAGCCTGGTGCAGAAATTCAGCCTGTTTCCATGAGGCCAAAAAGTGAGAATGGGATGTAGCCATGTGTGTACATTTCCCATCTCTGTCCCACAGCTCCAATTTTCAACATTGAGAGTAAAAGCCTGAAATAGAACTTCGAAAAGTTACTTTTGGATTATTACCCACCTGTAAGAGGGTTGCTCCTGTATCCCTAACAGTCTGTCAACTCTTGCTCTATGTACGTTGAAGGGCCTGATGGAAACCCCAGCACTCAAGCCCAAGGGAGGTCCAGATGGGGAGAGTGAAGGAAGAGAGCTGGTGGATGATGGGTCCCAGCTGGGCAAGTAGGTATGGTCCCAACCCAGCTTTCAGGGCTTGTAGTTAAAAGAGGGGAGGAAGAGGGAGTGCTATCGCCAGCTAGATCACCATGACAGAGTCAGAGGGAGAGGTGTAGGGAGAAGCAATGGATCTGGAAACCATAGAGAAAGATCTGGGTGGAGGTGTCCATGGCCAAAGGAAGAGGATATGGCAGTGGAGCACCAATCATTAGCCTATCAACATCTCCACTTTTGACTATCACTCTGTGAAGGACTTAGCAGTTGGCAGAACACCCCAATCCAATGGAACTCTGCAGACACAAGTGCTAGAAGTGGAACCAGAGGCAGCAGCAAAGGGGGTTGGGAAAATTCAGACATTGCTGAGCAGTCAGCATTGTAAACCCTCTTTGAATGGTGTAGAGTGCTTTGGGACTGTCCTTAAGCTCTGGTGCTGTCTATAAGCAGTGACCACAACCTGGTTCTAGGCAGAGACTAGGGGGCTAATGGAGCCAACAAAGCCCCCCCCCCCGGAAGACTGTTCTTGTACCCCATTTCCCAACTTTAATGAAGACAAGTGCAAGCTGCTCTAGGAATCTGGAGTTTTTAGGTCAGGTAATCTGACATCTGAACATGCTCTTTAGAATAGGTCCCAACAATGATGCACCTTTTTCATCTAGTTTATGGAGACTTGGGGACATAGAGAATTATCTAATCAACTATGACAGAAGTTTGAAAGATTCTAAAGTCAACTATGGTGGTATATGTCTGATATTGATGGCAGGCTGCTTTGGTCTAATCATTTTGAATGGAAACCAAGTTTTTGACCACTGTCCAGAGTTCATTTATATATCAGGCTGAGGAAGTAGTGTAGTACATTACGTTCTAATTTCCTCCTCTTTAGCTAGCATGCTTAAGATTTTTCAGTGGGAAACCAAACTGAAAGTCATCATTTACCACTTATATTAAATTTGACATTACCTATCTCAATACATATGGCCTTGGAAACCCAGTTTAGAGACCAAACTATAATATTTAAGCACAAACGTTTATATTGGACAGAAGAAGTAAATACTAAAGCTACTAGTTTACTAGGATCTAGGTTGTGGAAGGAATTGAAAAACTCAATCTTGGTAGCCGCTGATACTACTTCAGTTCTTGATAATTATTTGACCCTGGCTTCCATGATAAGGTTGGCTCTAAATCCTATACAGTTCTTGTCAAGTAGAACATCAAGAAGTGGCACTCCCAAGTGGTTTGACATGGAGTGCATTGGTGTAAAAAACAGTTAAGGGAGATATATAACCAATATAGGAAGGACAATTTGGCTGCCCTACCTCACGAATATTATGCAACAACAAATATATATATAAAAAACTGCACAAAAAAAGAAATTGATGATAAGGAAGCACTGGTAGATGATAATAGATTCATCTCTGAATACTAATGCCAAGCAATTTTGGACATTAGTTACTAGTAGTCTGGGTGATCATTTGGGTGCAGCTTATTGTAATATTCCTCCTAACACTTGGGAACACAATTTTTCAATTTTTTTAATGAATCCTGTCTCCAACCATCTCAAAATTCATTTTCATCCGATGTAAATAATTTTCCTAATTGGGAGCCAGTAACTGCCTCTAAAATAAGATCTTTAATATCTCAATTGAAAACTGGTAAAGCCCCAGACCCTGATATACTTCCATCCGAAATTTTGAAAATTAATATGGACTGGTGGACACCTTTGTTAGCACATTTATTTACTCATATTAATAATTCCGGTCAACTTCCCTTGTCCTGGTTTTAGGCCATCATAATTCCAATTTTCAAAAAAGGTGACATGGAAGATCCCACAAACTACAGGCCAATTAGTCCTCTGTCCACAGTTGGTAAATTATATGCTAGCTATTTAAATATTAGACTTAATACATGGATCGAAGAGGAGAATGGTTTGGGGGAGGAACAAGCAGGTTTCAAGAAGGGCCCTTCAGCCACTGTTTAGTACTTAGCTATTTGGCTGAGAAATACATGAGTTCTTATGGAAACGGGCTGTTTGCAATATTTATTGACCTAAAATCGGCCTTTGATTCAATTCTGAGAGACAAGTTAGGGAACAAATTATTCCAATCTTCTATAGACAAAAGACTCCATCTAATTAGACATTTATATCTAAATAATACAATTAGAGTAAGATGTGGTAGTAGAGATGGGCACGACTAGGAAAAATTTTTTTCGAGTTGTCGTTTTTCGGGACAGGTCTGTTTCGGGTCGTTTCCGTTTTTCGCGAAAAATCGCAAAATTTGTCGTTTCGTTTTTCATTTTTTCGTTTGTCGTTTCTACCGCGATTTCGCGCAATTTGACGTCCGACCAAGACTTGCGGGGGCGGGGAGCTGCGGGCGCAGCGCGGGCGGCGGTGGTGGGGGTCCATGGGTGGGCGGCGGCAGCGGCAGAGGGGAGGGGTGTGTGTGTGCGCAGTGGGCGCATGGCGTGCGGGCGCGCGGGTGGCGGGTGCGCGGGCGGCGGGCGGTCGCGGGTCCCACAAATGAGCAGGCAATAAGGCGAAAAACAGTTTAAAAACTTTAAACTGGCCTGGGTGATGGACTTGCTGCTGCACAACAAGGCTAGTGCATGCATCCTATATAAGCAACAAAGTGGGGCAGAAAGAATGCATTTCTTTTTTTTTCTCTTGGTCTGCTGAATCTGCTGATGCTGAACCGGCCAGCCACCCTACTTGGTCTGGCTGATGTGCCTGTTTGTTGTTATACTTTTTTGTTGTTTCGTTTGAATCCATCCCATCTCCCCTCCACCTCTCTCAGACGCAGCAGGAGAAACCAGACATTCCGTTCCTCCCCAAATCTGGATGAGGGGTCTACTCTACTCCTCTCAAATTGGCCCCCCATCTCCAAGGTCCTTCTGGCTTGAGTTCGCACAGTCACACACACACACACACACTTAAGGAAGGACAAGCAATTAAGCCAAAGCCAATGCAACCCTGCTGGTCATTAAGTTAGAGGCTAGAGCCTGAGGGTTGGGTTAGGTAGGTTATATAGTATATATATTACAGTAGCTAGCTACCAGTAGCCTGCTACAGGAATAGTTTTGGTAGGGATGGGAATGGGATAGGGCTCTGGGTTGCTCTGACTTAAGTTTTACAGCCCACAGCACAGCCCACTAGGCTATACAAGGAGGACTGGCAGTCGCGACGCGTCCATAAGGCCAGACTAAGGGCGGCCACTCCGGCCAGGCCACAAGGCAGAGTATGAGAGACCACCACAGCACAGAGCCAGAGTACGGGAGGTTCATTGCCAGCTCCAGTATAAAAAGGAAGAAACTGAATGGCCTGACTGGAAGTAAAATGCCATTGTCCTTGGGTCACAGTGTCTTGCAGCCCAGAGGAAAGAGTGGCGGAGGAGGCCAATCACCTTGAGTCTGGTCTGGCACCACACTGCCTGCGATGCGAACGTGAGCCCACACAGCCAGCCCTTCTCAGTGAGCCATAGTGAATTGCGGCCCAGAGGGCGGAGTGGCACACAGGGACCCAAAGGGCTGAGCCTGAGTGACACAAAGACTACTGGCTTAACTCTAAAGTCTACTCCTTCTGCAAAGGAACCCCTTTGTTTCTAGGGTCACACCATAGTACCCAAAAACCTACACCTTCCACAAGGGAAACACTTTGTTTTCAACGGCAGCAGTGCCAAAGTGCCTCCAAACTCAGTCCTTTTCCAAGGCAAACACTTCATTTATTTTTGGGTGGTCACTTCAGACATCCCTTCTCAGTGAGCCACAGCACAGTGTCTTGCAGCCCAGAGGACAGAGTTGCAGAGGCCACATAGCCTGAGTCTGAGGCTGCCAAAAGGACAGGAAGGGAGGACTGGGAGAGTTCTGTCTGACTCTTCCTTCCCATGTGCTTACTGGCAAACTGCCAATAGGCTATGGCAATGCCCTTCTTAATGAATCACACAAAAAGACCACCAGGAACCAACCCTGGAACTTTCTGGTGAACTGTTCTAATGGAGTGCTGGCACACAACTACTCTTTAGTGAGCCACAGTCATGTATTGCAGCCCAGAGGAAATAGTGGCAGAGACCCACAGGCCTGAGTCTGAGCCTAGGCCACAGGGCCTGAGGAGGGGAGGATCATTGCCAGCCACTCAGGAAGCTCCAGTTGCCCAGCGTGGCTGAACGGCCTGAGGACGCCAGGAAAATGCCCTTCTTTGTGAGCCACAGTGTGTGCAGCCCAGAGTGAAGGGTAGTGGAGGCCAGAAGGCCAGACTAGAGGGGTTAGAAGGAGAAGCACCGAATCTCCCCTCCTTCTGTCAAGGGATTTCCCAACCTGGAATGTGTGAAGAACCCCCCCCCCATGTGGGATGACAGAGTCCCCCAGTTCTAAACAAAATACTTGATGAGTGACTGCACTGCACTGTTACAGTTGGTCTTGTTCTCCTCAAGTGATTTTCTGCCTAGAGGTGGAAGCAGCCGTGGTTGCTGCATGGGCAAGTTGAGGGGAGTGGCGACAGGGCTGAACTTGAAGCACTAACTGGACCATGCTGTTAGGGTGAAGGACAAGCGGCTGGAAGACCTCCTCTAAGCCGGGAGCCTGACAGGCAGGCAGGGAGAAGACACAGAGCTAGAGCCACACAGGCTTCCAAAAGGACAGCAAGCCAAGCTTTCTGACTTTCTTTCCCAGCTGTGTGCTGGTAGACTGCTCCTAACTGCCGTGCCGGCATTCCATCTCCATGCCCTTCGTAGTGAATCACAGCAGTTCCACAACTCCAAGAGCCAAGCCTGGAACTTCCTCCTGAAAGGCTCTTCTATTTCTAAGAAACAAACGATTATTGTGCAGAACTGTGGTACATGCAAGTACATTCCACTCCAGCCCTTCTTAGTGAGACACAGTGTTCTGCAGCCCAGAGGACAGAGTAGCGGAGGCCTAAACATCCCACCTAACCCTTACCCTAAGCCCACCACCAGCTGTTCCTGATGAGTGTTCCCATAACTCAATCATCATCATCAATCACAACCTAGATTTGCAACCAGTAACTTTTCTTGTCCGGCAGCCTTGGTTCCGGGGTTAGGGCAGAAATGATTATAAAAGGTTTAAGCAGTGAGTGCCTAGCTTGAACATCAGGTACAGTACTGTGTTCAGGTTAGTTGTCAAGCCAGATTAAGTCACCTTCTCTGCGTGTTCTTTAAAGGAAAAGCCATCATTACATAAATTAATGTAACATAGTTTATATGAGATTAAAAAGGCAGAGTAAGATCCATTAGCTTTAGCCAAGCCCAACAGTGTGCGCACAATGAGTCACACAGCACAGCACCAAGATCCATACATGGGACTTTCGGACAGGAGTACGCACACACAACAAGTACGTTTC
>JAHTLZ010000010.1:55320497-55338660 GCA_023846285.1 Phrynocephalus versicolor | reverse complement strand
AAGGCTTGTTGTGCCCAGTCTGGCACACACACCCAACTTTCAAACTGTACTGGGCAGGTAACTAAGTGAACAAACTGTGTGAGTTGTTCTAAAAGATGTAATTGTGTTATATATATATTGCAAATGAATGACTGAGATTGTCTCAGAGAAGCACCACAACCACAAGTTAAGGGTTGTTGTGTCCAATCTGGCACACACACAACTTTCACACTGCACTCCAACCAGTCCCCTGTTAAGCACTAGTATGTATATGATTCTTCAGAAACAGGAGAAGAGAATAAAAGGATTAAGGAATATATAACTGTTATTCCCCCACCCCCAGTGGCAGGCTATGAAAGGACCCAAGCAAATGAACTTTAGAAAATAGAAAATAAATGGTAGTATAGTATTATATTTTAGATAAAAGTTATAAACTGCTGGGATAGGGTTGCTTGCTTGCAGTTGCTTGCTAATTTCCTTCTCAATCCGGCACACACAGCAGCAGAGCTGTCTGCAGGCACCAGCAGGCAGGGTAAAAGAAAGGACCTTGGCCAATGAACTTGGGGAAAATAGAAAGAAACTTGGGAAAATAGAAAAGAAATGGTAGTATAAAATAAAATATTTATATATTTTCAAAATAAATCCGCAGCACCTGCCCTCCCCTCCCGCTCCCACTCAAACCTTCCCTCCCCCTTGAAGCTAGTATAAGCAAATAAAAAAAGGAAATCTTCCTCCAAAATGCAGGAGAACACAAAAAACAATAAACGCTGCGTTGCTATTCCCCACAGGGAAGGAAAGAATTATTATTATTTTTTCCTATAAATTGAATTCGATTCCCTCCCTGCCTAAACGAGACCGCGACCGCGAAATCGAAACTAGACTGAGCGCAGCAATCCAGCCCTGACCCACCCTCCACCAAGATCCAAGCCCAGACTGCGACGGACTGGGACTGCCTCGCCTTTTTATGCCCTCTGGCACATCCAGAAGTGTCAGTCAAAACCTGGCCATGCGATTGGTAGAATGGGTCCAAAAATTTGCATGGTCCCATCCCATGGCCAGCCCATCATTGCGCAGGTGTAAAAAAATAAATAAAGAATAAAATAAAATAAAATCAATGGAGACGTATTCTGGCAAGACAAACCCACTGCTGCTACGGTAAAAATTCAAGCGTTTAAAATAGCTAATTTTCGCATGTTTTTGTGGTGCTTTGGTGGGTTTTTGGACCACAATTTTCAAAAAAACATTGCGGTCGCCATTTTGGACTCCCCCGCCCGCACACCGCATGGCAAAGGCAGACAAGATGCCCCCCCGGCCTGGTACCAGCAGCGCAGCAGTAGCAGGAGAGGGGGGGAAACCCCCCCAATCAAACACCCTTCTGGCCTGGTGGTAGGTGCCCTCAGTTTTCGCCTGCTTTTTTGGTCGGGAATGGTTTTTTTTTAACTTTTAAAAACTTTTTTTCTGTGCCGCTTGGCATCGCGCGATCGCCGCGATGCCAGGAACGACAACGACAAATCGGACCCAATTATTCTTTAGTCGGTTCGAGTCCGAGTTCTGGCGGAGTAATTCCCATTACCGTTTCCGTTGAGTAACGGAAACGAGTAACGGAAACGGAAACGGGAATTCCGCTGAGTCGTGCCCATCTCTATGTGGTAATTTAACAAATCCTATTCCTGCAACCAAGGGTGTTTGACAAGGCTGCATCTTAGCCCCTACATTATTTAATCTCTATCTTAATGACCTGATCAGCAAGTGTTTGCCACCAGAATTTCATGCACCTAAATTGGCAGAGACCAGGGCTCCGTTGTTATTATATGCAGACGATGCTGTCCTTATGTCTCTGTCATGGGTAGGACTTAGGTGGCTATTACGAGTCTTTATGGAATACTGTAAAGACAATGGGTTGACAATTAACTATGGGAAAACTAAAATCATGTTTTTTTCTAGACATCACCAGGTAAACAACAGGACAATTGCGGGACATAATATTGAACAGATTAGGAAGTTCTGATATTTGGGCATGGTTTTTTTCCTACACTTGCTGTATCTTGGAACAGTCAAAGACAAACACCACTTTAAATAGCTCACAACACAAGCAAAACAGTTCTTTGATTATTATTATTTTACTCTAAAAGTGGACAGTTCATTCCTGCTGCTTTGCAGGTAGTTAAAATTAAGGTTTAAACCAGCTGTTGTATGGTATTCCAATATGGATCCATGGATTCAATTCAGCTATTGAGAGTGTTCTCTTTAATTTTTACGTTCCCTTTTTGGATTGCCAAGATGTGTGTCAGCTGGCTTGCATCTAGAGGCAGGACTCACATCGGCAGAATGCAGAGCTTGGTCCCTTGCCTTTCATTACTGGTGTATGCTGACCCAACATCCGGATATCTTTATTCTTTGAGTAGCGATGTTTTTATTAGCTCGTGGTTTAAGGGCTTTATACCAAAACTATATCTATATCTTCAGTATTCCTTATCAAGGGCTCAAGGTCCTTGTTCACCTAATTTTTTTGGACTAGATTTGGAGTTTCCTAAGTATGCAGGACACTTGGACAAACTTACTATTTCAAAATATCGCCACATGTTTTCCAAAGACAGGTTTAATTGCCTCCCTTCAGCTGCTTTAGAAGGCTGTTATCGTAATAGTCCCTATGCTAAGCGACTATGTGCTTGTGGTGATAACGTTGTTGAATCTTTGGATCATGTTTTGTTTGAATGCAGCTTTTATTTTGAAGAATGTAACAGATTTATTGTTCTAATTTTGAAGAAGCGTCCTGGAAGATCAAATACAGAGCATTTGTTACAATTATTGGCAGGTAAAAATCAACTAAATATGGAATCTGTGGCTAATTTTTTTGCTTCTGTGGTTAAGTTTTTAAAAAAAATAAGCCAGGTCTCAACTATGCCATTGATTTCCCTTAGCACTGGGGTTATGTCTCTCTGCGTTTTAACATGTCTTGATTTTATGTTGTATTTTAATATTTTGTATTACAAAGTGGTTTTCTTTATTTATTTTTACCTATTTTCCTTTCCCCCTCCTTAAATCGGGTCTATGACCGCATAATAAAGAACAAACGAACAAAGAGTCCTAATAGTACTTTATAGATCTCTAGGGAAAAATTAGAAGCCTACGTTCATCACACCTGACATTTATCCCAAAAAGGGTTAATTCCGGAATGAAATTAGGCAACCATTTCCAGTCATACCAAATTCACCTGGGTATCAAGGTCTAAGTCTTTTCATTGTTGTGATAATTCTAGTCAACATCAGCTTGTCCAATTCTGCAAGCTTTATTTATCTGCATTTACACAAAACAACTTCAAAGTTATTGAAAACATCCAAATTCTTACAGCTATGGAAAACTATAAGTGCAATTTTTTTAAAAAATATGAACACTAAAATTGAGTTGCAGACTAATACTTAAGTCAGAATTCCATTCAAACTACAGAAGCACAAAAAGTAAAATAAAATACTAAATATTTTTTGTTTTATGCACAATGTAGAATTTGTAGCCTAAAAGCATTGGAAAAAGCAGAGAATACATTTTGAAAATGCAAAATTTCTTAAAAGTAACAATATATCATGTAAAATTCCATTCTGAGCCCCCATAATGATAAACATATTGAAAACAACATGTAGAAAATTATTCTAAATGCTTACTCACCCAAGCCAGTTTGAATCTATAGAGAAAACCCATGTTGTTCTTGTCTGCTGCCATTGTTGTTATTGCTACATGTTGCTGCTTTTTATGTTAGTGTTCTTGATATTCAGTGTATGTGTTGTAGAATTTTAAATTGCATTATTGTGCAGCAGGCACATGTCTGTTGCCTCCCTATATTTATATTTCTTTCAGATGTTTACATTTACCTTCAAACAACTGACTTTTGTCAGACCTGAAAGTTGCAGGATATTGATTCATCATGGAAAAATTTCTCCCCCTCCTGTTTAATTTAGTTTATTACAAAATGATTTCTTTTTTTTAAAAAAAACTCCTTTCATATTTCGTTTGTTTCATTTTGCTTCCCCCTTGGGGCCGAAAAGCTGGCCCGCAGGCTAGGTGGGTGCTTTTTAATTTTAAATTTTTATTTATTTTTTATTGTGCTGACCAGCTGGCCTGTGGGCCGGGTCACACATTTTTTCTTTTCTTATCTCGCACCAACTAGCTGGCCCATGGGCCGGGTTGGCACGTTTTTTAAATTTTATTTTTATTTATTTTTTCTCATGTCAACCAGTTGGCCCATGGGTTGGATCGATGCGTTATTTTATTTTTAATTTTTCTTATCTCATGCCGACCAGCTGGCCCATGGGCCAGGTCAGCGTGTTTTTAAATTTTTAATTGTTTGAATTTATTTTTTTCTCACCCTGACCATTTTGCCCATGAACTAGGTCAGCATGTTTTTTTAAAAAAAATATTTTTCTTATCTCATGCTGACCAGCTGGCCTGTGAGGCATGTTGGTGCGGTGTTTTTAAAAAATTATTTGTCTTTTCTCGCGCCGACCAGCTGGCCTGTGGGCTGGGTCAGCACCTTTTTTTAAACCCATGGTAGCATTTTACAGAGGAAATGAAACAGTTTGTTTTAACGGAAAAAAAATGACTTTCATTTCGTCTATAATGAAATGCTGCTTCATCATTTCATTTCATTTCGTTTTGTTACATAATGAAACAATGAGCATTTTGGTTTTCATTTTGTGCCCATCCCTAATTACTATTGCTTTTCCCACTCCTGTAACTCAGAATCTGAAAAGCTGCCCCATAATGATAAGCATTATTATTTGGACTAATAAATACAGAAGCTGTGGATTGTGCGTGTGTGTGTGCATGAGCACGTGCGCACGTGAGCCAAAGTGCCCAACTTTAATGGAGGCCATAACAGAGGAAGGAATATCTGGCACCCTCCACTTAGCTGGAGATTCTGGAGGTTATTCTTTCAAACTAACTTTTCCAAACTCCAATCAGAAAGCCAGGAAGCTTCTACATGCTTCCTCTTGAATGTAAGCAAGCTCCTTTCTGATATCCCCCTTCAGCATATAAGGGTGGAGGAACAGGGGGATGGAGACATAAAGAACAGGAGCTATAAGAGTACTTAATCCCTTTCTCACTATTAGTCCTCATGCGAACAAGACTCTGTGTGTGTGTGTGTGTGTGCGTGAACAGATTATACCTGATTACACATTAACATCCCCAAAACATTACAGATTATAACATTACACATAAACATCCAAAGAAAGTCGATTATATCCAAGTTTGAATAAAGAAAATAAAAGTATTTGGAGAGTAAGGAATTGCAACTTCTCATGCAAGATGAGTCATAGACACGCTACACTGATGTATAATAATTAATCATGGTAACTTGTGTTATGAAGGCTTGTTGAAATATGCTGGAGAAGAGGGTGCTTCCTTTCCTTCCTTTCATTACACAGTGTCCCATAGTATTTTGCTGGGATTCTGGGATGGAAATTTAATTTGAGTAACTGTGCTTCTCCGGCCTCCTTCCCTAGTGCTAATACGTTAAGTTGGTGCTGAGCTTTTGTTCTGTGTGCCAACATTCCTTTGGACAAGTGCAATAGTACGTCGTTAAATTCTTTTTACCTTGAACTCTGGATGAATTATTCAAAACTTTCACATTAGCATCCATCCATATAACCTCACTTGTCATTTGTAGAGGTTGTGTTTTACATTTCTGCCCAAGTGTATTGTCCCTAATATTACCCTTGTCACACATAATTCCCTCCAGTACCGAGCCCAGAGGTTGAGTGCCAATGATTATACCTATAGCCAAAATGGGGCCACTGAGAATAAGAGCACACTGAAAAACAAGCAGTGTGCACAAGGGAACCCATGTCAAAGGTCTGTATCACTCCATCTCGTTCACACACCTACTGTGATGCTGCTATACAGCGGGGAAGGAGACTACTGGTATAATGCTTTTGCTTTTGGAGTGGAAGTTAAAATGTTGAAAGGATGTTTGAATTAGCTGATGGGCATTTGGTCTGTGGTGCAGATGTCCTTAACATTTGGGGACAAAGCTTCAACCATCAGTTTCTGTTTTAAACCAACTTTTTAAAAGTGTGTGATTATATGTGAAAAACAGGGAGCAATTTTGCCTCGCAAACACTGCTGCTGAGCATGTGCTGGGAGGAGAAAAAGAAAGGGGAAAGGTAATGGGGTGATGTTGTTCGTGTGAAAATGAACCACAGGAGGTGAAACTATGCAGTGCAAAATGTGTGTTTGCCTGCATTATTGCACTCTTTGCTACAGAAATGATTTTCCCCCTAATGATATTTTGGTTGGAGTGATACTGATGCAGGAACTACTTTGTGTTTTCTGTTGTTTTGTATTTTCTTCATTCTGTTTCATTTCTGGATCCTCCTGGCAAAGAACCTCCAATGTCTCCCTTCTTTGGCACCATGGCATTGTGTTTGCCAAAGGTGTTTCAATAGGCCAAGGTTTTCCATGAATACGTCATCCATAAAGCCCCACGGGCTAATGCAGCCGCCAATGAAGTATATATACTGTAGCTTCTCTTTATATTTATTTTTATATACAAATTTTTAGTGTAATATTTGTATATTGGGTTTCTTATTTTATTTAATCCCTATTAGCTATTTTGTTTTCTCTCTTACACACTTTACACTTTTTTGTGCACCTTGCTATCTTTACTTGTTTTTTATATTGGGAGCTGTGTAACAAGTAAATTTCCCCAGATGTGGGATCAATAAAGATTTATCCCGCGGCGGCCGTTCTCAACTCCCGCAGCATCCTGACTTGGGCTCTCCTCCTGCTCCCGGGTTTTGCTTCTTGGGGTGCGGTGAAGGGGAGCCCTCTGCTCTGCCCACACCATGGCTGTCCAAAGCCTAACGTGGTCATGGTGATGTGCGACTCGTTTGTAAGTATTTCATTTTTAAATCAACGCCTCTCCGCAACTTGCTTTCCAATCAAGTCAAGAAGTCAAGATGGCGGGCGGCAGCAGCAGCTGTTCACGCCGGCTGCATCCAGCGTTCCTGATTATGCTGCCTTGTTTTATTGTTTTTGCTTAAATTTATTTTTGGATGGCCAGGGCTTTGGAGAGGGAACTGAAGGGGCTCGCCTGAGAAGGAACTGAAGGAGCTCGCCTGAAGACCACCTGGAGAGACTCAAGATCTTGTCTCGTCGAAACAGGCTGGAGCGTCCCTCCCCCCCTTAGCCCTCGGTGCCTTACTAGCCGAGCCGACTGCGGCCGCTGCCGTCGCCTGCAGCAAGCTGTCTGCCTCTGTTTGCCCCCGCGGCGAGCCTGCTCCGGGGGGTCGGTCGTTGTCGTCTGCTGCATGCGGCTCGTCGCCCGGCATCCCCCCGTGGGCCAGCTGGGGAGACTGCCGACGCCGCCCGGTTCCATCTTGCGGTCCGCCTCCCTCTGTCATGGCGGACCTGCTTCGGAGGCTGTTGCTCGTGTGTGGCTCGCCGCTTGTTTCCACCGCGGCGGGCCATCCAAGGAAGTTGGGGTGGCCCCCGCCGCCGCAGTTGTCATCAGCGGTCCGCCATTACCCATCGCGGCGGTCCGCCAGCGGGGGCGGGTTAGCAAAGGAAGCCGCCGCCGCCATCGCCGACCGTAAGGGGCTCGCCGCCGGCCGTTTAACGCCGTCCTGGAAATGGAGGTCTTCATCGGCGTGGAGTGTAAGCGGCCAGCCGCTCGTTATCGCTCCGGCGGGCCAGCTGAAGAGAACGCCGCCGCTGCTGCCTGCTTGCCGAGGTATGCAATGGAGGCTGCTGGACCCGCCTCTGCTTTCATCGCGGCCCTATCCCGGCTCCCAGTTTACATCTTGGGGAGCCGGGAATATCTCCCCGGGCGGCAGTTCGGCCGTCGGTGCTGATTGTCCATGGCCCCCTCCCGGGCTGGGGGCTCGGGTGGCGTATCGGCCACCGGTGTTCGACTCATCATCTCTCGGCCCTTCAGCTCCCCCCCCACGCCCCCCTGGGAGTTTCTGCGATGGCACCGGTCTGGCTCCTATGTCGACTTCTCCCCAACCTCCATCGGTCCCGGCTGTTCGTGTGGCAGGTCGGCCACCATCGCCTCACTGTCGACATCGAAGCTGGGGGGATTTTGGGGGGGAGGGTGCTTACGGGGGTTTTGGGGATTTGAGAACTTTCTGGGACCTGCCCGGTTAGAGTTTCTAGATTAGATGGAGTGGCGGGCATGATTTTCCATCCTTACCCGCCCCCCTCACCATGACCTTGTTTCTAATCAGTTCCTCTGACCTTTGGCTCTCCCGTCCCCGCTCCCAGGTGTTTTCAATCTTCTTTGGCCAGTCAGTCCTGGTCCTGGATTTTAACCATCTCCCTCCTGCCTTAGGTCCTCCTATCATTTTGTATTATTATATTACCTTGGATCTGTATTTTATTATTTGTTGTTGTATTGTATAGTCATTTTATTTATTTATTTATTTTTCATTTATCTACTACTTATTTTGTGGTGGGGGAGGTTGATTTGCTATTGTATTTGTATTGTATTTTTATTATTTGTTTGCATTGTATATTTTGTTTGTGGGGCTTTGTTGCTGTAGGTGTTTTTTTTTTTTTTTTTTTTTTTTTACCAACTTTACCCCCAATTTTCCCGGGGGCAAAAAACCAAAGGTTTTGGGCCGGGGGCGGTACGCTTGTAGCCGTTGGGTTCGTCAGACTAGAAGAACTCGGGTCAGGCAACTTGTGCCTGTCCCTCGTTCTGACCCCTCGGCTCCCTGTCACGTATCCGGGAGTCACTCCACCAGTGCCCCCAATCTTACCTGTCTCCTGTTGAACGCCAGGTCGGTGCATAACAAAATCCCTTACGGAGTGTATCATGAAGTGGGCAGTAGAAAAAAATATGTTCAAGTGTTTCTATACAGTTGGTTTGACATGGACAAAACCTCTGAGAATGGGGGATTCCACCAAACCTGCCCGCCAACAAAGCAGATGGAAAAGAGTTGCATCTAGCAAGTGAGTAAGCTCTACGAGCCTCTGGACATGTCAGATGGGTGAGGAAAAAGGCTGGCTTCCCAGGGCAAACCGGGATGTTAAGTTGAAGGGGGGAGCATGTGGTGTTGGCTTCACTGCACAGTTCTTGCCATTCAATGTCCAGTAGCCTATCTTTAATAGTCTTATAGGCTTCAGATTGTCTAAGCATACCAAGCTGCTCAATGTCCAGTCCCGCTGTTTTAAGTGTAGTAAGTACGTCAGAAATCTCTACTGGGAGATCGGGGTCTAGCAAGAGTTGATATAGTAGGCGAGATTGGACTGGGTTGTAAAAGATTCCAAGCCAAAATTTTATTGATCTTAGCCAAGCCAAGGTCTTCAACCGTGTCATACCTGTTTCTAGACAGAGAACAGCGTAGGGTACACATCTAGGTAGGCCCAGGATACTCCTAAGAAATGAGGCTTGTATACGCTCGACTGAGCGATCTATGGCTCTGTACCAGATTGGAGACCCGTATAACACCTGGGCAAGAGTCTTGGCCTTAAATATTGTCAAAGAGGCAGGAACATACCTATTACTATAGTTAAAGAAGAAGCGCAAAATTGCGCTAGAAGAAATGTTACATGAATTTAAAACAGACTTACGATGAGAAGTCCATGTATGTCTATAATTGCAGTGGATACCCAGATACTTGAATGACTTAACCTGCTCGATGACATTTCCCTTACAAACCCATTTGAACGCTTTAAATTTACTTGCAAAAACCATGATCTTGGATTTTGAGTAGTTGACCACTAATTTGTTGGCCTCAAAATAATCAGAAGCTCTATCAAGTAAACGTTTGAGACCTATGCGGGTACGGGAAAAAAGTGCCGCATCGTCAGCGTACAATAACAATGGGACTTGGACCGAACCCAATTTTGGACAGTGGCTATTTACTGCCAACAGAGTTGGAGCTAAATCATTGAGGAATAGATTAAAAAGTGTTGGGGCTAGAATGCAGCCTTGTTTGACTCCTTTGTTGGTTAAAGTGGTTTGGGTTAAATTGCCATTCTGAGAGCATCTGACTTTGCATGATGTATTAGTGTGTAAAGCTCTAATTAGCAAAAGGAGTCTTTTGTCAATATCCCATCTGGATAATTTTTCCCAGAGTAACTCTCTGTCGACTGAGTCGAAAGCACTCTTCAGGTCAAGAAAAGCCACATAAAGCCTACCCTTGCACTTCTTGACCTGTTTATGCACCAAATGGGAGAGGATTACACAGTTATCTAAGGTAGATTTACCCTGGCAAAATCCAGATTGCTCGGGGCCGAGGATGTTCTCGGTAGCAATCCAAGAAGAGATCTTGTTGCTTAGATATTTGGCGTAAACTTTACCAATTACAGATAACAGACTGATGGGTCAATAATTCCCTGGTAAGTTAGGATCCCCCTTTTTGTGAATGGGAACAATAATAGCAGTTGTCCAGTCTTTAGGTATGAGGCCAGTTCTATTGATTGTTGAAAAGAGAGGGGCAAGTAAAGTGGCCCACCAATCTGGATCATATTTTAAAAGATCCGGAGGAATACCATCAGGACCAGCAGCTTTGCCTGATTTTAATTGTACAATAATCTTGTGAATCTCCTCTGGATGTACTGGAGGCCATTCAGGGAGGTTAGATGTGGAGAAGTCGGGGCCATTGACTGCAAGTTTGTTCCTATCACAAAAGACATCTGAGAAATATTGGATCCACCTAGATGGTGAAACTGCAGCTGGATCGTGCACATCTGATCTGAGGGATCCTGTAACAATTGACCAAAATTGCCTGGTGTTATTCTGCAATATGGCTTGGTGTAGCCTGTTCCATTGCTCATGGTGAAAAATTTGCTTTTTCTTCAAGAGAAGGCCCTTGAGTTGATTTTTATACTGAAAATATTTCACTAAATAGCTATGGGTGTTGGACTTTCTAAAGTCCATATAGGATGCACGTATTAGTGCCTTGAGCTCTCTGCATTCTTTATCAAACCAATGTTGGTTATTGTGAACTAGCCTATGACTAGTTGGAGTGGACTTAAGACTCAGAGACTGAAAGATGAGATTAATAAAGGATTCAAAGGATTTGATTTGAGTGAGAGGATCAGGGTTCTCTTGAACAGCTAATAAAAGTTTTCTACATCCTTGAGCTGACGTTAACTGTTGAAATTGGATGGGGAGATCATTGTTGACCAGAATTTTTGACCTTAACAGTGAGTTATCAGCAACCCCAGTGTGTGGATCTCTATGCACATGCAGATTGAGAGATAAGGTGAGAGGGAGATGGTCACTAAGAATATAGTCACCGACTGCAAAGTGTACTACACGCTGCTTCATTGTTGTCGAAACTAAAAAGTAATCGACGACACTGGATCCGCGAGGAGATACAAAAGTATGTTCTCCACCATTAGGGAATTCGAATAGACCGTTGAGCCAGAGCAAATTAGTACAAATGGAAAATCTAGCAAGCTCTAACCCAGCAGCATTGTAGTACAAATCTTTAGACCTCCTGGGCAGATTACATAGGGGAGGCAGAAGATAGTCATCCTCAGCTACCCCTGTTTTATAGAAAATTTGATTGGTGGTCCCAACTCTGGAGTTGAAATCCCCTGCCAAAATAAGTTCAGCGAGAGGGTGAGATTGTTTTAAATTGTCAATACAGGCTAGGAAGTCACTCCAAAGTGCAGTTCTCCTGGGGGTGTTGAGAGAAGGGGGGAGATAGACATTCACTAAAATAAGCTCGGCACCACAGATGGAGACCTTGACAGCTTGCATTTTACAAATCCCCGGAGAAATAGTTAAACAGCGTGCTTTGGATAGAACAGAGACCAGTACAACTAAACCAGCAGAGGGCCTACCCTTGGAGTTAGATTTAACAGCTGGTAGTACAAACGCTTTGTACCCATTAATATTAATTTCATCCTCGCCCAATACCCATGTTTCCTGCAACAAGATAATATCAAAAGACCTAAGAAAACTTAGAAAACCAGGGTCATTTTTTTTGTTTGCCCAGCCTGCAATATTCCAGGAAAGCAGTCTTAGATAGGACGGCGTAGGTGGGCATAGCAGGGAAGATGGGCCAGGAGAGCCAGCTAAATGTCAAATATCATTGGGTGATAGGCTCACAGGTGTCGAGGGAACCGAGGATACTCTTCCAATAGGGACCTGGTTCATAACTGTAGATGATGTGATGTCCCCTGGATCAGGTGCAATAATGGGAGTCTGAGTATGAGTTGTTTCCAGGATGGGCTGCTGGATCACCATTTGAGCAAGGGAGGTTAGAGACTGAGGAGAACAGACTTTCGCGGGATAATCAGATGTATCGGTGAGGTTGTTGACCACTTCGTTAGCCACGGGAGGGGATGTCGGCGGTATTAAAGAGCAGGCCTCAGCAAGGGAAGAAGAGGACTCCATAGGGAAAGACGAAGCAGACTGCAGGGCTACAACCTCCGGAAGAGGAGGGGGTGAGTGGGTCTGGTGAATCTGATGTTCCAAATTGTGTGTTTGCTTGACATTCACATTGACCATGCTTGAGATGATCTTTGTTTGTTTGTCCCATAGAAGATCATTAGAAGCTGCCACAGCTCCTTCCATAGTAACCTCGTTACCACCCATGTCCGATTGCAATGAGAGGTCCTTTCCAACCAATTCAGGCAGGGACTTATTATAAGCCCACGGGGTATTAACTTTATAAGTCAGAGATGTGTGCAAGAGATCGCAGGCTGGAGCACAGAGCGCTTCCTGGGAGCTTGATGCTTCGGAGGTGTTCTCTGGATGAGCAGCCCCCACAATCTCATCTGGCATCACATCTGTCGATATAGAACGTAAGGCTGTTGATATTCCCACTAGAGATTGTTCAAGGTATGCTGTCAGCTTCTCCAAGCTTTCAGCCTCGCACCGTGTTAAGTGATTAGGGAGAGTTGAAGTTTGATGGGCTGCCTTTCCTTGAGCTGAGGCTTGCTTATCAGCTGAGCTTGATTTTGGCAGCAAGCCAGAATGGCCTGACCTTGCAGGTGGCGTAGGAGCAGCTGATACCGTGGAGATCTGGCTTGGTGGCAACAGAGGTTTAACACCCACATCTGAAAAGACTCTTCTGGCAGCTATATTGAAGGAGCTTAGAAACCTTCCCATTCTAAGCAACATTAGTGGAATTATTGGTCTATCGAACACCAGAAGCAGCCTTGTTGTGTGAAAGGTCCTGGGTAGGTACTCCAAGTCCTCAGTCCTTGGCAGGATGCAGGGGTGGGAAGACTCTACTAGGCTTAAATTTCTTCTCTCCACACATGTCACCTTCTTTCTGGAGGAGGTGGCAACTTTCGCTTCCAGAATTTTAGCAACTCAGCGCCCTGGGCTCTCCTCTCTTCCCTCCTCTGTTTTCACTATCAGTTGATTATATCAGAATTATTACCTATTTGTTCCTGGTTTTGCTTTTGAACTGTACCAGTAACTTGTCTGTTGTTTTAATGCCAATAAAGGTCTCTTAATAATAATAATAATAACAAAATCCCCATCATTCATGATTCCATCGCGGATGGCGACTCCGACCTGGCGTTTATCACCGAGACCTGGGTGGGCACGGAGGGTGGGGCTTCCCTTGCTCTCCTGTGTCCTCCCGGGTACTTGGTAGAGGGAGTGGGAAGGTTGGGGGGTCAAAAGGGGGGAGGGGCTGCGATCGTGCACAGGGATTCTCTTCATGTCAGCAGGGCCTCGACATTGGTTAGCCAGGGGTTGGAAGTACTTCACCTGTTGGTGGGTCAGCGGGACAGATTTGGCATTGTGCTGGGTTACCGAGCTCCCCGCAACCCAGGACAATCCCTTCCAGAGCTCACGGAGTTCATCGCCGCTGCTCTGTTGAAGTCCCCACGCCTTTTGGTGGTGGGTGACTTCAACGTGCATGCCGGCGGTGGACTTTCCGGTGCTGCCCTGGAGTTCATGGAATCCATGGCTTCCATGGGTCTGTCCCAGCATGTTTTATGCCCCACCCACAGGTCCGGTCATACCCTGGATCTGGTTTTTACCTCCATGTCGGGGGACTCGTGTATGGAGGTGGGGAACATTGTTTCCCTGCCTGTGTCATGGACAGACCACCACCTGCTCTCTTTTTCCCTGGCGATTCCGGCCCCTCCCCGCGGGGACCCTCGGGCCTCTGTTTTGGCCCGCCCCTGGAGGCTCATGGACCCTCAGCGGTTCGGTGAGCTCTTCGGGGGGTTGCCTGGTGGTTTGACTGGCGCTCCGGCCGAGGTTGTGGCTAACACTTGGCATGAAACAGCTGCCCACACCATAGACCGGATCGCCCCCAAGCGCCTCCTCCGTTGCCGAGCCCGGCCTTCCCCTTGGTTCACCGGGGAGCTTAGGGCAATGAAGCAGGAGAGGAGGAGGCTAGAGCGCAGCTGGAGGAAAACCCGGACGGCGTTGAGTAAGGCTGCCGTTGATGCCCAGTCTAGTCGCTACACCATCGCGATAAGGGAGGCTAGAACATCTTTTACCTCCCTGAGAATTGCTGTGGCCTCGAACCGCCAGGCGGAGCTTTTCCGGGTGGTTCGTGACCTCAGCAATCCTAGTCTGGCCAGGCCTCCTCCTACTGATTTCAGTAGCGAGCAGTTCGCAGCCTTTTTTCGAACAAAAATAGAGGCCATCCGTGCCGGCTTTGACTCCGGTTGCAGTGGTCCCGCTCCGCCATCACCAGTTGCTGGTCCGCCTTCGTCGCCTCGGTTGGATGCGCTTGGGCCTGTTTCCGCTGTCGAGGTCTCCAGGGCTATGGCGCACTGCCGGCCTGCCTCCACCCCTTTCGACCCTTGCCCTGCCTGGCTAATTAGAGCTGCCAGAGGGACCATGGCCGAATGGGCTTCTGTCATCGCCACCGCCTCCTTCAGTGAGGGGTTTTTTCCCTCTCGTCTGAAGGAGACGGTGGTTAAGCCCATTTTGAAAAAACCCGGCCTTGCGGTTGACGATTTAACAAACTATCGCCCAATCGCCAACGTCCCGTTTATGGGCAAGGTGATCGAGAGGGTGGCGGCGGTCCGGCTGCAGTCATACCTGGAGGATCGGCAGTGCCTCGACCCATGCCAGTCCGGGTTCAGGCCCCGTCGGGGTACCGAAACAGCTTTGGTCGCCCTGCAAGATGACCTTATCCGGGCGGCCGACAGGGGTTGCTCTACCCTGTTGGTCCTCCTGGATCTGTCAGCGGCCTTTGATACCGTTGACCACGGTATCCTGCTGGACCGGCTCTCTGAGGTTGGGATCGGAGGCTCTGCTCGCAGATGGCTCCGTTCCTTCCTGGAGGACCGGCCGCAGTACTTTCAGCATGGGGGGGAGTTATCGGCCCCTTGGATTCTCCCTTGTGGGGTTCCACAGGGGTCGTCTCTGTCCCCCATGCTGTTTAACATCTACGTAAGGCCGTTGGCGGGGGTCATCAGGAGTTTTGGAGTCTGCTGTCATCAGTACGCTGATGACACGCAGCTCTATCTCTCCTTTTCCACCTCTGCTGTGGAAGCTGTTGAAGTTCTCGATGGGTGCCTGGAGGCCGTACTGACCTGGACCGGGGCGAACAGGCTTAAGCTCAACCCCGAGAAGACGGAGGTCATGTTCTTTGGGAGCTCGCCGTCGGGGTACGGTGGCCCCCTCCCCTGTCTGGGGGGGAGTTTCCCTCCAGCTCGCGGAGAGGGTGCGGAATCTGGGCGTGCTCCTGGACCCGGCGCTTTCCATGGAATCCCAGGTGGCGTCGGTGACCAGGTCCGCCTATTACCATCTCCGTCGGATCGCCCAGATCCGCCCATACCTCGACGCGAACTCTCTGAGAACAGTGGTCCAAGCACTGGTGATCTCGAGGCTGGACTACTGTAACGCCCTCTACATGGGGTTGCCCTTGATTCTTCTCCGGCGTCTGCAGCGGGTACAGAATGCGGCGGCCAGGCTGGTGGCCGGCGTGCGTCGGTATGATCACATCACGCCAGTTCTGGCCCGCCTGCACTGGCTGCCCGTTGCAGCCCGGATTAGATTCAAGGTCTTGGTTTTAGTTTATAAAACCCTCCATGGCTTGGGACCGGACTACCTGACAGAGCGTATCGCTCAGCGATCCACCTCGGCCCGTCCCGTTCGGCAGGCGCGAGCGCACTTGCTGCGGGTCGCCACTCCCCGAGAAGCCCGGAAGTCGAGTACTCGGGCCCGGGCATTCTCAGTGGCGGCCCCTAGCCTTTGGAATTCCATCCCTCCTGAAGTGCGCTCTGCAGAGTCCCTGCTGGCCTTCCGGAAGGCTTTAAAAACCTACCTCTTCCGGGAGGCCTTCGGCGATTCCTTGGTTTTTTTTTTTTTTTACCCCGCCATCGCCATGTCTCTGAATGATATTTTTATTAGATTTTTATTAGATTTTTATTAGATAGTATCAGGAACACTATCAGGTTTTTAACTATATTAGTTTGTTGTGTGTATTGTCTGTTTGCTCAATTGTGATTATCTGTGCCAATTGTGGCTTTGTAAGCCGCTTAGAGATCTTTTGATATTAAGCGGGATATAAATACAATAAATAAATAAATAAATAAATAAATAAATCTTATCTTATCTTATCTTATCTTATCTATCTCATTTAGGTGCTCCAGGCAGCCAGTACATGTGTCCCTAACCCCCTAAACCTTCACCTTTGTAGCATGTTCTTCATTTTTCCTGAAACTGAATAGGTACACCTTTCAGACCTGTACAAGATGTGTGACAATCCAGGTGGGTAGGGCTAACAGGAATGGTAGTGTTGGAACAACGGCAGCATAAACAGCCTCCCTTTTATGTTAAAAATAAAAGAAGAATCATGCTGGATCAAATCAAATACCGTATATACTCGCGTATAAATCAACCTGAGTATAAGTCAAGGCTCCTAATTTTGCCTTTAAAAAGTGGGGAAATTGACTCAAGTATAACCTGAGTCAATATTTCCCTCTGCTGCCTTCTCCAAGCCGGTGCTGGCAGTGGCTGCTGCCACTGCCACGGCATTTCCCCTTCCCTTCCTCCTCCTCCTCCTCTTCTTCTGATGGGGGGGGTGGAGAAGCAGCGAGTTTTTAAAAAACTTTTTTTCTCATCGGCGCTTGCTTCGGGAGAGAGAAAAAAGTTTTAAAAACCTGCCACTTCTCCTTCACCCGAATATAAGTCGAGGGCCTTTTTTCCAGCCCAAAATAAAGGCTGAAAAACTCGACTTATATTCAAGTATATACAGTAGAGATGGGCATGGAATGAACATTTTTTCATTTACATTACTGTTTGTCGTTTCCGTTACGTAACAAAACGACAAACAAAAATTGTGATGAAAATGAAACGAAATGAACAGAACCACGAAAACTGTGGTCGTTACGTTTCGTTTCCATTAATGGTGACGCACAGTGGAATAGTAAAAACGCAGCGATAATTATTTATATTGTCTGATAATACCTACCAGGAGGGTTGGGGTCCTTAAAACATTTGTTTTTGTCTTCTCCCATCACAATGTATTTTTCTTTTCCCTTTAAAATGGATGTCGCCACCAGCCCCAAAATGGAGGCAAGCCATGTGATGGGATCATGTTCAACCAATAGCATGCCCAGGTTGCAGACTGGGCAGGTCTGGCAGCCACAGAGGGCATAAAAAGCTCTGGCAGCCCCCGTCCTCCTTGCAGTCTCTGGTGGGAGTTAGGGTGGGATTGCTGTCTCTGCTGCGCCTCTAGCTTCAGTCCTGCATCCTCCCTGTGTGCGTGCATGCTGCGTACCTCTCAGTGAGTACCCTCCCTTGCCCCACAGTGCAGTCACTCTGCGGCTACCTTGCACCATGGGCAACACCTGCTGCTGCCTTTGCAGCCTCTCTGCGTACCTAGTCTATACTGTGTCTCTGCCAGCATCCTTTTTTTTTAGTGTTTTCCCTCTGGTCTGTGGCGTTGGGGGATGCCTGCGCACGGAAATGCTTTAAAAATAGCGCAAAAAGCAGGTCGAAATGATAAACAGAAAAACGAAAAATGGTAACGAAATTTTTCCAAAAATTCACAAGTGGAAACAAACCGAAACAGACCTTTCAATGACAAACGAAAAACCGAAATGCCATTTTTTTGATTCGTGCCCATCTCTAATATACAGCATCTATCTCATCAAGCATCCTGTTCCCACAGCGTCCATAATGTTAACACCCTCCTGTTTATATTTTCAATAACCTTCATATTCTGATGGAATATTCTCTGACTTTTGCACTGTAATAATAATAATAATAATAATAATAATAATAATAATAATAATAATA
>JAHTLZ010000010.1:55292491-55320487 GCA_023846285.1 Phrynocephalus versicolor | reverse complement strand
AATAATAATAATAATAATAATAATAATAATAATAATAATAATAATAAAGCTTTTGTCTGACTCCCTTCTACCTGAAAAATGTTTCCAGCACATTAGCAGCACATTACCTTTCCTCTTTACCTGTGCTTGTGTGGCAACAGCATCCTGTTTGCGCTTTTCCCCTTCACAGAGGAAGGAAGGTCTAATGAAAGTCGCCTGCCTGTTTGACAGAGCGCTGGCCTGTTATTCCTTCGCAGTGGCACTGGAGGTCATTAGCATTCTTTTGAAACACTTGTGAGTCAGCAGTTTTGTTCTCCGGGCCCTTTAGATCTGGTTGTGTGAGAGAAATGATGCCCTAAACAGGCAATGATCTGAAATAAATAAGATTCTGAGGATTTAAATATGTCTTCATAACATGGGAGAAAGCAGAGTTATTTTAAAAATCCCAGCACCCAGAGGAGAGGCCTAATATTTTAAATCCTTCCCCCTCCTCACATGTGGAAATGTGGTGGCAGTAGGTGGTTGATGTACGAAGGCAAGGTGGTATGGATCTAGGTTGTGGGGTGAGGAGAAAGTGATATGCAACACAGCCCTAATTTCCTCTGTTTGAGGCAACACAATGTGGTTGTTTTCTCAGGTATCAATACCCCAGCTTTCTCCTTCCCTATGCTGTGACCCCCTTCCTTGTAGGTTGTTTATTTATTTATTTATTTATTTATTTATTTATTTATTTATTTATTTATTTAATCATTTATTTTGCTGCCAGAAGGTTAGCTGCTGCCCTTCTCATGAAAACACCAGTGCAGCTTTTGCAGACATTTCCAGGGCTTTCACAATAAACTTGAGGCACATCAACTTCAACAAAGAGGGTGACTGGTTAATAGTACTGTGGTCAGCAACACTGACTCCCACTTATTTGGGAAGAAGCAAGCAAGCAAGCAGCCAGTCAGACTGGGCCCTATGGGTGTGTGTGAAGCAGTGATGTACAACTGTGTAAAGGCTACATATCACCACCACCACCACAACTTAAATACAAAGCAAAGGTGATTCCTCTTCATGAAGAGGGGAGGTCTACAGCTCTGCCAGAAGCAACAATTTAATTAATTTCTATTAGAAAGCTCATCAGTCTTTTCTATTGCCTTTTCTATCATGGACCACTATGAGGACGTGGGCAGCGAATAGTCATGATGTAAAAGTAGGGTGGGTGGCCCTGTGATAAATTATGATTGTGCCGTAAAAGTATCCAGAACTACTTTTATTTATTTATTTATTTATTTATTTATTTATTTATTTATTTGACTTTTATACCACCCATCTAGACCTAGAGCTACTCTGGGCGGTTTACAACATTTGATAGCATGACATTTAACAAAGGAATACATTTTAAAAAACGAAATACAAGGCACATAATAAAACAAAGTATATATAAATCAACAACAAAAAACTAAAATGAAGATAAAATGAAGATAAAAATGGCAGGAGATTGATAAAACGGGGGGGGGGGGGGAGAGGGAGAAGAGAAGACAAGTGGTTAAAAATAGTGCCTTACTAAATGTTTGAAAAATCAGGGAAGGCCATTCTGTATAACCAGGTCTTCAATGCATTCTTCACTAGGAATGGATCTCCCACAGGAAAGCCAACCATTTACCAGATGAAAAGGAAATGGAGTCAGAGGACCAGATGCCAAATTATCTGAAGTGTAAAACACATAACATGCTCTGGGTGTAATATGCTTTTGAAGAACCATTTCTGAAGGTATATGAATATCCGCCTACTACAGTAGTTAAGTTCATATATCCTGGTAGCACTGTCCCCCACTGTTCCCATTGATGATGAAGTGACTTCATGAATCCCTAAAGCCCGCACTGCCTTCAGAAGATTTTGATCCTCTGTGTGGAATCAATCATTCTGTTAAGTTTGAAACGTTAACAAAGCTTTTGTTCCATCCTCTCAATGTTGTGGAGCAGAAATGTAGACTATCTATCAAGCCATGCCAAAAAGCTCCATCATTTTCATCTTGCCTGTCTTCAGAGAGTTCTCAATATCAAATGGCAATATGATGTCCTTGGCACTGAAGCCTTGGAGCAAACACAGATGACAAGCCTTTTGTAGTGGCCTAGCCATGCTGTTAGGAGGTTGGACAACCATCTCCCAAATTACATATTTTATGGACAGCTTCTTGCAGGTGCTCAATTACATGGTGTACAAAAGAAACTATACAAACATACACTGAAAGTATTCCGAAAGTTTTTAATATTGATTAATGATTATTTCAACTAGGAAGCTATCACTCCAAACCAAAGTGCACAGCAAAATGCCGTCAAACAAGGTGTTAAAGAATTCAAACCAAAACCACTCAAGAGTGTACCAAAGAGAGAGAGGGAGAGAGAGAGGGAAAGAGAGAGAGAAAGAGAGAGAGAAATGATAAAGCAAGGATCTAACATTGAACACCTAGCAAGCCCAGGATCAGGTAATGTGCCCTCAGTGTGTCATATTTTCCAGGTCTGTATTACACTATTTAGGCCCCGGTCTCACTACCGTTATCTGCGCATCTTAATTGATGCGTACTATTTTTCGGGCGGTCACATGATGTTTGATGTGCAGTTAGTGCCCTGACAACAGGGGAGTATTTTACTTCTCTGCGTCCATCCTGACTTGCTTACTGCACATCTTTTCCCTGTTTTTCAAATTGCTTTTCTCCGTCACACATACATATCTTTTAAAAAAAATATTTGCAGGTTGATTACCAGCATGCCAGCTTTCTAGCACTACTCTTTGTCCTCACATGCAGAAGTATCTGCTTCCCCCATGTGTTATGTGTTTTCTATGGGGAAATTTACACGAACGAGCAATGTCAATAACCGCCATTGGGTGTTACAGCTGTTATATTATTTTTCACAGCTGTAAAGCCAGTAAAAATTGTGCTGGCATGCCGATATGCCACCAGTTCAGTGGCATAAATGATTACCAAGGCAGAACTACAGGAAGTGGCAGAAAAAGGAGTATGAATCTAATTGGTGCAAATTTTCTGGGGTTGTACCTGGTTTAAGGAGTTAAAAAGTATGCATCAATAACAGAAGTATTTTAACACAACCCCTAGTGGTGCTACAAAATGCTGCAGTTAGAGTGCACTTCCGGGGGCTTGGTTGGCCAGGGTACCAAAATATTGCTCTTCGGAGTGAAGGTACGATCTTTTGCTGCATAGTCTTTCACAGCAAAAAGAGCAGCAAAATCATCGTGAGACTGGAGCCTTAGTCTTTCTGTATTCATCAGTGTGTTATTACTGAATAATTATCACTTACTTCTTCTCTTCCCCCACTCCCACCTCTAGGTGAACCTGACGAAGATGGCCATCGTTGAAAATGAACTATGAACTATGCTGATGAAGGTTTGCACTCTTGTGTATTCTAGAATGATGTAATTTTGACGATAATCACATCCGAACATTGCTGTGGGATGTTAGTTAGGTTCTGATTTTCTCTCCTTCGCCTTGGTTTCTCTCTTCTTGTTGCTATGGTAGGGATATTGGCAAAGTTCATAATACTTCTCACCTGCATTTCTTTTGCTTGTATTTTGTGGCCAGAGGGAACAAACAGGATATTTCTGTCAGAAATAACTGATAGTGGTGTGAAACTCTGCACTTCAAGTCAGAGTTATCTGCACTTTCCCATTCACAAAGATCCCCCTCCCTCCACAAACAGATGTCTGGAAACATAAATATTGATGTGGACATGGAGGAAGGTTAAGTTACAATATATCCACAAGGGCACAGGGTGGGTCAGGACCTTCTGTGTGTGCTCATTTTCTGGCATGGATCTAAACTGCTTTACAAAATTTCTGGCCTTTTTATGCTTTTCTGGATGGAGCACAAAATCCAGCTCTTTTTCTTGCTTAAATGTGAATAAACACATGGTTTCTGTGATTCTGATTCTGACCAGGGCCATGAAAGTCATTGGGAAGTGTTACACCATGAAACACCATCCCTAAGAAGAAAAGTATGATTACAATATAGGGAATTCATGGAGAAGTCTGGATATTCAAGTCCAAAAAAACCCTCAAGAGTGCAATTTAGCACAATGAACTTGGTGTTCTCTCATTTTCTCAGCTGGTGCAGGTTAAGGCTTATATAATGAATAACTTGAAAAAATACTAGGTTGAGTCACCAACTTGGTAACTGTCATTTCAGGGTGACTGCTTCCTCCAGCCAACAAAAGAACACCTTTAGAACACTTTCTCTGATGTAACACACAAATATCAGAACCCAAATATCTCATGTCAAATGTGAGCTGAATTAAAATGTGATCACTGTTGTACCTCAGCAGATGGTGAAGTGTTTACTAATAATAAGCTCATAGTACTCGCTAAACATGTCACTGTAAATCTTCCAAAATGAAATTGAATCTATGCAAGCATCATTGAAGAGTGTGGCAGCCCTTCAAATATTTGAGGATGGCAATCATAATGACTGTCTTTTCTTTTCTCAACATATCACTCTCAACTGTCCTCCTTTGGCTTGGTTTCCAGCCCTTTTATGACCTTGATAGCCCATCTCTGGACACGTTCCATCTTGTGGATACTCTTCTTAAACTTCTGGTGCTCATAGGATTCCAGGTGAGATGTAACCAAAAGAGAACAGAAAGGTACTATTACCTGCCCATCCTCCCATTTCATATCCATCTATTTAGTAAGTGCCATTAAGTCTCGGTTGGTGTGTGTGTTCCTTTTGTAGTTTCCCCAGGTTATTTAGATATATCTTCTTTTCTGTAGAATTTTTTTGGGTGATTGTATCTAACAGACTTGTATCCATTGGGAACCTTCAGTTTCTAAGAGTCTTACATCAATTGTTGACTTTTTTCTTTGAATGTTTCAACACAAGGGATCTGAGCCACTAATTATTAAAATAAGGTTTCTGAATTTTGTGTGGTTGTTATTTTTCTCTCACCTTTCCCTTTTTTAATGATCATAGTCATTTCTACCCATGGTGATGTTGCCACTCCATTGATTTTCTCTAAATGCTCTCATCCAGTGCTCAACACTGTATCTCTTGGATATCTTCCATAACGTCATCCAAGATATACAGTGCTATTTCTCTGACATTCTTGTTGACATTCCTTTTGAATAACTTATAAACTTCAATAATTGATTAACATTCATGGGCCTCATCACATCAGCAATTCCTATTAAATCATATTTGTCTTCCTGTGCTAAGAGTTTACAGTCATCTTGTTTGCTTCACATGTTCTCTACATTGATATACAGACATTTTAAATGCCCTGTAATATCATCCCAGTTCATGATGCAGATCCATGCTCAGCTGCTCAGAATCCATAGAGGGAATCTGGGACTGCTGTCCAGTTGCTCAAGATCATTGCCCATAGGAAGGGCCTATTGATGATTCCGTAGCTCTAAAAATATAGCGTCCTTCTTTATTTTCACTTTCACTCTCTCTCACACACCATTATTTTTCCAGGACAGGCTAATGAGGAACACCTGTTGTTATGCAAGGAATCAAAACATGGACAAGGGGGGCTGAAATGGCATCATCTTCACTTTTAGTAGGGCAACTAGCTTGAACTGGCTAGAGACATAGCCTCCCATGTTCTTAGATGGGTAGAAAGGCACTGCAGGAGCTCTTTTGATATACACATTTTTCACCCTATGCACATAACAATCCTCATCTCCTCCTCAAATTACCATGTAAACATGCATGTATTATATTTTATTACAGTGATGCGGTAGCATGAAGAAATTAGGTTCATTAACATCCATCAAAGGCTCAATATTCGTAGTATATTTACATCACATAAAAACACTGGCCCAATTTGGAACAATTACTATGTCTAATTTGTTTGACTGCAATGCCCATTATTCTCAGCCTGCATGACCATTTGTCTTGTACTTCTGAAAGACACCAAGAGGAAGTCTGGTATCTTCTCTGTAGCCCAAATAATTGTAAAAGCCCTTTCTACACTGTTGTTACATTTACAGTGGACCCTGATATAACAAGCTGTTTGTTTAACAGAAAATCTGCTTAAAGAAAAAAAATTTCTGGAGATAGGGGGAAATTGCTTAACAGAATCACCTATGGGGCGAATCTGTACAACTGTCGCGATTAGAGATTAATCCGTTTTCAATGCATTCCTATGGAAAACTTGTACAAAGGAAATTTTGCTTAACAGAATTTTATTTTGAATGAATTAATTCCTTTATACAAGGTACCACTGTATTATCCTATTTTTATTGGCAATTTAATAAGAATTTAATTCTCCACAAAACTTCTGGTTTATGACTGGCAGAAAATCGTGTTTCTATATTCGCAATTCAGAATGTCAGCAAATGGCCCAATATTGTTACACAGTGTTGTGCCTGTGTTTTCAGCAGGAAAAAGTGACTGCAGGCTTTCCATAGTAAAGGGCAGCCTGAATGTTGATGACAGACATGTGAGCAGTCAATATGTTCTACAGCAGGCATGTCCAAACTTTGGCCCTCCAGATATTCTGAGAAAACATAAGACTGTGCAATTATTGCTTTATGAGAATGCATCTATAATATTGTGCAGCAGAGCAAATACATGTTCTGCATGGCAATTCTAAATATGAGGGAAACCCAACCCCCCCCCCGAAAAAATAGAGTTTTGGAAAATGGTTTCACATCAGTACCAAATTTGACAAAGTGGTAGAAGACAAGCTGCTCTTGCTTTGTGCCAAATTTGGAAAAATTGGAGCAAAGAGGTTTCAAATTATAATTTTGTAAAAACCCCATCCCCCTGTTCAAAATTAAGCAACATTAAATGTTCCTTCAAATGCCCAGTTTATGCATGTGGGATACTGTGGCTATAGTTCCAAAGGCCAGGAAATGGCCTGATAATTATTCACAATCCCACGCTTGCCTTGCCATTAGGAAAAAAAGATGCCAAACTTATGAAAGGGCTATTCTTCATTCACAAAAAACAGGAGGAAATTCTATAACCTGACTCCTTTCTTCATATTTAAAAGTAAAGAGTTCAGTGGGACTTTTACTCCACTAAGTATGTATAAGAATTCAACCTTAAAGCTAGCAATGTAAATGTTAATTCCATCAAGTTTATGTCTGGAACAAGCAGTTATTATGCACATTGTGATATATTCAAAAACTTAACAATACACTACTTATAAAGACTACAATGGTTGGGGAACAAAAATCTCCAATCCCTGCTCTCCTTATGAAACATAAATTCAATATCAAGAGTACATGGTAATTGCTGGCTGCAAATAAGGAATATTTTAATGGGAGAATATATACTGCAGATGATACTAGTGAGATGTATAATCTACACTTTCTTGTTCCTGATACATTCACATTTGCCATTTGTAAAACGACAACTGACATTAAAAAGTGCTACAGTCAGCACTGTTGTTCTTTTCACATACGAAAAGCAATGTTACAGAATTCTTCACTGATGACTTAGAAGTGAAAAAAGGAATGGCATAAACCCTGAAATATTCTCCTCATAATGCCTCTAAGTCTTATACTGCATGTCCATCTCATCACTGTTTGTGGTCCTGCTTGGGACCGGTACGAAGTAATCTAACCACACGTCCATTGCGGGACGAGGGGAGTTCATCTCGACCACGCCCCCTGAACTGCAATTTAAGCGGGATGAGAGATTCCCCTCCATGGCCTCAGGAAGTTATTAGTGGTGGAAACTAACATAGAAAACATAGTGTCAGTCTAGTCACACAAGGTTATAGGTGCAGTGATCCCCCGCCTATTGCGTGGGTTAGGAACCTGACCTGACCCGTGATAATTGAAAATCCACGATATGCAGATGCAGATCGAGTCAGGCCTGGTGGGGGCCTAGCTGGGGGCTCTTGTATTTACCCCCAGCCTGGCCCTACCCCAAACAGGCCTGTGAGAGCCTTCCCGGGCATTCTGGAGGCCCCAAAAGAGCCTCCTTGCAAACCAGAAGTGACTTCTGGTAAACCGGAAATCATTTCTGAGGCTTCCAACAGGCCTAGAAAGGTTCTCGGAGACCTCAGAAATGATTTTCAGTGACCCAGAAGTCACTTCTGGTTTGCAGGGAGGTCCCTTTGGGGCCTCCAGAAGGCCCAGGAAGGCCGTCACAGGCCTGTTCGGAGCAGCTCCAGTCCTGTGGTAAGTAGGGGAGGCTTGAAACAGGCCTTTTCCCCGTTACCCCAGGGGGCCTTTTTTCATATACTGCAATCCCGCGATATAGCGGGACTGCAGTATAGGAACCGCGAAAGGGCAGGGGACCGCTGTGGTTATAAACACAAAGGCTATGTGATCCTATAAATTCATATGAAAGACATATTAGATAGTCCATCATTCAGGGAAAATTTGCCTGAAGAGAAAGGTCTTTGCCTGTTTCCAGAAAGACATCAGAAATGGGGCAGTCCTGGCCTCTAGTGGGAAAAAAACACCATATTCAAAAGTCCTTTGGCCAAACTTCCCCATGTTTGGCACAGATGAAGAGAAGACCCCTACATCTGTGCCAAATTTGATGCTGAGCTGAAGCTCAGTTTCAAAGTTCTATTTTATTTGGGCTGCCTCATTTTTAGATTGCCTTGTAGAATGTTGGATTGCTGTGCTGAACAATAGCATCACTGCAGTCTCATGCAGCTATAATTCATTGATTTGAGTTGTTTGATTCCAATTGATAGTTTACCTTTGTTATGTCTGATTGTTCTCAACAATTACAACCATGTTAAATTATGAATTAATAATTCAGATAAAAAAGAAGTAAAAAAAATCCAGTGTTAACTCTTCTCAAACTCAGTCTTGAATATGAGACCAGGATAAAGTGGAAAATTGTCTTTCTCCACATATGGCTGTGGCTATGTAATAATTTTATTATAAATTAAATGTTAAGGGAGCCAGAAAACAACTTTGTCATGCCCCCTAGAAATAAGAATGCTATTTGATAGCTCATCACGTATTCTACCCAGACTATCATTAATCATCTCTTCTATGTTCTGTTCTTCAGTCATGCCACAGGAAAGAATTCTCAGCAGACTTATGTCCGAAGCTTTCTTTATGAAACAAATACACTGGGGTCATTTTCCCTTTGCTTTTTAAAGTGCAAGAGAGCAAATCTTGCATGAATACAAGAGAGTTTACATGAAAATTTCTTGTGTCCAATATAGCTAGGAAATGGGAGAGTATTAGAAGAGTTGGTTTAATAATTTTTAAAATGTCTTAAAATGAATGCTTGCAATTTTGTTTGCACACAGCATATTAGGTGTATTTTTAAAATTTTTGTCCTTGCATTATTGGTTTGTGAAGTACCATTTATCTAAGACTATTAGCTATAATTTAAAAAAGGAAGGAAATATCCTGAATAATCTCCTTAATCTTGATGAGAAAATTAAATATTAAGTTACTTTCCAATCTTTCTTCCACTTTGCTTCCTTTCATGGCTACCTGCAATAAGCAACCTGACGATATACTACCATGAATGTACATGCCAAACATTGAGTTCTATAGCTTTGAGTACCAAGTTAATGCAGTCTAACTAACAGAATGCTTTTTCGGTCAATTCATACAGAAAATACTATAGGAATGGTAGCTTCTACCAGCCATAGTGCTGGGAGGGGCCTCTTTGTCTACCTGCCTGGATGGCCTCACGTGTATGCAGCCTAGGGAGCTGCTTGCAGGGGCAGTAGGTTAGATAAGGCCTTGCCACATGGAGAGGGGTGTCTTTTTTGATCCAGCTGTCTTCCCTCCCTCCCTCATTAATAAGAGAATGAGATTAGCTGGTTGCGTAATGGCTGGATGGGAATTTTTGGTTTTCACTCAGATTGATCAGAGTGGCCGTATGTTTTCACCCATCCCATTCTCTTTAAGGCTAAGGGAAGGTTTATAACCAGTCACAATTGGCCAGTAGTGCAAGTGGTAAATTTAAATCAGGTGAAAATTATTGAATAATATACCCTTATTGAGCCTGTAGCCCTCAATATGAATTAGGAAATGAATTAGGAAATTAGGAACATTAGGTGTTAGGTATAAATAGGCTCAAAGATGGCTGCCCAGACTGCAGGTTTTGGGAGGGTGCTGAACAGGTGGGCAGCACCCTTCTAATTATATTAGGAAATAGGAATCATTAACTGATCCACTTGCACTATATTCAGCCCCCCTCGTTTAAGGGATGTTTAACAGTTGAATTGAGTGAATTAATATCAATAAATTGTGGCCCATTTTGAATCCCCCAAATGTGTCTTGTCTCTTTATTTCCGGGCTGGGTGGACAAGGCTACCACTTTAACAAACTGCTGGACTGCAGATGGGCAACTTGTGGTCCTCCAGTTGTTGTCTGACTGTGACTTCCACCATCCTTCATCATTGGCGATACAGAGGAAGGCTTATGGTAGTTGAAGGAGAACAACATCTGGAGGACTGCCCAGTCTTCACCATTATCCTAGACCTAGAGGTTAAAAACTGAACATTATTTTATGGGATGCTCTGGAACACTCTTATCAGCAAATACAGTAATAAGAGCAAGATCTGGTCAACGTGTGCCAATCCAAACATCTGGTATAATCTGATAAAAGTCACCCCAATATCCTGCACTAACATCATATATTTCAATATGATGATAGCCAATGTACTCCTAGCACATTCCGTACTGAGAAAGGTTCCATCAAGTTAAGTGAGATATACTTGAGTATGAATGTCAATAGTTTTTGATCTTCATACTTCAGCTGAACTGCAGGGCATGAGCTAGCTGACCTTTATTCCTCTGGCACAGGAAAGTTTGATTTTAATATCTTGTTGTGTTTGTTTTTAATTAGTGAGGTTGTTTAATGAAAATATAAACCAGTGATGCATTGATTCACCTGATTACCTTGAATATGGTAAGTGCTGAATACTATGTAACCAAGCCCAAGGTCAGTTATTCCGACTGAAAAGTTGTAATTTATTTCAAAAAAGTCCGCACTACAGACATGGAGGTCAAAATACAAGGCAAGGATTTGTTATCCTTATCTGCTGCCAAGACAATGCTGATTTACATCCACCTATGAATTAATAACCTACACAAGGTCCTGTCATTAGGAGTCTTGCTTAAAGCATGGTTTCCTTTATTCATTCTATCTGTCTCACATCAGGTTGTCTCTTCTTTCCCTACCACATTCTACTTTTCATATTATTACTGTCTTTTACTATCTTTTTTTCTGATGCACCCAGAATACAACGTCCTCAGTCATGCCAATTTCTAGTGAGAAGGCATTAGCCTACAATGACTAAAATAGTTTTATACCAAATATATTGAAATTGGCACAAATCTCACTAGTGAATTGCTACAACAACATACATACATGTAGCTACTGTATTTGCTGTTGCATGGAGGGTAGTGAAAGTTGGAACTCAGCAGCAAAGGCCAGTGACCCTTAACTTTCACCAACTTGCTACCAAGATTTATAAGCTGGGAAGTATATTTAAAAGGATTTTAGTCAATAATATATTACTTTTAGCCCATTATCTAATGACTCTAGATCAAGGTTACCACCATGTTGTAATAAGCAAGCATTGCTAATGTCCTATCAAGTTCTCTTAGCTGAAAACAATCTGTTTATATATTGGGGCTAGGGATGGGCACTAAATGAAAAATGAAATGCTGCTTCGTTGTTTTGTTACATAGCAAACACAATGAAATGAAACAAAACGAGGAAGCAGCATTTCATTACAGTTGAAACGAAAGTAATTTTCAATTTCCATTGAAATGAACCATTTTGTTTTATCTGTACCTGACCATTTTCAGAGGGCTCCTGCTGAGCTGTCATGGGCTGGATGCCTTTAAAACTGGCCCAGTTGGCACCAGGGGATCCCCTGGTGCTGACTGAGCCAGTTTTAAAAGGGTCCAGCTGATAACAGCTCAGCAGGGGTCCTTTAAAAATGGCTCCCGGGTACCAAATCGGGTGCCTCTAGGAACCAGGGGAGCTGTTTCATTTCATTTCGTTTTGTTTCATATGATTTTTTTTAAAAAAATGGTAAGAAACAAAATGAAACAGGGGTGGGAACAAAATGAAACAAAATGAAACATAATTTTTCCGTTTTGTTCCCATCGCTACCTGGGGCACACTATTAATAACATAGTCATATACTTCTCACATCTTCCTGTCCAGCCAAGAAAATCAAGGTGAGGGAGTGCTCTGCTATGCAAATGGAATTGATGAAATACTGAGCCCCAAGATTGGCAGAATGAACACGAAAACCCTGAAATATCCCTATCTAGGCAGGCTCATAATCAATATTTGAGTTTATCTGAGCATATTTTCCTGTGGGTCATCAACACCAAATCTGAAATAGCTTCAGGGGGGTTTGCTGCTCAGTTGAACCTCTAGCATCCTAGCAAAATGCTTGATTTATGCCAATTGCCCAATATAAGAAAAAAATTAAAATAACTGCTCTGCTAATGGTGTTACCAAGATCTGGGTTCATGGCATCCTGATGGACTTTTTATTCCAAGTACATGTCTAGTAAATCTAATGAACTACAAACCATATAGACACATCCCTGGTCAGAAACACATATTTTGTAAACATGCTACCTAAAAATAAATCAGAAAGTACACCTCTGGGAGAATACTTTAGGAAAACATGTCATCAGAAGTTAGGAAGTTTTCAATTTGAAGTTGATTTTAAGACCACTTGTCACCAGACTAATTCTGTCTTTTAACATCAAGGGTCAGAAAAGGTTATGACATATCCGCTAAGATGTCTGCCAGATAACTAGAAATGTTAGTTGGAAGTAACTAAAATTAGCTCAACAATGATGAAAAGGTTCGGCTCCGCGGCGCGGCTGCGCAGCGCGGAGCTCCATTGCCCCCTCCCGGCCGGAGCCACGCGAGACCTACCTGGTCTCGCAGAGGGCGGAGACCAGAGCCCATATAAGGGCTCGCCACGTGCTCCCAGCCCTCTTTCGTCGGTCGGACAAGTTGGAGGGAGGATCGGAGCTCCGTCGCTCGCGGCCGCCATTTTGTTTTGAGTGGCGGCGCGGCTGCGGGCTCCGAGGCGAGGATCCGGCGGCGGTCGACGGAGGAGGTGGCTGGCGGCGCAGCGGGGACCCGCGGCGCCGAGGGAGAGCGGCGGCGAGGAGCGAGCGCCGGGAGGCCCTGCTCCGGGTCTGCGGAGCCGACGGCGGAGGCGGCTGGCGGCGCAGCGGGGACCCGCGGCGCCGAGGACGACCGGGCGGCAGGGAGTGGACTTCCGGGAGGCGCGGCCGCGCCTCTCGCACAGGTTTGCGGTCCGACGGGCTGCGGCTTGGGCACTGAGGGGAGTTTTCCCCGGGAGGCCTACCGCGGCCCGCCGAACCTAGGGACCCTTGGACGGGGCGTGGGCAGGCTGAGGGGAGGGGGATTGGACGGGGACCCACCCCCTCCCTGCTTATCTCGCGGCTCTGTCGCTGGGGCGGCCTCCGACACTGGCCTCTCGGCTGAGGCTTGGCCCGGCGGCGGCGCGGCCTGCGGCCTATTGCCGGTGGGCAGAACGCGAGTCCCGGGGGGCGCTCGGAGCGGGGGCGGGAGCGCCACGTGGGAGCAGGCCGGCTTAGAGGGGCTTCGATTAGCTGGTGGAGGGGCCTCTGGAAGAGGCTGGCTGGCTGGCGGCGCCTAACCATACGAGAGGGCCGGCCGAGGCCTAGCGGACCGTAGGCTGCTGCGGTCGGGCCTACGTCGGCGAGCGGATTTGTCGCGCCTGGTAGGCCGCACTTGGGTGGCTCAGGGGCGGAGGGGCTTGCAAGGGGGGTTGGGCTCCTTCCCGGTGGGGGGGTGGCCTGCGCCTCCGACTACGCCGAGGGGCTGCCGGGTAAGGGCAGCATGGCCCCCAGACGGCAGAAGGCCGGGTCCAAGGGCAAACACCCGGCCAAGCGCCCAGCCCCACGGGCATCTGACCCTGAGTCCTCGTCCGAGGGGGAGGACTGGCAAGAGTGGGCACAGTTGGAGGCCCAGATGGAGGAGCTGGAGGGGGGGCCCAGCGGGGCCCAGCAGGCGGAGGAAGGGAACGCAGCTGCAGGACACGCGGCTAGGCCGTCCAAGGCGGGCAGGCGTGCCAGGAGGCAGCGGCTGATGCAAAGGTTAACTGCCCGGCTTGGTTCTATTACTCAGAGTGCAGCGCAGACCACCCAGTCGGGCCGGATGCAGGTGGGCCAGATGGCCGGAGAGGCTTCCGCACGCGCGGCTGAGGAGGTGACGCTGACAGGAGGCGGCCAGGAACGGGCAGCAGAAGCGGAGACTGGCACAGAGGCGGCTGTGGCCGTGGGGCCCTGCACCTCGACCCCAAGGAATGAGCCGGCGGCGGCGCCTTCTACCAACAGTGAGTTGGCGTGTGCACCGGACACCACACTTCAGGAGGCCTGGCCCTGGGGGCCGGCCGGGGGGAGTGCCCATTCACCGGGAGGGATGCCCGGCCTGGCAGGCGGCGCCCATAGAGCCACTTGTACTGGCTGGACGGGTGGGCCGGGTATGGCGGGGGCCTATCCCAGTACTCCACCGAATGGTCCGGGGGCGTGTGCCCACCAGGTAAGTATGGGGTGCTCTCCGGTGGGGACTAGCCAAGGGACGCCACAACTAGGGCAGCAGGGCCCGTGGTGGCCGGGGTCGCAGCCACAGCAGGTAACAGCAGGTGCGGGCGGTGCTGGGCCATGGAATTCCCCCCACCCACCAGGTGGGGTCCAGGGGGCGGGCAGCCCTCAGTGGGGCCCGTATGAGTGGGCAACGGGGCCAGTTTACACGGGGGTGCCCTACACCGCTCTGCCCCACGCTGATTATGCGTCACCCTTGGGTGACCATTTAGCACAGGGTACCAAGGAGAGGATTTGGCGGGGCGACTACATAGACCTGTTTAGTCTTTTGAACCGGGAGCTGGAGCCCAAAGAAATTGAGAAGGAAGACGCCAAGGATAAGGAGCGCCGGCTGCGGCGCAAGCCGGAACGAAACTGGGCCAATTGGCTCCCGGCCTATAGTATATATATGTCTATGGTCTTACACGCTCACCCGTGGAGGGCTCAATCCCTCATTAAGTATCAGGACATGATATATAGGGCCTTTGTGGACTTCCCGGGGTATGCATGGCTTACGTATGACGAACGCTTTCGTATGAGAGCGGCCACGCAGCCCCACCTGAGATGGGATGAGCCATACCCCCCCTTGTGGCTGCAGTATATGACTCCAGTCCGCCCGGCTCTGGGGGATCGCTTCGACAGCGGGCACATCATCAGACGCCCGGCCCAGGTGGCAGGTACCCGCCAAGCGGCGGGCCAGTCGGTTCAACCCCGGCTGGTCTGCTGGGATTTTAACGGCCAGGGCGCCTGCAACCGGGCGCAGTGCCGCTTTCGGCACGAATGTTCTGTCTGCAGGGCCCAGCATGCCGCAGTCAACTGCCCGCGGGCAAGGGGAGGTTTTGGCAGGCAGGGAAGCGGGGGGGCAGGCGCGGAACCCTCCCAAAGGAGGAGGGTCTAATCCGCAGAAAGGGACCCAGCCCAATCAACCGTAGTGTCCTTGAAGGATGGTTAGCCACATACCCGGATGGGGAAGGGGCCAGGTTCCTTGCGGAAGGGTTCGCTGTTGGGTTTCGTATTCAGTTTGAGGGTGTTAGGTGCGCATTTTCGGCGCCCAATTTGAGGTCCCTGAGGGGCATGGAGCAGTTAGTGGCCGAGAAGATCCAGAAGGAGGTGGATAAGGGACGGGTCCTGGGGCCGTTCGATTACCCCCCGCTGCCCAACTTCAGGGTATCGCCCCTGGGGTTGGTGCCCAAGAAGGCACCGGGTGAGTACCGGTTGATTCATCATCTATCCTTCCCGGAGGGGTCTTCGGTCAATGACGGGATTCCCCAGGAGCTCTGCTCCGTACGGTACACCTCCTTTGACGCGGCTGTAGACATGGTCCGGGCTTGTGGGGTGGGAGCCGAGATGGCTAAATGTGACATTCAGTCAGCGTTCAGGCTGCTTCCAGTCCACCCAGATGACTTCGATTTGTTAGGTTTTCAGTTCCAGGAACGGTTCTACCTGGACAGGGCGTTGCCATTTGGATGTTCCATATCTTGTGCAGTTTTCGAACGTTTTAGTTCCTTTGTTGAGTGGAGGCTGCGCCACGTCACAGGAATGGGCAGTACGGCCCATTACCTCGACGATTTCATTTTTTGCGGGAGGAGGGATTCGGGGTCTTGTAAGTTTCTGCTTAGTTCTTTTCAGGCGCTGGCCGAGGAGCTGGGACTCCCCCTCGCAGCGGATAAAACGGAGGGCCCCTCAACCTGCCTTACGTTCCTGGGGGTCGAATTGAATACCTGGAACCAGTCCTGTAGATTGCCACGGGATAAACTGGAAGACCTCACAAATAGGTTGACCGCCTTGCGGCAGCGCAAGAGTGTCACGCTGAGAGAGTTGCAGGAACTGGTGGGGCACTTGAACTTCGCCTGCCGCGTTGTGGCGCCAGGACGGCCATTTATACGGCGATTCTGTAGCGCCATGCGGGGGCTGAGGAAGCCAACTCACAGAGCTAAGGTGTCAAGGGGCATGAGGGAGGACCTGGGGGTGTGGTTGGAATTCCTCCGGGGCTTCAATGGTGTGTCGTTTTGGAGGGAGGAACTGCGGCTAGGGGCAGACTTCCAAGTACAGACAGATGCGGCGGGCTCACAGGGCTACGGAATTTACTGGAAAGGTAGGTGGTGCCACGGTACCTGGCCACCCGGGTGGGCGGCCGCGGGTATCACACGGGACCTGACGTTCCTAGAACTGTTCCCGATCGTGGGAGCCCTGTGGTTGTGGGCCGGCGACTGGGCCAACTCCAAGGTTCGCTTCTGGTGTGACAACATGGCAGTTGTTTACACCATTAACGACCTCACATCCAAGTCGGAGCGGGTCATGGAGTTGGTGCGTGCCCTGACGCTGCGTGCGCTCCAGTATAATATCGTGGTGCGTGCGCGGCACGTTCCGGGGTTGGATAACTCCATAGCGGACGCTCTTTCCCGCCAGCAGTTCGAGCGCTTCAGGGACCTGGCGCCGGAGGCAGCAGAGCTTCCCAAGCAGCTGCCAGAAGAAGTATGGCAGATTGGCGGGAGGAGGCGGACGGGGCCTTGGAACTTGCGTTGGCGCCACGAACGAGGCGAGGATATGAGGCCGCAACCAAGGACTTTGGTAAATTCCGGGACCTGATGGAGCTGCCTGCTGTATGGCCGGTTCCGGTGGACCACATCAGGCAGTATATGGTTTACTTGCATAGGAAGGGCCTGTCACCGGGAACACTGCAGGGGCGATTGGCCGCGCTGGCATTTCATGCCAAGGCACTCGGGTGTTGGGATACAACGAGGGATTTCCGGGTCAGGAAGATGTTAGAGGGTTGGGCCCGTGCAGGGGGTAAACGGCAGGACGGTAGGTTTCCCATAACGCCAGATATTTTGTCCCGGATGGGCGAGCAATGGGGGAGGCTGTGCAGGGACGCCTATGAGGCAACCTTGTTCAAGGCTGCGACACTGGCAGCCTTCTTCGGGGCCTTCCGGATCAGTGAGTTGGTCGTGGCGGGTAGACGGGACGAGTCCGGACGGGCTCTCCAGTGGGCGGATTTCCAGCAAGACAAAGGTAAGGTTACCTTCTTGGTGCGCAGGTCAAAGACTGATCAAATGGCCCATGGACAGAGGGTGGAACTGGGGACCTGCTCGAGGGAAGACGTTTGCCCTGTCAGGGCAATGGAGGACTACGTGGCCCTGAGGGGTGACAGGGAAGGCCCCTTGTTCTGCCATAAGGAGGGGGATCCCTTGACGAAATTCCAGTTTTGGAAGCTGACGCAGAGCGCTCTGGAAGCGTTGGGGCTAGAGGGAATGAAGTTTGGGACACATTCCTTCCGGATTGGCGCCGCATCTACGGCTGCGGCGCTGGGGTACGGGCCGAAGCAAATTAAGTCCCTAGGGCGGTGGGTGTCGGCACGTTTTAAAACGTACGTTCGCCCGCTCCCGCAATGTTAACGTTTTGGTTGTTGTCTTACAGGACCCAGGCTGGGACGTTCCAGGTGCCGTGTGCTCATATTGGGCCATAGTCACGTGTACTGGGCAGAGAAGTACGCGGCCAGGACGGCCTGGGGAGTTAATTTGGGTATGGGGGGAAGGGCTGTTATTGAATGGAAGGGATTCCGTGGCATGCGATGGTGCCAGTTCGAGCGGGTGGCAAGGAGGGAGGCTGGAGCCCGCCCCCCTGACGTCATGGTGGTGCACTTGGGAGGTAATGATGTGGGGGATCAATCAGGTAAATTGTTGGCCCAGGATATCGTCAGGGACCTGACGGTGTGGAAAGCAGCCTTCCCCCAGGTAGAGTTGGTGTGGTCTAACATGATGCCACGGCGGCAATGGAGAGCTCAGTGTGCCCCGCAGGTGATGAACACGGTGCGCCGGGGCGTTAACAGGGATGTTTGTCGGGCCATGGTCCGAGGTTTGGGTTCGGTGGTGGGCCATCCGAGGATTGTGGCAGCTAGCCCTGAATTATACAGGGAGGATGGGGTCCATTTGTCAGACCAGGGAATGGAGCTGTTCCTTGCGGACCTACAGCGGGGCCTGCGGGAGGTAGTGTCTAGGTGGTGGGGTGGGTAGGCGCCATGGCAAGGCCAGGCCCCTACCGTGGCGGTAGTGCGGGTGCGGAGAGGCAGTAGGGAGTCTGGTCTTGATTTCCCGAAGGGTCCGTCCGCTCTCACGACGTTGCAGATCGGCGATCACAACGCCGGGGGGGACGGACGGACCGGGAGGGCCCACTGGGCTGACAGGCACAAATGACGTGCCTGGATAGTCCGGCTGGGGAAAGGGGACCAGCTAACCTAGGCCATCCTGTTCACAGGCAGGAAGGCCTTGGGGATAGCGACTCGCCCAAACAGACTGCCAGGTAAAGAGGGTCCAGGGAGACCCTAAGAATAAGTCCATCCCGCACTCCAGCAGGCCCCGGGTTTAAAGTTGTGTTGTGTTTAAGATATGTTAATAAAGTGGCCCAGAGTTTGAACCCAAAGACACTGTCTCGCGTGGTTATTCCGCCGTGGGGGGGCAATGAATTGATTTTTTAAAAGTCCTAAACTCTTAATAGAAAAATCTGAGAAGCAGTAATGCAAAGTGCATGAACGAAACACCACTGCAGGAAACCTTCCAGAAGTGTTTGGAATGCAACAGCCAGTATTCCTCAACATTGGCTTTCGTTGTTTAGGGCTGATGGGAGTTGCAGTTCCAACACATGGAAAGTGACACTTAGGTCATCCTTGCAGCAATAATTTCTCTTCTGCCATTTGCTTTCCCAGTCTGTATTCTGTGATCTTTTTAATGGGAGATTCAGCAAAGCCATCTTTAAAAAAAAATATCTAATGGATCTTGTGATGAATTTCTATGATCCCTACTGAATAACAGGGAAATTGTGTGCTGTATACACAAGAAATCAGGATGGAGATTTGAGTTGTGGGATTCACTGTCCAGTTGGAGTTAAATTGCAGAAACAACTCAACTTGGCCATGACTCAAGGGTGACTTTTTTCCATCCAGTGACTTGGACTTGACTTGTGATGAACCCTCCCTTAATTCTAGGGAGGGGAAGCTTACTGTATTTTTAATAGGGATTCAGACTTGGGACTTGGGACACTGACCTAAAACTTCCCAACATCACGGTGATTAAAAGAGCCTAATAAATAGATGGGGGACCTTAGCATGTTTTAATTTTAACCACAAATTGACTTGCAAGAATATTGTTACAATGGAAAATGTCTCTACTCGGTGTTGCTGTGAGATCGGTTGTTTCAAATATTTAGAACATGAAGGATAGACTATCCTTGTATTGTTTTTTGGGGAGGGGGGGTCACATGGCTCGAACCCCTTTTCACTTCCTAGAAGATGAAGACAGCAAGGGAACACTTTGTCGGATAACACTGGATTTTGTTTCACTGTTCACTATATCTTGATATTTCATATTAATGCTCACTAGGGATTGCACTGCAAGAATATTCATTTTGTATTTGTTTCAGTTTCCTGCAGTGGTGCCTCATTCATCTTTGTCCCATTCATGTGCCGGTATATCAGTTAAACATGGAAGGAACTAAGTGGAAAGTGGGAGGAAGGAGTGGCCACTGGTTTTGCACAAATGCACTCTTGGGATGGGGCTAGAGGCAAAGTATTGTTAAACATAAGCAAACTTATGTAAATAGTAAAGAAAGTAGGAGCATTCCTTGAACAATGGCATTCTGATTGGCAGCAGACAGCCCTTGTCATGAGATTCACAACAGAAGTTTGGCAGAATAAATTATCCAGATGTTGATGTTCATTATGTTCTAGTACCAAATATCTCAGAAGCCACGTTATTGGTTAGTTTGATTATTGGCCTACAACAGCATTTCTCAATGAGCAGTTATGCAACAACATGTTGAGACTCTCTCATTTCCTCTCTCTTCTCCAATAACTGTTATCTTTCCCACTCCTATCTCCTTTTGTCTATGGCTCTATGTTGTTCCATTTTGTCTCTTTCCCCTCCTCCCCAACTTTCTGTTTGGAAGCTGGGGCTGTTGGCGGCTATGATTTCCTGCCTAAAAATGAACATGCCAAAAACAATGTATGCCATACTGGTGGGCCAGAAAGGTGAGTGACAGCTCTTAAAGTAAAGCATAGATGATTCTAGGTAGAAACACAGATAAGGTTGTGTTGCCCCCCCCCCCCCGATACAAACCGTGACATTCAGTGACCCCTATATCATATCTATATGCTAGTGTGAGCAGGCCCACTAAGGCCCTTTTCTCATTTCTTCTGAAACCTCACAACTGTTTACTTTTCTTTTTCTCCAAGAGATGTACCCTAAAGACTTCTCTAAAGATTGCTTTAAATTCATGAGAGCTGCCATAGTGTGCTTTCCTGAGGACCAGCTTGTATTTGAATGACCTAGTGTCTAAAAAAGAAAGCATTCTTGTTCCAGCCATACCAGAGAAGTGAATCAAAACATATTTGAGCCCTTTTTTTCAGTTTCTCTTGCTTTTGTTCTTGTAAGCACCAGCAATCACCTCATGTTAATTTTGTTCTGTTTCCCATCTTAGCCGTATGTTGTTCAGTAAAACACATAATTGACTGGGTTTGTTCTGAGGGTTGCAGTAGCCCTCTATTTATTTGGAACAAATGCCGTGATAATTTCTTCAGAGAATCAATAACTCCCACTGAGCATAAACTGCCCCATTCGGCAGAAAGACTAGAAAAAGAGAAAGGAGAATTATTGCATAGTAAATGTACACAGAAGGCAGCTTGTTTTGTAAGCCATGATTAAAGTTTTGCTAAAAAAATAAAAGAGAGGAAGTAGCCTAGCCAGAGCCGTTCCAGCCAGATAGTGTGTTAGTGCTGCTGGTCAACTCCTTTATCCCGATAAAATTGCAACAAGGAGCTCTTTTGTGCATACTTAGTCTAAGGCTTCACAGCTTGGCTATTCAATAAAGTTTTTGAAAATCCACCAGGTAAATTTACATGAGGGAAGATACTGTTGGAATTTGTGTGCAGTTTTTTTTTCATATTTACACTTTCATTTTAAAAAGCCAGGAAATTCAGCTCTTCAGAAAACCCCTGGTTTATGAATGTGGGATATTTGCTCATTAGGAGTGAGCTCCCGCTGATAACCCCAGCTCCTGCCAACCTAGCAGTTTGAAAGCATGTAAATGCAAGTAGATAAATAGGTACCTCCATAAAAAGCAGGAAGGTAAAACAGTGTTTCCTTGTAGCCATGCCGGCCACGTGGCCATGGACTTGCACCACACTGGCTCTTTCAGCTTAAATATGGAGATGAGCACCGCCCTTGGAGTTGGATACGACTAGTACGCATGTACAGGGAGAACCTTTACCTTTTACCTACTACACCCTCATCCCCTCCTTACTGCAAATCCTGCTTAGTTTTCTCAGAACATCAGCTATTCTTGTACTCTGCTTTTGTATGATGGTTTTGTACTATCATACAAAAGTGAAAACAAATCTTTCTTTAAAAAATAGTTTGGAAAGCATGTGGTGAGATCAAGGGTTGGAAGACAGTGAGGGCATAAACCAAGGAGGGATTGGAGGAGAGAACAATGCAACTGGATAGCTGGCGGAGACAATACCAGCTGTTTCTGTGTTTCCCCTTTTATTTTTATTTTTTTTAAATGTTGCAACATATTGCAAAAGTGAAAAACAAAATAAACCTGAAGGCCTTGTGGTGAAAGCATGAAGGGTTGAGAATGGTGGGCAGGTAAATCAAGGAAAGAAGGGAAGGGAGATTAAAGTTGGATGAAGAAGGAGGGGGAGAGACATGCAAAATAAGGGAAGGCTATCTGTATAAGGAATGAGACTGCAGGGCACAATTGCATATGACTGACTGCCACTGCAATTTGAAAAAAAATGAGAAAGAATGAAGAATGGCAGATAGGAGAGTACTGTCAGTGATAAATAGGGTAGAACCCTGTCTCAGCCATTGTAGGAATAAGTTTTGTAGTTTTAATTCAAGTAAAATACACTGGTCCAAATCCAGTTGGTAGTCCCAACTAAAACAGACCTATTGAATCAATATGATTTGCACAGGTGTCGAGTCACCACTCAGCAAGCGATTCAGTAGGTCTAGTCTAGTCAGAACTAGCCACTGGAGTTTGGTTATTGTGTTTATGTCAGATACGGTAATGGACTTCACTACTAGACTATGTTTTAATTATATTGCTGAGCAGTGTGCCTTGCCTTTTTTATTTGCATGGTTGATTGTTTGATAATGGTCTATGGCAGGGGTGCCCAAACTTTTTGTAAGAAGGGCCAGATTTGGTGGCTGAGAATGTGTCAGGGGCCGGTTGCTCCCCGACCCTGCCACCCCACTGCAAGCCCCAACCACTTTCTTTAAAAAAATGGGGTGAAGGGGGGGAGGGGCGGGCCAGCCAGCCGCGGGCCACTCAGAATGGCCTGGCAGGCCGGATTTGGCCCTCGGACCGGACTTTGGGCAGGCCTGGTCTATGGCAAAGCAATAAACCTCTGTGTTTAGAGGGTGTGTGTGTTCTCTGTCTGTTTTTGCTGAACCATCTTTCCAACAAATGCTGGATGAAAGCACATTGCAAGCGAATGGAGTATCTCCTGCTTCAACACTATTATTTCCACTCATCTTTGACAGTAATCAGCCAAGGCAGCTGTCTCTGACAGCTGTAGTTAATGGGAAGTCTTACTGTGATGGGACTAGACCCATGCAACATTATGCTCCATGGGAAATGTGCAGACTGGAATTGTGCAGGTAAGTTGATAAGTCTGGTCAGTGCTTATCCTTGTTATTTTAGTTTTCATTCTCGGCATTTTTTTTTAAAAAAAGGTCCAGTATATGACTGTATCCCTAACGGTGTCGCTATTTCCCATTATTTGTGATGCCTGTCATAGTTAGGTGCTTTAAAGGTAGCTCATTTGGTTTAATTCCAACCCCCCTCCCGACAAAGCCATTTATAATTACTATCCAGATAAAGGTCACTTGAGTGTGCATCACTGCTAAGTCACTATGAATCGTAATTAGGCAATTTTAATGCGATGATAAAAATTATGCAAGAAGCATATTCTTAATAGCCTTGAAAACAATTAAGAGATGCTCATCAGATGGTAAAATGTGCCTTTTCAAAACATACAAACACAATAGTCTTTGCTTCATCTGGCACTTAAAGGCCATGTGGATGCAATGGGCTGCGAACCTGTGATGGCTGGCAAAACCCAGCACAAACCAGATCCTGATATATACAGAACAGGGGGGGGGGGCAGCACATGCTGAAGGCTGGAAATCCCAGAGGTGGGGAAAGTGTAGCCATCCAGATCTTCCTAGATCACAACTGTCATTACTAGATCAAATGATATCAATTGATTATGACCGTAGGCCAGTACTTCAAAAGCAGCACAACAGAAGCAAAACAAGTAGTCATATTCTCAAGTGAAAGAACATTGTATGCAGGGGCAGGTTTGAAACCTCACGGCCACGATATAAGACATTTATGACATCCTTCCAGCATGGGTGGAAAATGATTTAACAGCCAATTTCTTGTTGTGTACACAGTGGCATAGGATTTTGCCACCCTGGCTATAACTTCACTTGGCAAACCAGAAAGAAGGCGGTAGATGTAATAGTTATCATTTCAAACCCACCTGGGATTGTCATGGCTATTACATTGGATTGATATATACCAGTGATGGTGAACCTTTTAGAGACCAAGTGCCCAAAATGCAACTCAAAACCCACTATTTTTTCACAAAGTGGCAATATAGCAATTTAAACTGAATACAGTTGGCTGTAAAGGGGCAATGTTGGGTACCCACAGAAAGGGCTTTGAGTGCCATCTTTGGCACACATGCCATAAATTCACCAACACTGATATATATATATATATACTGTCCATCTGTGACCATTGGCTGTGCTGGTTTATGGCTGATGAGAGCTGCAGTCTGCAACATTGGTAAGGTGGCACACAGACTTGGCAGGCAGTTAGTCCAATGAAGCATAAGAATTTATATCCAAATGTTAATAATAACTGGATGCTACCAAGTTGATTCTGAGTTATGCAATCCCTTCCATGGTTTTCTGAATACTTAGGGGACTCAGAAATTGTTTACCTTTCTCTTTTTCCATGGGTGTTCTGGGTCTGTGCAGCTTGCCCAAGGCCACACAGGTTGGCTGATCTCTCAGGAAGCCCAGTAGGTAATCTAAGTCCTCTGGCTTCACACCAGATGACTAACTCATCCAGTCAGTCAGCCAGCCAGTCATGTCCAGACAGACATGTATGGAATTGTTCCATTGGCATACCGAGGACATGAAAGCATTTCTGCTAGCTCAGAGCCAGAAAGCATGTGCCCTTGGAAAGAAGACGTTTATCATACCAGCTGTATACTGCCCAGAGTGGCCTTGTAGGTCCATGAGTGACTCATAAATCTAATAAATAAATCTAATAAATAAATAAATAAATAAATAAATAAATAAATAAATAAATATTTTTTATTTTATTTTTACAACTTATATGCCGCCCACTACCCAAAGGTCTCTGGGCGGCTCCCAATCAAAGAATTAAAACAGTTAAAAACATCAAAGAACAATAAATAATTAAAACAATAATAAAAAGGCCATGCAAATATGCCAGACTTTTTTTCATGGAAAAGTGGTGTGGCTCACAAGTGTCACATGTCTCCTAACGAGTTCATCTATTACTTTTGGTATGAATTGCCAGAAGAGAACCAGTTAGAGAGAGAGAGAGAGAGAGAGAGAGAGAGAGAATGAAACAAAGAAACTTTGCACTTCTGTATGAAGGCTGTATATAATGTGTCTTATGGGGAGTGGATAGATGGCAGGAAATGACCTTCTTTACTTGCTTGTAGATATTTAAAAAAATTAAAAACATCCCCTACTAATAAAGCTCTGCTCCCCCATGCCAAATAGCCTGTTTTTGAGATAAAGAACAATAAAAAGAAAAACATTACTGCCCATTACAATAGAAAGTGACTACATCAGGTCGGAAACAAATGGGGTAAGTGGCTGTAGCTGCACAAAAGTGCAATAAAAAGCTCCTTACCTTTGGCTTCCAGGACATAAGAACAGTTTGCAACATATTATAATTAGTCTGCTCTGTTTTACCCCTTGTAAAAACTTGAAGGAAAACAGAATTTAAAGATATCTTAAACCCTCTTTTGAGAGCTGTTTGACAGAGGCTCGTGCCAAAGCAAAGCTCTAATGTGCTGTTAGGTTTTAAAGTATTCCATACTCTTTGAACCAGACACAGTTTGTCAGTGCAATCACCACTTTGTCCTTTCATGGCTTTACACAGCCATACTATAATATACAGAACGTTCCTTTATATATTTATATCTATATCTATATCTATATATCTATATCTATATCTAGATAGATAGATAGATAGATAGATAGACAGACAGACAGACAGACAGACAGACACACACACACACACACACACACACACACACACACACACACACACACACACACACACACACATTCTTAGCATATCTAAGCCAGTATGGCCAGTATTCCAAGAATTGTTGTGAAGAAGAAGAAGAAGAAGAAGAAGAAGAAGAAGAAGAAGAAGAAGAAGAAGAAGAAGAAGAAGAAGAAGAAGAAGAAGGTGACTTCAGTACTGTGCTACACTGAAGACCCTTCTCATGACCCAAGTTTGATTCTGATCTGCTCCGGTAGCTGGCTTGAGGTGGACTCGATCTTCTATCCTTCTAAGGTCAGTAAATTGAGTACCCAACTGGCTGGAAGCAAAATGTAGCATGTATGATTGAATTGTAAATTTCCCAGAGAGTGCTTTAAGCATTACGAGGCAGTACAAAAATGGCACACTTTGATTCCTGTTTTTAAAAATGGCACTGCAGTACACATTGTCATTAATGTGGCAAATATGTTTCAAGAAAGCCATGAAAATCCGGCTATTGAATTCATTTGTGGTAAGGACAAACACAGAACTTTGCCATGGCATTATCTTTTAAAGGTTAATTAACATGGTTAAATGAATTATATGCATACTGTACCAGAAGCAATAAAACATCAGCACACAGTATGAAATGGTCAAACAGAGGACACAAATCTTGCCCTTGCAAATATCTTAAAGTTTCAACACAGATTCTTTTTAAGGCAGATCACTTTTTTGGAACACCAGGCACACTTATGTTGATTTTCTTCTGAAAATCTCTTCCACTTGTTGCCCCCCAAACACACAGTAATTGTCAAACGTAACCTTCACAGCAAACAGCAACGAAAAGAATATATATATATTCTATATATATGAGGCAGGATTTTGATCAGCAGGCCCAGATGATCTACTGGGAACAGTGGCAAAGAACTGCACTGATCAATTAGCAGGGGTCCTAACAAGGAATTTTAACATCTCCCTGCAAACAGAGTGTTCCATCATGTCTGAAAATAGCCACCATCTTCCCGATCCCAAAGAAAACAGCAATTACCTGCCTAAATGACTACAGACCTATAGCATTAACATCCGTATTGATGAAATGCTTCAAAAGATTGGTTCTAAAATACCTTAGGACATGCTTTCCACCACATTTTGACAAATACCACTTTGCCTACAGGAGAAATAGGTCAAGAGAAGACACCATAGCTACTGCCTTCCATTCCATAGTGAGACATTTGGAGAAACCTGGAAACTATGTCAGGATGCTTTTCATTGGTTGTAGCTCGGCTTTCAATACTATTTTGCTGAGCATTCTTATTGATTGTAGCTCGGCTTTCAATACTATTTTGCTGAGCATTCTTATTGAAAAGCTGACTGACTTAGATCTACCTTCTTCCATATGTGACTGGATTAAGGACTTTTTGAGGGACCGGCCACTGTGCATTGGGAGCGGCATGGTGTAGAGAGGGTTTCCTCCTTTAAATTCCTCAGACTCTATCTTAGCAAAGATCTTACCTGGGAAACCAACACAATCCAGGTGGCCAGAAAGGAGCAACAAAATCTGGCTCTTTCCTTAGGTTCTTGTGAAAGAATAACGTGGGACAACAACTGATGACCTCCTTTTATCGGTCCACAATAGAAAGTATACTTTCATATTGCATCACAGAGTGGTATGCCGGTATGACAGCTGCGGACAGAAAGATATTACAGAGGATGGTAAACACAGCACAAAACATCATGGGGCACTAGATGACATCACTAGGGATTGCTGTCTTAGGAGAGCAAGGAAAATTCTCAGGGGTGACAATACCCCATTCAACAGTTCTTTACTCTCCTACCATCAGGCAGGAGATATAGAAGTATAGCCAGCTGTACCAACAGGCTGAACAATGTTTCTACCCATGGGCTGTCAAGACTCTTAAATGGAAAAGAACTCCATGTCGACGTACTACGACAGACTTGTAGGGCTGATGTGCTGTGTGATAAGTCCACAAGGTGCAACAAGGCTGTATGGTTGTTAGTGGGATTCATTGTGTTGTGGTGGGAGTATATGAGGGAGGCTTAGCTAATCTCATTGTACACATGTTGTACTTTGACAATAAATTATTATTATTATTATTATTATTATTATTATTATTATTATTATTAT
>JAHTLZ010000010.1:55269877-55285058 GCA_023846285.1 Phrynocephalus versicolor | reverse complement strand
GGCAGCTCCTCAGAGAAAGCCTATGTTGAATTAGTCACCCATGCAATTCCCCTAGACATGCATTCACAAAGGAAACTCCATATCTGTGATCAAATTAAAAAAAAAAACAACTTCTGGTCTTTTAGCGATAGGGTGATAACTAGAGATGGCACAAAATGATTTTTGTTTAGTTTTTCAGTTTTCATTTTGTTCAGAATAAAATGGAAAACAATATTATTTTTAAAGAAAAACAAAACAAAACAAACTGGAAATTTTCTGTTCATTCCATTCCATTTTTCTTTAGTGAGAAGGTTTCCCATAGGAATACATTGAAAAGCAATGCATTTCTATGGGAAACCACTTTAAACAACCCATGCCTTCACCGCCAATTGGGTATGTTGGGGGCAAAAGACACAGGTCCTTTAAAATGTCTTTGAGCCACCAAGGCAAGTGCTTGCCTCATGGCTACATTCATTCAAAATGTCTTTAGCCACTGAGGCAAGAACCCTCACTTCGCCCCCAATGCACCTGATGGGCAAGAGGGGAAGCAGCGGGTCCTTTAAAGTGGCTAAAGACATTTTTAAAACCCCGTGCCTTTACCCCCCCAATTGGGTGCATTGGTGGAATAGTGTGGGTCCTTTAAAATGTCTTTAGCCATAGAGGCAAGCGCTTGTCTTTGTGGCCAAAGACATTTTAAGGGACCCACACTTCTTCCCCAATGCAACCCATGGGGGGGGGGAAGCAGCAGGTCCTTAAAAATGTCTTGGTAGCCACTGAGGCAAGCACTTACCTTGGTAGCGAAAGACATTTTAAAGGACCCATGTTTCTCCCCCGGTGCACCCAAATGGGGGGGAAAGCGGAGGGTCCCCCAACGCACCTGATTGGGAGGTGGGAAGTGGCAGGTCATTTAAAATATCTTTAGCCACCGAGGCTAAAGACATTGTAAAGGACCCACAACTTCTCCCCCATTGGGTATGTTGGGGGAGAAGCATGTGTTTTTAAAAATATCTTTAGCCACCAAGGGTAGTGCTTGCCTCAGTGGCTAAATACATTTTAAAGGACCCGCTGCTTCCCCCTTCAATCGGGCACATTGGGGAAGAAGCACTGGTCCTTTAAAGTGCTTGCCTTGGTGGCTAAAGACATTTTAAATGATCTGTGCTTTCCCCCAATCGGGCGCATTGAGGGAGAAGTGGCAGAATTTTTTAAAAAAATTTTGCAGCAAGCGGTGGTGGCGGAGCTGTTCTGCCACTGTTGCTTGCCACAAAAAGTAAAAAAATGAAAAATGAAAAAAACAAAACAAAACATTTTTTTTAAAAAAATATTCATTTCAAATGAAATGAAAAGAAATGGAAAAAATAAAATGAAAAACAAAACAAAATGGCATTTTCCATTTTGTGCCCATCTCTAGTGATAACTAGACATGGGCACGACCAGAAAAAATGACGTTTCGAGTTTTCATTTGTCGGAATGGGTCCGTTTCGGGTCGTTTCCGTTTGTCGTGAAGTTTTTCAAAAATTTGTCGTTTCATCGTTTTGTTTGTCATTTGTCGTTTCCACCGCGATTTAGCGCGATTTGATGTCCCAATGTAATATATTTTTAAAATAAATCCACACCTCCTCCCAGTCGAACCTCCCCCATTACCCAATATCAGAAAAAAAATCCTCACAAACTGCCAGCGGAAAAAAAAAAGAATAAACTGCTATTTCCTTCAGCAGACAAACCTGCAGAGAATCAAAGAAATTATTTTCTAAATTCAATTCCCTCCCTGCCTGCCTAACTTAAATCTAAAGCCTCCAGCCTCCCTCCAATCAGCCAGCAGCAGCCAGCCACACAGCCCTCCACCCTCCACATCCAAGACCCGACTGCGACTTCTGGAAGGTGCCTCAGCTTTTTGTGCTGTCTGGCACATCCAGAAGTGTCAGTCAAAACCTGGCCATGCCATTGGTGGAATGGTTCAAAAAAATTGCATGGTCCCATCCCATGCCCAGCCTAAATGGGCAGGTCTAAAAAAATGAAAAATAAAATAAAATAAAATAAAATAAATAAAATAAAATAAAATAAAATAAAATAAAATAAATGTGACGTTTTATTGCTATAAAAAACCCACTGCTGCTACTATTAAAAATGAGGCATTTAAAATAAATAAATTTCACATGTTTCTGTGGTGATTTGGTGTGTTTTTTGACCACGATTTTTAAAGAAAAATTGTGGTCGCCATTTTGGATCCCCCCCCACCACATGGCATGTGAGACAGACGACAAGGATGACACCCCCCCCCCCGCCTGGTGCAAGCAGCCCAGGACAAGAGGGGGGGAAGGCCGGGGACCCCCCCAGAAACCACCCCTCTGGTAGGTGTCCTCAGGCAGGCATATTTTCGCCTGCTTTTTTGGCCGGGAGTCGGGGTTTTTTGTTTTTACTTTTTAAAACATTTTTTCTGTGCTGCTTGGCATCGCACGATCGCCGGGATGCCATTAACGACAACGAAAAACCCGACCCAATTTTTCTTTTTTTGGGTCGGGTTCGAGCTGGAGCAGCGTAATTATCGTTACCGTTTCCGTTACGTAACGGAAACGATAACCGAAAACAGAAACGACAATTTCGCCACTCCGTGCCCATGTCTAGTGATAACATTTAAAGCAGTGGTTCCAACTTAGTATTGTACTGACCACTATCAAGTGGAAAACTGGAATGCTTTTAAAAGGGAAACTCTTTCAATAATCCAGCCTGAACGCAATATTGCCAAGGCACTTTCAACCCTATGCAGATTTTCCTCTCCAACAATAGGTTCTGCTGACAGACAAGTTGGAGTTGATGACAGAAAGGTGTTTCTGGTGACAGAAATCTCCTTGGCTATCCTTGAAGAAAATCCACTAGACAGCACCCAAGTTGCATATTTTATTCTTCCAAAATAGATCTGAATCCCACCAACATAGGCTCAAAACCACATCCATGTTCTTTTGACAACCTTCTGATAACATCACCTCTGTCTTATCTGGGTTAAATTTGTGTGTGTGTGTGTGTATTTTCCTCTAGTCACCCCATTACCAACCGCTATCTTCTATTTATGATGTTGAATGAAAGCCATTCAGAACCAATGTGCATCCCAGAAGAACCAGCCTTTTTTCTCCCTAGGGAATCTGCACAGTCCTGGGGTATCCCCAAAAGAAGGAAAATTGCCTCATCTGACCTGTGATTTACAAGCAAATTCCAGCTTTCTGCTGAGAAATCGATGGCTTTAATCACAAGATGAAATCCTTTGTTCTTTTAACATACTAAAACTTACCAAAAATAATTTCTTTGAAGGCAAATTATAATGAAGTTTTATTTCTAAACAGAATGATAAATTAAAATAAACTCAAAATGTAAGCATATTTTCCCTGAAAACAAAAAGTACTATTCTAAGTCATCTTTCCTAACTCTTTACTGAAATCCATGGCTAATCTACATAATTCTAAACTTTAGCTTAGTTAGGAATCATCTTGAAGCAAAGTGAAGCCAGGTAACAACAACAACAACAACAACAACAACAACAACAACAACAACAACAACAACAACAACAACAACAACAACAACAAATATTCTCTCTGTCTCAATAAGGAATTCTTGCTGTCCCATCCACATGATGCTAAATGTCCAATAAGCATCAGAGTCCATGCATCCAGAAACTTATGTTTTGACTAACACATTCCTTAGATAAAGGCAACTGTGCTGCTAATATGAGACTAAGAAAATGACTCTATGTCCTATCAGCCATAATTTCCTTACATAATTTTGAGTACTTCTGATTTAAAAAAAACTGAATAGAGTCATCATAAGGTTGTCATAAATAATGAGCAATAAGTTAAACACTCATTGTCACATTTGTGTATAACAGTATCCAGAGCAAATGTGTGTCGGGGAAAAACTGATCAGGAACTAATGAGAAATTTCAGTTTATCATGAGCTCCCTTCTGATTAGAAAAATCCCACAACTGAAGAAAAACTTTTCATTTTGATTATTGATTAATTGTTAGTCAAATGCATAAATTGGAGGGATATGATCATATTTTTCAGGAAAATCATTACTTTTTGCAGAGAATAAAAATGACCATTTGCTCCATGTAGAATGTCTCTGTGCTACCATTTTTGAAGCTGTCACTGAAACAGGTGTTCTTTCAGTGCCTCCTTATGAGGCAGTCAACTTCTACATAAACATCCTGACCATCATCATGCTAGCCCTCTGAATGTTTCTACTACATTTCACATCTCTCCCTGCAGGTGTATAAATGTCTGCCTTCTGAGGCTACATCTTGCATACAGTATCTAAAGAAGTGGGAGGCAGTGTACAGAAACCTGTGTTTTCCCATCATGTTTCAGCCTCCTTCACAACACATTGCGAAGGAATGTCTTTGCAGTGCCTTTGCAACTGCACTGCAGTTAAGTTAGATGGCCGGGGACAACCTTCATCAGATGAAATGGTGCACTCTGAAGCAGAGCTGCCCAGGGACAACAATTTGATGGCATGAACAAATCATCTGCTTGTTTTCCACTTACTCTTCTCTCTGGCTAAAAAAAAGTGGGCAGAAGAATCCGCTGAGTCTCTGAACCCCTCTATGTTCTTCACTTATAAACTAATTAGTAAAGCAACCTAACGAAGAAGACCAAATACTGTTTCCTTCATAAGAACATAAGAACATAAGAAGAGCCATGCTGGATCAGGCCAAAGGCCCATCTAGTCCAGCTTCCTGTATCTCACAGCGGCCCCACCAGGTGCGTTTGGGAGTGCATGAGACTAGATATCTGTCTCCCGACACCACTCCCCTGCATCTGGCCCCCGAAGCAACCCGGTTCAAAGCCTGGAGACTCCACATCTCCATCATGGTTTGTAACCTGTGATGGACTTTTCCTCCAGGAATCTGTCCAATCCCCTTTTGAAGGCATCCAGGCCAGATGCCATCACCACATCCTGTGGCAGGGAGTTCCATAGACTTACAACGCGCTGGGTGAAAAAATATTTTCTTTTGTCTGTTCTTACTCTCCCAGCCCTCAATTTGAGTGTATGTCCCCTAGTTCTGGTGTTTTGGGAGAGAGAGAAGAGCTTCCCTCTATCCACTTTACTCATACCCTGCATTATTTTGTACGTCTCAATCATATCCCCCCTCAAGCGCCTTTTTTCCAGACTAAAGAGGCCCAAATGTTTTAGCCTTTCTTCATAAGGGAGGTGCTCCAGCCCGGTAATCATTTTAGTCGCTCTCTTCTGCACCTTTTCCAGTTCCACTATGTCTTTCTTGAGATGCGGTGACCAGAATTGTACACAATACTCCAGGTGGGGCCTTACTATTGTTTTGTATAATGGCATTATAATGTTGGCTGTTTTATTTTCAATCCCCTTTTTGATAATCCCTAGCATGGAATTGGCCTTCTTCACCGCTGCCACACATTGGGGAGACACCTTCATGGAGCTGTCCACCAACACACCAAGATCTCTTTCCTGATCCGTCACGGATAACTCAGAGCCCATGAGGTGATAGATGAAGTTTGGGTTTTTTGCCCCAATATGCATTACTTTACATTTGGTTACATTAAAACGCATTTGCCATTTCTCAGCCCACTCCCCAAGTTTGGAGAGATCCTTCTGGAGCTCTTCACAATCTTCTCTGGTTTTTACCACACGGAAAAGTTTTGTGTCATCTGCAAACTTGGCCACCTCACTGTTTATCCCTGTCTCCAGGTCATTTATGAACAGATTGAAAAGCACCGGTCCCAGGACCGAGCCCTGGGGCACACCGCTTTTCACTTCTCTCCATTGCGAAAATTTCCCATTGACACCTACTCTTTGTTTCCGGGATCTCAACCAGTTCTCAATCCATAAGAGGACCTGCCCTCTTATCCCCTGACTGTGCAATTTTCTCAGCAGCCTTTGGTGAGGGACTGTGTCAAAAGCCTTTTGAAAATCCAGATAGACTATATCCACCGGTTCACCCAAATCCACGTGCCTGTTGACCTTTTCAAAAAATTCTAAGAGGTTTGTCAGACAAGATTTACCCTTACAGAAGCCATGCTGATTTTCTCTCAGCAAGGTTTGTTCTTTTATGTGTTTTAAGATTTTCTCTTGGATGAGGCTTTCCACCATCTTCCCTGGGACAGATGTAAGGCTAACCGGCCTGTAGTTTCCCGGGTCCCCCCTCCTTCCTTTTTTAAAAATTGGTGTGACATCTGCTATCCTCCAGTCCCCCGGCACTGTGGCCGTTTTAAGAGACAAGTTGCATATAACCGTTAAGAGATCTGCAATTTCATTTCTCAGTTCCCTAATAACCCTTGGGTGGATGCCATCTGGGCCCGGTGACTTGTTAATCCTCAATTTATCAATTAGTCCTAAAACCTCCTCTCTTTTAACCTGTATTTGATTTAATTCTTTAGTCAAGAGGGGCGGCTGAGGCAGCGGAATCCGCTCAAGGTCCTCTGTCGTGAAGACAGACGCAAAGAACTCATTCAATTTCTCTGCAATGTCCAAGTCTTCCTTAACCTCCCCTTTTCCTCCCTCACCATCCAGAGGGCCAACTGGTTCTCTGGCAGGTTTTCTACTTCTAACATATTTAAAGAAGCTTTTATTATTACCCTTTATATTGCTAGCCATTCGTTCCTCAAAGTCTTTCTTTGCCTCCCTTATCATTTTCTTACATTTCTTTTGCCAGAGTTTGTGTTCCTTTTTATTATCCTCATTTGGGGAGGATTTCCATTTACAGAAGGACCTCTCCTTGTGCTCCTTCACCCAAAGAATTTCAGTGACAGTTTTCAAGATGAAGAAAATATTATCTACAAATCAATTGGAAAGATCCTCAACCTCTCTTCTATCAAACAGTCAAAACAGAAGATAGTAGTGTTGGATTCATTTATATTCCCCCAAGGTGTGCAATATTGACAACTAATGACAAGAGTGTTATCAGAGATTTGCAGGACCTGGTCAATTGGAGAGGACAGTAGGAGCAATCAATAGTCTTCTATCATTACGGCAGCACTATTCATAGTGCTTTTTTAAAGAGACTGTCAGCATTTACACACATCTCTTTGTAGTTGTCTCAAAGATTAGAAAGAGGGAGAGAGAGAGATGACAGTTTTAAAAAGAGGTGGAAGAGATATAATCAAGACACAAGTTTCAGTGTTGTACACGCACTCTATTGTTATTATTGTTCCTCCAGTGACCCTGTGTCAAAAAAGTGTTGCAGGTTTTTGAATGACTACAGAACCCGTCAAAACCTGCGGCCAGAATACATAATGGTCCATTTGCACATTGTGGGCAATGCTTTTCCATCTTACCACTACAACACATCATTCCAGTGTGTGTGCATATGTGTGTGTGTGTGTGTGTGTGTGTGGAGGGGGAGACAAGGAACTAAAGTTGATTTTTTAAATCAAGACTTGACATCAAAAACAACATGACCATTACTGCATTCTTTTTGTAGGCCTAGTTAAGCTCAAAGTGCTTGAAGCTCAGAAAAACCAGTGTTCCTGAGTAGGGATGGGCACGAAATGGAAAAATAATGTTTTGTTTCATTTCATTTCATGCTCACCCCATTTTATTTCAATTCTTACACTTTTTTAAAATCATACACAATGAAATGAAACGAAACGAAACGGCTCCCCTTGGTCCTAGAGGCACCAGATTTGGAGCCCGGGGGCCATTTTCAGAGGGCTTCTGCCGAGCTGTGAATGGCTGGACCCCTTTAAACCTGGCCCAGTCGGTACCAGCCCACCCACCCCCAGTGCTGACTGGGCCAGCTTTAAAGAGGTCCAGCCATTCACAGATCAGCAGGAGCACTCTGAAAATGATGGAACAAAATGGTTCATTTCAATACAAAAATGACCATTTCATTTCATCTATAGTGAAATGCTCCTTCCTCGTTTTGTTTTGTTTTGTTTCATTATGTAACAAAAAGACAAAACGGCATTTCATTTTTCATTTCCTGCCCATCCCTATTCCTGAGTCCATTCATACAAGAGCCCCTCCTGTATAGATGTGTGTTTTCCATGCATAAAAATGAAAAATAGGGTGGGGATGGGGGTGGTTTTGGTAGAGGAGGAGACAGGCAGAGCCAAACACTTCACATCATCAGTTTTGCCTTCCTCCATTAGCAGCATCCACCACAGAGGAAAAACTCACACCATATTGACATCACAACACGGAGAAAGTGAGAACATTATGACACAAATGGCTAATGGGAACGAACTCAATAGAGGACATTGTTTTAGCTGCCTTCCTATGATAAATGGCATATATTGTTTTAACTTTGAATAAGGCACAATGAAACAGCAGCAAAACAACCCAATGTAGTAAACATTGTTTGGAAAACACAGATCTGAGGGAATTTTTGTGGTGTTGACTATACTTAACAGAAGTGGCAAACATTTTTAATTGGTTTTGAATTGTTGCTTTTATTGTGTGTATGTGTCTGTTTCTGTGTGTGCATGCATGCATGTGTGTGTGTGTGTGTGTGTGTGTGTGTGTGCACATGCACACTTACCATGTATTGATTGATTGATTGATACTGTTATTTGGTTAATGTATTGAGTATTTGTTCTGTTACAAGTGTATATTTTGGTTGGATTCTTTGATAATTTTTCTTCCTCATGTATGTGCCTGCTGGAACAGATTGATTCTCTTTTACTTTTTGCTTTTTAGGAATAATTTCTAAGTTATTTAGGGCTTTTGGAGTTCCAGAAACACAAATAGGCAAACACAAACAGAAGAGGTTTTCCTTTCCACATGGACATATGCTATATGGAATGGTATGCCAAATATATGAAAATGAAAGAAAACAAGAGGCACTCTCAAAAGAATCTGAAATGAAAGAAATATGATTTCCCCCCTTTCACATCCTTACTTGCTGTCTCGTACACCCCTTGCTTTTCCTTCATTTTAAGTGTGCACCAGTGGGTTCTGCTCGTGTAAGCAACTGCACCAAGAAAAAGCAAAGATGACCGTTTGTGTCTTCCTTTTCCTTTGCTTCCTCCCATATCCCCCATGGGATGCAGCAGAAACTTCCCCTTTTTGAAGGCAGGAAGGGTTGAATTTTTTAAACCCCAAAGCTACTAGCTTCAGAGTGGAAAATGGAAAAATGAAATGGCATGAATGGGTTCATTGAATGAAGCTCCTCCGCAGAATAAAGAGGCAAAAATAAATAAATAAACCAGGAGTTCAGGGAAGGATGAGATTTCAGGAAAAGAGACAAAGAAGTACTATGAAGGGGGATATGAGGAATATTTTCAAGCTGTCAGCACCATTTTTGTTATGTTGTTGGGACAGTGTCCGTGTTTGAAGGACAACCTACAGGAGTACAGGTGCACTGTCAGGAAGAGGCCTGAATCACCTGAAGCCTATCCCCCAGCCCTGTGGATCCACCAGGAAGATTGGGCAGATGCATAACTTGGACATCTTATTTTTTGCGATGACAGATATCCGAGTACCTGGGCCAGAACGTCCACTGACTGAGAGAATTTTGGGAGGTATAGTCCTCAAAAGAGTCTATTTTCCCAACTTCTTGAAAGATGAGGATAGTGTTACTCACTTGCCCATCTCCATGGATAAAAATGTATGCAGAAGAATGAGATTATGTGTCCCATCCTGGACTTCCATGTATTCACTGAAGAGTCATCAAACGCAAGAGTCTTGACAACCAGAAGGAGCATGTGTTCACACTCTGTTCAGACGACTGTATGAATGACCACTGTATGTCTGGAAGTAATCACAAGGACTGTAGAAGTGTAAAACTAGTCAATTACTTTGGTAACCAGTGACTACAACCCCAATAATCCCTCACCATTGATCACAGCTCCCACCCTCGCTGACAAGGTGCTGGATTCTGACAACATAAGAAAGACTGTTAGGGGTTAGGGACCCAACCCACAATAAAGGGTAATCAAAGTTATGCAGATGGTGGGTTGGGTTGGGACTTGGGGGGGGGGGCTCTTTAGGGTCTTCTGAATCTACCCAAAGCCTGGTGTTGCCCCAGGAAGCCTGTCGGAGGCCCCCTTGGGGCAGCACCAGGCCTGGGGTAATTGCAAGAGGCCCCAAAGTTCCACCCCGACCAAGCATCCAGATAATGTGGGTTTCTTTTTATCGCGGGTCAGGTTTCTAAGCCCCGAAATAAATGGGGCGATTACTGTACTCCTATTAGAGACCATCAGCAAATATGAGGGATCTCCAGACACATCTGAGAAAGGCTCCTGACCTATGCCCTGGATAGTTGCTTGTAGCCAGAGTTGTCAGTATTGGGCTAGATAGACCAAATGTCTGATTCAGCATATGGAATGTCCTTGTGATGTTTCCCAAAAGAAGGCCAGGCTACAATGGGGCTGCAGGCAGGGCACTAGGAAGCATGACAGTGCTAATGTCAGTGTGCCAATGTTTGCATGGATGACTAATGGGATGTGGCTGGACAGTCTGCATGATCCCATGGACCCAGCTTTTGGCCTTTTCCCATTCACAGCTCCTGCCCATTCATACAGCATACTGTAGGTTGAGTTGATTTTTTTTTTAATGAGCAGTTTTTAACAACTTTTAAACTGCCATCTGATTGGGTCACTTAACAGTTTGCTTATAAATCTTTGATGAGGGGAGAAGGCTATTTTTTTCTCTCCACAGTGTTAACTTATTAGATGAACTAATGCTTGGTAGGTGTATGTAGGAAATGAAGATGGAGTATGTGATTGGTGAATACTATGTGGGACCTTTGTTATGACTAGAAACTCACGGGGCCTGCCGCTTCATAGCTGTTAGGACTGTGACCAAATATGGATTATCTTTAGGATGAACGTAGCTCATCTGCTCTGAATTGTAGGGCACTGGGAGGGGTTGACAAAGGGAAGATCTCCTAACTCATATTAAACTGAGTGGACTTGAGGAAAAGTGGTCTTAAATTTGAGTTTGCTACACAGATATCACTTGCTAATCCTTCTTGTGTTCACTAAATGTGGCCCCATTTCAAATCACTACCTTTTCTCACGTCTTTACTACTGTCTGTGCTCTCAAGAAAAGTGGCTTTTGAAGAACGAAAGAATAGCTCATTTTATTTAACTCATTTAAAAATATTTAATATTTTATTTAGCTTAAGACACATAAGTATTCTAGGTCAGTGTTTTTAAATAAAGAGAGCTGATGAAAGCTAAGCTCCTAAATCCACATTTGGGTTTCTTAAGTACATGGCCTGGTTCTTCAAAGGAGCAGAACACCTGCCTGTTCCTTTTGATAAAATAGTCTCGGTTCTTTATACAGCTTCCCTAATTTAGGAGCGCAGTTGTGAATTTATGTTACTTAATCTCATGCTCCTAGTTCTAACTTTGTCAGAACTTTTAGTTAATATTTTTTAATTTTGAAAACATTGCTTCTAGTCAGAAATTCATGGGGAGAAATTCACTTTGGAAGGTTTGGAGAAGGTAGCCGTGTCAGTCTGAATTAGCAAGAATCAAGGATAACAAAACAAAACAAAAGACAAAAAACACGTGGCACCTTAAAGACTAACTTTCATAATTTAAGGTAACATTTCATGGGCATGTCCACTTCTTCAGACATATTGAAGGTCTTTGGAAGGTGATAGCAAACCACTTCTGAGTATCTTCTACCTGGAAAACTGCTGAAAGTCACCTTTTGACTAGACAGCACACACTTATTATTATGTATTTATATCCCACCTTCCTCACAGTGAAGGGACTCAATGTAGTGTGGGACAGCTAAAAAATTAGAATAACAGAATGTATCAGGAGAGAGCTAAAATTATCCAGTCATTTCTTGCAAGTGGGTTGTCATTCTTACACAGCTTTCATTTTTCATTACACAACTTTCTCCTTTTTTGCTGAATGATCTTTCAGGTTTTGCAGAAAAGAAAAACCTGTGGTGGTAGCCTGGACGCCAGTCCTCTGCCATACCCCTGTTCAGGTGCTGTTCATCATGTCCTCACAAAAAAACATGCACAGGATTGCCTAGCTATTGATTTTCAAGGTTTTCATGCTCAAGTGTAAAGAGTACACATGAGCAGAACCTTATTTCTCTTCAGACCTGTGGCTTAACGATAAGGATGTGACAACGGAGGAGGTGAGTCTTGGCATTTTCTTCATACATGCCCATACCCCCAGGTTGTAGGTCACTGAAAGGGGCTGCATTTCTTCCCTTTCTTGAAAATCCTTTTTAATTGGAATTTCTTTCTTATCCAATTAACCAAAAATGCTATACATTCTTAATGGATAAATATTTGACAGAGCACTAATTTCTGTCTCCTGCCTGCCATTTTGTTCAAGACATTAAGAAATATAAATTGTGGCCTCTTTTCTCTATCCTGTGGGGCACTCCTGCACTCTTGGGTTGCCATTAACTTCTGACTTCTGGCTCTAGGCCTAATATGCATTAATTACTTCAAGAAGCACGCAGTAAAGCTTATCAGGTGAAAACAGGATTGCACGCATCCTCTGAGGAAGGCTTTCTATAGCTTTCCCGCCTCATAGGGCATCGGTTGAAAAATGAATGGTCATACAATTTGTATTACTGAATACGTTATGCAGATATTGAACTTGGCATGTTTACACTTAACTTCAGAGCGAGGTACTTGATTTATGTATATTGTTACATTGACATTTGCGTATTTCAATTTACATTTTATGTAAATTCAGAAAGGAAGGAAAACTTTGCTTCAGAGAGGGGCAGGTTCTTACACTTGGATTCTACACACACAGAAGTTGTTGTCTGCATGATGGATTCATGTAAACTTAAATCACACTGCTGCCAGGTGTCACTGTTTAGAAAAAGAGGAAAGATGCAAAGGGATGCTTCCTCCTCCCGGATCATCCCCACCATACATTTCTCTGTCACTGCCACAGCCTTATCCATCTCCCCACAGGCTATTCTTTAGCATGTCTCTCAAAGCTGCTGTGTCCCATTGAGTCAGCGTACAGCAGGTTTCCTATTACTGCTGTATTTTTAAGTAGGACCCTGACTGGCACACATAGCTTTCTCTCACCCTATTCAATTAGTCTCAGTCTGCACAATACACACAATGGACAGGAGTTGAGCAAACAATACACAGAGGATTGTGGAGACAGAAAATTAACATGGAACTACCAATCTCTGTCATGAATGTAATGTCAGAGACAGTTCTTATCTTAGGTCAATTTCTTACTGAGATAGTAAATCTGCCTCTCTCTGTTATCACTTTAGACTTCAGGTAGGTCGTATAACAGAATATTCCTGTGTGGAGAGTATGCCCTCTGTTGCAGAGAGTTTCCTGTTGAGATAGTTCTAATCTGGCCTTCTGTCTGATTCATTAGTTTTCATTTACAGAGGGGTTTCTTTACTGGTTAGAAAATAATTCAGTCATGTAAATGCCCACTTGAGGTCTGAAGATCCAGCATAGGCAGTTTACCACCTCCAGACATAGACAGTTTGCCACGTCAGTGAGGACTAGGTGTCAGGGTTACAGATTAAGGAGATGTCAAGGATCCAGGTGTATGAGGGAACCAATACTACAAGGGCAAAAGAAAAATCTAAGCTCACTGTGGTCCCCAAGCATCCTGCCCCCCTTTTCAGCCCACCTACCCAAAGCCCTAAAATAGCTAGTATCAGACCTCCTAAAGGCTTCTGGGGGAAGCAGTTTGTCCTTTAAGTATAATTTTGATCTCCCTCATGGCCTGCTTCAGGCCTTTAGAAGTCTTTATAAAGAAACAGGAGTGGGCTAGCTGGCCACCCTGTCCCTTTTAAAGATCAAAAACAAGCCAGGGACAATTATTTCTAAAGGAAGATCTCACATGCACACCACAAGCCTCCTCCGGTGAGTTAAAATTTTTGGGGGGGATATCAGGGACTGGGATGAGAAGTGACACTCCAAGGTCAAAGGGAGGACAAATGCTTTCCGAATTTTTGTCTGGTTCCCAGCCTGGTCTAAGTCATACATTTTGTCACCCAGTATGCTTTCATTTAATTTACTATTTAATATACTACCTCCTCATTCTAATAAAATAATGCACATATAATGACTGATCAATGTCTGAAGAACAATTTTCAGTTGTGTTTAGAAATTAAAGGATTAGTCCAATTATTAACATCCAGCATGTTGCCATTTAAGTTATTATCTGAGCAATTTAGTATGAGTTGGACTCAGTGACTACACCCTCTGCTTTATCCTCTGTGCAATTAGACTCAAAGACAAGCTTGAATGCCGTGACCAAAAACTGTAGCTAGGGCTTTTAATTTTTTTTATCATATTGACAAAAAACCCAGCCTCTTAATTGATTGTAATTAATGTTGTCACTCTACAATTAGGTAGCTGAATTGGCTGCATTAATAAATCCAATAAACTAACAAGATTTGACCATTCATGTGCGTGGGCAGAGGGCAGAGTTGTATCACAAAAGAAGGACTATCAGCATTCAGTTTCCTATATATTTTGTCTGGGTTAATCTTTTTGTTTTTAATTTTTACAATAGGCCTCATGTGAACAAAGTTTGCGTAGTCATCCCAAGAAGTCTATTTGCCATCCTACCCTGAAGGATGAGATCTGGAATCATTTTTTGCATGAATGCAGGAGGTAGAAGGGACATGTGGATCCATGCCATATTTCAATGTTGTGGGTAGAGATGGGCACGACTCAAAAAAATGGTGTTTCGTTTGTTGTTTGTCGTTTAGGGGGTCCGTTTTGGTTCGTTTTTGTTTTTCGTGAATTTTTGCAAAAAAAATCGTTTTCGTTTCGTTATGTAATGAAATGAAAAAACAAACATGAAAATGAAAAATTGCTGTTTCGTTAGCATTCATTACAGTTCAATGTATTTGCCGCAACGAAAACGAAATGCACGACAAAATTTCTGGTGTTTCAGTTCGTTTCGTTTCGTTTGGGAGACAAAATTCGTTTTTTGGTTCATTACGTAATGAAATGAAAAAACGAAAATGAAAGCAAAAAATTGCTCGTTTCGTGCCCATCTCTAGTTGTGGGTGGTGGGGCTAAATGGGCTGCTTCAACTTGGTACACATGCAATTTGTCCAAAATCCTTCTGATGTTCGCAAATGCCTTCTGCAACATGCTGAAGCTAATTGTTGATAAGTAGAGATGGGCATGAAATGGAAAAACGCTGCTTTGTTTCGTTCCTTTTTGTCCTCACACATTTTGTTTTGTTTTGTTTCATATGAATTTTTTTGTAAAAATTCATATGAAACAAAACAAAACAAAAATTCATATGAAACAAA
>JAHTLZ010000010.1:55184754-55261466 GCA_023846285.1 Phrynocephalus versicolor | reverse complement strand
TTCTTCTTCTTCTTCTTCTTCTTCTTCTTCTTCTTCTTCTTCTTCTTTTGTCACCTGTCTCTCTTCTTTTGTGTTCATTATTTTTTTTAATTCAGCATTGGACTTGAAGCACAGACATGATTACAAATATAAGACCTGCCAAAGTTGCACCAATATTTCTCTTACACATCAAAGACTATTATGAAGTCATGTCTGCTTTGTATTTCCACTGACCTTTCTCTGTGTTCTTCTGCGTCAATGGCCTGAGCGAGTTTGCTTTTTTGTCATTATTAAAACACAGCTGCCAGTTGTATTAAAACAGATTTCTTCTTTGATCTTACTTTTTAAAACGCTGCTTTGTTTTATCACCTATTCCAAAGCTTTAAAAAGTAGCCTCCAGATTATATACTGCTAAACATACCAAAGTGCACTCCTTTTTCTATTATAACAAGGCAAAAGAATTAAGGAAGGACTAGAATCTTGTTTTGCAATTGTCAGGGCATAAACAGATCATGAGGCCATACTTGCATGGAGTCTGTTGTCCAGCATGAGAGCCAAACCATGCCCTCAGAGATCCACAGATCATCACTACAGAAATGTATATGCTATTGTGGACAGGTTCCTTAGGCACCAACTTGCAGCTGATTCAAAAGGAATAAGAGTTCTGGAAGTTGATTCAGCTCCAGGCTTTCAGAAGGGCTGCCTTTCCTCTTCCATACAAGTCCGCCTGAGTTCTGAAATCTTCAGCCAAGACACTTCTTTCCATTCTAAAATACTCAACATGGATGGAGGTAGAAGATAGACCGACCTTCCCTCTCCTGCTTATCCTTCTGCTGCCGACTGTTAAGACTTTCTATTGTTGGAGGGACTAGGAATTGGGGTTATTCCCTTTTTAGTGCTGAGAAAGTTGTGGGGAGAGCAGCGCAACCTCACTCCTTTTCTTGTAAGAGAAGAATCACCAGTCTCAATAATTAGTTGAAGGGACAAAAAAAAATTCCTCTTCAAGTTCCATGTCCTCATAGAAGGTTGTCAATCAGTAGCACAATCTGTTTTTTATCTATAGCTGTTCTAAATAGAGAAGCTGTGCCCACCGTGAACCACTGGCTTAAATTCTTAAGCCGGAATGTTCTTCTATGCCCTGGCCCACACTTCCCATCTATTTTTCCTTGAAGGATAACCTGCAACAGATGGCATTTGTTATTATGCATTATGTGACCAAAATATTGCAATTTTCTTCTGTATGGATATGTGGATACAGGAAACAAAACAAAACAAAACAAGAACCCTGTAGTTCATGGTGTTAGTCTTTTGTTCATATAGGACAAAGTTGTATCCCAACATATTTACATCTGGAGAGTGGAAAGAAGGAGTGTTGAGTGCAGGCTAATCCCAAACTTTCCTTGTATCAGAATAATTTTAGCTGAAAACTTCTGAGAAGTGTTGCTGTTAGGTAACATAGGGGGGAGGATCATATATAACACTCTCAGTTCTTTACTGAAAATGTAGGGGTATACCTGTAAACACAATTAACTTCCTAATGGTTGCACAAGTTAAATGGCACTAGTAACTTGAAGAAAGATCAGCTTTTGTCCTAAGACTCTTGGTATGAATATTTACAAAGTCATCTTGAAGTCTTCAACTTACTAGGATGTACTTTCCTTTTTAAAAAATTGGTTTTCAACAGGGCTGCTTGCACTCAGGTCCCTTAACATCTGGGACTCCAGCTGCAATGCTTTCACCTTGCTCCCCACTCTCCTGTGCTCACTGCTGAACCTGAATTGTCTTTATGACAAGATGACAGCAGTCATGGGTGTTTACAGTTAATTTGTTGTGACTATCTGAACATAAACTAAAGCCTTCAATTCCCAACTCTAGAGGGGGGGGGACACCCTGTTTCCCCTCTCTTATATGGTGAGAAATTAATCCAAATGTCTTGAAACTAGCATGTATCCTTAGAAGACTGTGGCAGAGAGCTTCCCCAGTATTTTAACTTGTAGGCTGCCTTTGCATGTCCCTGTACAGAATCCATATCAGGCTCCTCATGCAGTGGTCCTTGAATAGCACAATGGAGCCTAGCCTCCTCCTCACTTTCAGTCGTCTTCACTTCAATCATTTGTGTCAGTTTCAATAACCTAAATGCTAAAGAACCAAACTTTGTTGGAGGAAACGATGTTCTTATACAGTGGTTCCCCGCCCTTTCGCGGTTCATATATTGCGGTCCTGCTATATCGCGGGACCAGAGTATATTAAAAAGCCCCCCTGGGTTAAGGGGGAAAAGGCCTGTTTCAGGCCTCCCATACTTACCCCCAAACTGGCGCCGCCCTGAGTACCTCCCTGCAAACCAGAAGTGACTTCCAGTAAACCAGAAGTGACTTCAAGATCACTGAAAATCATTTCTGAGGCCTCCGGTAAGTCCAAGAGCCCCCGGCTAGGTGCCCTAGGGCCGACCTGACCTGCATCTTCATATCACAGATTTCCAGTTATCGCAGGTTGGGTCAGGTGGGATCCCTAACCCTTGCAATAGGCGGGGGGGGAGGTCACTGTATTCTGATCATTCTCCATTCAGGAAGGAGTTTCTCACATGAAGGAGAGCAATATATATAAAATTTTCAAGGTTGCATTTGACTTCTTGGTAGATGCAAATACCACATTACACTGTCTTGTTTAGTGTTAACTAGAGATGGGCACGACTTAGCGGTATTTTCGTTTTCGTTTCCGTTTTTCGTTTTCGTTACGGAAGCGAAACGAAAACGAAAATCGGCACCAACCTGGACCGAAAACGGAAACGAAACGACTAATTTCGAGCCAATTTTCGTTTTTCGTTACTGGAAAAGCACTCAATTGAGCTAAATGGGGAGAAACGAAAAAAATTTCGTTTTTGTTTTCGTTTTTTCATTTTCGTTACGTAACAAAACGAAAACGAAAAATTTTGAAATTAGCCCACGAAAACGGAAACGAAACGACTCAGACCCTAGCCGAAAACGAAAATGAAAACGAAACTTTTTTTCTGAGTCGTGCCCATCTCTTGACTCTCCAATCCATATGAATAAACCTGGGAAGGCAGAGAGTTCCTTCAGTATTCCATGGAGAAAGGAGTGATGAGAAAGTGTTCATTTCTGGACCAAAAGCAGGAATGATCCACACGATGATACAACATTGGCTAGACTCCTACTAGTTATGCCCACATGTGAGTACCCACATGGCATAACTCGGTGTAAATTTTAGCTATGAATTATCATAGGATAAAAAGCTGGTTTAGGCATTTTCTACTGTTCACTACTTGTGTGCCTCAGCACACAGTAGCAAATGCCTAACATTAATGTCTTGCAGGATACTGTGATAGAGTTACATCAGCATAATTTTTCAATTGGATTCAATACCCAGCTCTTATTTTCTGTTACTCTCTCATTTGGCTAATTACCCAGTGGACTTGCTCCCTGTTCTGACCTTGGCTTGGTCTTTTTTTTCAGTTTCTAAGCTATCAACTTTGTTTACTGTTGTGACTTGACCTTGTCACAGAGACTCAGAGACTCAGAGACTCAGCTTCTGTCCACCTGTCACTCCCTGTGGGGCTTGCCAGTGTAACCTAAGTGGTTGTACAGTGTGCTCAACACCTGCTTCTGCCACCACAATACCTACCTAGCAGACAACTTATATGTCTTTGAGGCAATTAGGTGCTATAAAATATCTGTAAATGACCATGCAGATGATTCATTCTCCCCAGAGACTGAACCAGGAGTAGGATCTATGCTTCCGACTTAAGATGCCAACACAGCGAAAGAAATGTGAAATTATTTGGGCACATTTCCAGGTCTCTTTGGTTTCTTGTTTCCCTTTTTGTCTTAAGAGGTCAGAAGTGAAAAGGAAAATGGCTGCATAAATAACCAGATGTGACCATGCAAAGTTTGCTTAATTCCACCTGCAGAGACAGTGTCTCTGAGGAGAGAAAGGAGAATTGGCTTGCCCATTTGCAAAGGAAGCTGACCTGCTTTTACCATGGAAACCCATCATAATGCTAAGCTTGAAGAGCAACTGTCTGACCTGACTTCCTTCTAAATACAAGGAATGATAAGCAGTTCAATATTGCTGCATGAAAGATGGAAGAGACCAGTGGTGCTCATTATTACCACATCATGGAGCAAAGGAAAGGTGTGGGAACTGGATGAGCAAGTGGAACAAGGAGAGGATGTCCAGATGGTCACCACCTAAATACTTCTCCATACATCTATGCAAAAGTGAACCCAAGCACAGAGGTATTTTTCCACTGAGGAAGCCATGCTCTCATTTAGCATAGTACAAAGGAGATCCATCTTGCAAGGGTTTCTGTGTCAGGACTGGACCCTACAATTAGGAAGAACATGACACTTCAGCTGGGACACAGTGACAGTAAATTGTTAATTAATTTAGTCTTGCAGTTGTGGTCCCCAAGAGAAAGGGTACTTTTGGGATACACTACCTCTCAAGTTTTGCTCACCCCACTCACTCACTTGGAGCGGGTAGGGGGCAGCTACATTAAAACTGTTTTCATCAAAATGAAAGATGCTTTCAACAACTTTTAAGGTGTTACTGAAATAATTCATGTTTCTTTTAGATGCTGTTGCAACCCAATATTTATGTAATTCACTGTGTTTAGCTACAGGAGAGTTGTGTTATTATGTCCTAACAATGTTTCCAAAAAAAAAGAAAGAAATAAAGAAAGAAAGAAAGAAAGAAAGAAAGAAAAGAAAAGAAAAGAAAAGAAAAGAAAATCCCTTACCAGTATTGCTTGTGTGAACACCCTATCTTCCCCACATCCTCCAAAGCTGTCACAGCTGGTCACATCAAACAAGGAAAGGGGACGGAATGACTCAGTTTCATTTCTTTACTCCAGGCACACTTGTTCCCATGCAGGCCCTGTAGTCCTTGGTCCATCTGCCCTCCCACTTCCCTGCCTTCTCTCTTCTGACAGAGCAGAGGACCAGTTTTGTTGTTTGCACCTTGCCTTGCTGACTGGACACATAGAGGTGCAGCCAAGCCTGCCCAAGTGATGTGGTGGGGAGGGGAGGAGTCAGGCAAAGCTGCTGACTCACCTTGCTCAAAGTCTAGAACAGTGTAGCACAGAGTAGAACAGAGAAAGAAGACATAAGGAGAGGGCTTAAAATCCTATACCATGAAACCTCTAGAGCAGTGGTTCTCAACCTGTGTGTGCCCAGATGTTCCTGGACTGCAACTCCTAGAAGCCTTCACCACTAGCTGTGCTGGCCAGGATTTCTGGAAGTTGCAGTCCAGGAACATCTGGGGACCCACAGGTTGATAACCACTGGTCTGGAGTCTTTTCTAGTCTGGGCTCCACAACCACCTGAGATTCGGGCTCCAGCAGTAGATATAGTACTCTGGGCACAGTGACCAGTTCTGTGAGCTTAGATTGGATTCCCCATTTGCCATGGAATTCAGAAATCTCACTGGTTGTATTAATGAAATATTTTTAAAAGACACACTCCTGGGAATAATTCCAAGAACCTTCCAATGAATGCTATTACCATGGAAGCTGGCCTTCAATATCATTCGTTTAAAATTGTGTGGAGCTTTACCCGACATAATGAACAATGGTGCATTTATTTTCAGTGGCTTTTTCTTACACTGCAGTCCTTAAAAACTAAGTTGTGTGACTTCTGCATATTTTCTTGTTGAAGGCTTTCTGACGAAGAGCACACCTGGGAAATAATGTGGGGGTAGTGGAAAGGAGTCCGATTGCAAGAGGTTTGCCAGTGTGTAGATCAATTAATGTAACAAGGAGGCTCTGAGGACTTATCTGGGAAAGGGGGGAGATATAACAATGGCTAATTAATTTCATGGGTGTAAATGCTTTTCCTTGTGGGCCAGGTTTTCCTTCTGGTTTACAGGAGAGAAAAGTAATTAACGAGAATGGAGATTAGGAAAATAGGAGACAACAATAGGAATGGAAGGAGTTAAAGGGCATCTTGAACAACAGCCTGTTTGAATGAATGCAAGCACACAAAGTAGTAGCTAGCATACTAGAAAAACCCAGATGAACACTAGAGAAACCTTAAGTATTTTGCATCACACATTGGGCCCCAGCCCTTGCTGCTAGAATCTCAGGTGCACAAGGCTAAAATGGCAGCGGTGGCAACAACAGAACATCTAACCATGAATCTGGGACATCATGAGGCTAAATCAAACAATGGCCTTACATCACATTTTCAGGAGAGAACATAGAAAGATTTGCTTTTTTTGCACCAAAACTCCTGAAATCCTTCCACCAGGAGCTTTCCAAACTTCTTTTCAGAAAGATCATCACAAAGCATGCAATGTTTTTAATTGAAACAATTGATTCCATTTATAAGCACATGCATACTTAAAGGGTTCTGTGGAACCTTAATGGATGGTCAAGTTTGGTCCATCACAAGGTTTCGTACCTTGCTGGCCCACTTCTTCTGGAGCATTTCATGACTGTAGTCCACAAAGCCATCCACAAAGCCAGACTGCATGAGCATCTCTCCAGCTCCAGAAGACTTACTGTTTTGTTCTCATACAGTTTGAGATCGGTTACACGAGAGGGCCCCTGCCAGGGTTGGAGTGTGGCATCTTACATGGTTTCTCTTCCACTCTGCATATAAGCAACCACCAGCTTTGAAGGTGCCAACTCACTCTTTGCTGAGACAGATTAACAAGGCAAATCCTGTCCCCCAAAACTTAAAGCCCTCATAAACTTTTCTTTTAGTTGTTAGAAGCGCTTCTAAATCAAGCTTTCTCCTCCCCCTCACTTCAAATTTGCTACCCTAACTGGAAACCTGAGGCAGCAGAGCAAGGCAAATCCTGTCCCCTCAGACCAGAGCTGGGGCCCTGACATCTCACAATCCTCTTCCAGCTGGTTTTCCCTGAGGGATAAACAGGAGCCTGAAGTAACCCATGAACAGTCAATTACATGCCCAAGATTGAGCAGGGATTTGTTTTTCTTCCTGCATTCATATCATAATACTTCTTCCTGTTTCCTGTCTAGAAGGAACTGCAGCCATTAATCCTTCGGAAAAGCTCATGTGCTGAAAAACCATCTGTCAGAGTCCCAGTGATGCCCAATAGAGATGGGCACGACTTGGCGAAATTCTTGTTTCCGTTTCCGTTCCTCGTTTCCGTTACGCAACGAAACGAAGAATGACAATTACTCCGCCAGAACTCGAACTCAAACCGAAAAAAGAAAAATTGGGTGGTTTCTGGGGGGGGGGTGTCCTCGGCCTCCCCCCCTCCTGTCCTGGGCTGCTCTGGTGGAGGAAATCCTTGTTGTCTCGCAGTCGCTCGCCGCAACAAGCCGGACTCGCTGCCGGCCGCCGCAATTCAAGCGGCACAGAAAAAAGTTTTAAAACCCCCGCCCCGATTCCCAGCCCAAAAAGCAGGCGAAAATATGCCTGCCTGTCTGAGAGGGCACCTACCAGAGGGGTGGTTTCTGGGGGGGGGGTCCCCGGCCTCCCCCCTCTCCTGTCCTGGGCTGCTTGCACCAGGCTGGGGGGGGTATCGTCGTCGTCTCGCCAATCGCCATCGCCAACTCGCCAAGTGGCGGCACAGAAAAAAAGTTTTAAAAATTAAAAAAAACCGATTCCCGGCCAAAAAAGCAGGCGAAAATATGCCTGCCTGTCTGAGAGGGCACCTACTAGAGGGGTGTTTTCTGGGGGGGGGGGGGTCCCCGGCCTTCCCCCCCTCCTGTCCTGGGCTGCTCTGGTGGGGACTCACAACTTCGCAAGCAACAAGCCGGACTCGCCTCGTCATGCCATGTGGTGCGGGCGGGGAATCGAAAATGGGGCGGCGCGGCAACCGCAATATTTTTTTTGAAATCGTGGTCCAAAAACACACACAAGCACCTCAAAAACATGCAAAAATTGCTATTTTAAAACTGCCAGAATTTTTACAGTAGCAGTGGGTTTTTCTTGCAACAAAATGTCTCCTCTGTCCTCTCTCCATTTATTTTATTTTATTTTATTTTATTTTATTTTATTTTATTTTATTTACACCTACACAATGATGGGCTGGCCATGGGAGTGACCATGCAAATTTTTGGAGCCATTCCACCAATCGCATGGCCTCTTGGCCAGGTTGACCACAGAGACTTCTGGGATGTGCCAATCGGGCATAAAAAGCCCACTAACCGTAGCCCGAACCCGAACCCGAACCCGAAGCCTAACCCATACGCCAGTACACTGTCCTTCTAAGTGGGTCAGAGAGGCACCCAGAGGTGCACCCCAATACTCACCATAACCTTACCTGTAACCCTAAGCCTAGCCCTTGCGCTAACCCTAACCCTAAAGCCAGATCTGCGTACTCACATTGCACTACACGCAAGTACGTTTCCCTTCTGAGTGAGACACAGCGAGTGCAAAGAGTCTGCCAGTCCGTCACTTGTGGCTCTGGCTGACTCCTGCAGCAGCATTTGTGTGCCATGCAAACCCTGCCCGAGTGCCTGTGTCTCACTGACTGATGCAGGGAAGGCACCCCAAAAAGAGGGGTGCCTCTGCCAGTCTGCTGCGTCTACAACTTGGTATGCATATCCATATGGCTATGCATGCCCTTTTGTAGCAGCGCTGGCGGGTGAGGATAGGAGGCACCCACCCCAGAGAGGTGCCTCCAGGAGCCCGCTACCCCCCTAAACCAGTATAAGGACAGACGAAAAACTGAAAAACGAAACGACAATTTTTTGCAAAATTTCGCGAAAAACGGAAACGAGCCGAAACGGGCCGCCTCCGACACACGACAACTCGAAAATGTCATTTTCCCTAGTCGTGCCCATCTCTAATGCCCAATAATGTTCACCCTTCCTCTAGAAGTGGCACTCTTTTTCTCCTTTCCATTTCTATTACATTCTCTTTGAAAACTAAGCATCCTGCATGTCTCAGCTTCTAACTTTAGCACAGAAATGCATACACTTTTATGTTCCTTTTCAATTGTCTCAGCAGCATGTGCTTTCCCCCATTGGCCTTTTGGTTGACTGCCTATCATGATCTACCATGTGCTTCTGCCCTATTTGCAACCCCCTCCATTTGAATGATCAAAAAACCCTGTTCCCTCTCATTCCCCAGGGATGATTCATCCTGAGCCAAAAGACACCAGCTCCTCTTGGCTTTTCCCCAGGGGATCAGTTTAAAGGCTATCCTGATACTTTTTAATGTTAATTCAATTCTTCAGAAACCTTCCAGTTTATGAATGTGGGAATGTGCCTCTGTATCTAGGATTCAAAACATCAGGAAATGGCCTGATATTGCTGCACAGAATCATGCCTGTGTTGCCAGCAGGAAAAAAAAGATGCCATGCTTCACAGAGCAAAGGGCAGCCTGAATGTTGATAGTGCCAATGGTGGCAGTCAAGATGGTCTCTACAGGATACTCTCTTGTGCTCACTGCCATTCACAAAGAGACACCAAGCAAGGGAAAATCCCAGAAGTAGATTCCTTCGCCCCCCCATCACCTAACCATTTCTCACACAAATACAAATAAATTCCCAGCGCTAAATTGTTGACAATGGTAACATCTGACTCCTTTCACAATACCTGCAAACTTTTGTCAACTTATAATTCTCCCTCACCCTTGGAGATGTTGTATCATCTGCCTGGCAAGCCTGTACCATGCATGCTCCATTTGTAACCCAATCATTGTTTTTCTCATTTGATTCCCCCCCCCATTTTTTTAAAGATCAGTATTTAAGTCCTTATAGCATAGACTCCTTTCAAATTAAAAATTCTCTTTCAAGATAAGCAAAACTTATCTTTTCAGTTTATATGAGCTATTTTAAATCTACTTGCTGAATAGCTTTTTCTACTACATTTTCCAATTTACTTGCATATAAATCTCTGTGACAGTCTCTCACTGAAGATAGGAGGCTGGCAATGTATAATCATATATAGAGTATATGTCACAATTATACTACTAAGTTATTATACTCTATACATGATTCCTTTAAAAGCACCTAGACCAGGGGTGTTCAAACTTTTTGCAAGGAGGGCCAGATTTGGTGAGGTGAAAATGTGTGGCGGCCGACCATTCAACCACAATTGGCCCCCGGGCCAGTCTTTGGACAAGTCTCTATAACATGCAAAGAGGCAGGGAGGATGCTGCAGCAATGGAGTCGGAGGCAGGTAGGCTGGGAAGGTGGGTGGGTGGTGGTGGACAGAGGCAGGGAGGGCAGGCAAAACAAAAAACTGCAAGCTGATGCCTCCATCCGGAATGGGGAGGGGCCAGCTGGCGAGGATGCATGACAGGCTGAGCCAGTGGGGAGAAGAGGCCACGAGCCACTCGAAATTTGTAAACGGGCCGCATTTGGCCCCCGAGCCTGACTTTGGACATGCCTGACCTAGACGCTTACTTCACATCCTTCCTTGTTCTGAGATTTCATTTGTTTCATGATAACATTGTTCGCGGTCACGTGGTCTTGTCCCGGTTCTGTCCCTGTTTCTGTTTACCCACGGGCGTGATTGGTGGTATCGTGATGACTGTTACTTCACGTCCTTGTTTTGTAACAAAATCTGCACTTCCCTGCCTTCATCCCCCTCTTTTTCTGGTCCGACCTTCCATTTTTCGATATTTCAATTCTCCATAACTTTGCCTTTCATGTGTAAAGCAGCAAAGTTCAAGGTTTTAAGCCTTCTTCCCTCTCTGCGATGCATTGTTTACGCCATTGGGATTGTACTGGAGAATGCAGCTTCACACTCCTGCCACTAGATGGAGAATGTGCACGTTGTGTGATGAGCCTTTTTTCACGAGCTCTCATCTCGAAACAAGAACCGAGACAAGATAATTCCTGAGGTCAGGGAGAGGTATGGCTCATCATGCTTAAATCCCAGTTCAGGGGGCGTGGTCGGGATGAACTCCCGTCATCACGCAATGGACGTGCAGTAAGATTTTTTCGTACTGGTCCCAAGCAGGATTGTGAACCACGATGAGAGGGACGTGAAGTAACTGTCCTAGTTCTTGATCTGGGTACAGTGACAGTTCATGATCTGGGGCAGATAGGCTATACTTACATTTTTGCTACATTTACATTACATTACTCTTGAGTCTAGAGGTTTCATGGTCTAGGATTCTGCACCTTCTCCTTATGCCTTCTTTCTCTGTGCTACTCTTTTATTTTCCATATCTATGTTTATATCTCCATGTTCCAGTATTTCTAGAAAAAATAGATCCTTTAATGTATCAAGCTATGCTTACTATGACAGGAAATTGGATTTTTGTTATTCATTGATTTTGCTTTCTAACTTGGGTGGATTATGGATGTCTTTATGCAACAAGTATAAATCACCTCCAGAAGCTGGTGTTATACAAACTTTTTAAAATGTTACTTTTGGGCTATAACTTTCAGAATCGCACACCAGAATCTCCCAACTACCAATGAGAGAGATTCCCAAGGTCTGGATTTGAGGTGTTCCTGTATTGACTGTAAAATTTGGTGGCAACTTTGGAAGCAAATTTAGAAGATCCTGCTCAGGTAAATTATCTGCAGACATATAAGGTGAAACTTAAAGGAAAAACGCAAACATGTTTACTAAGATTTCTCAGGAGAAATTTCACACATCTCTGCCCTAAATAATTTTCCCTATACAACCAAAACTGCAGTGAAAGTTGTGTGCATTTTGTAAGAGGTTAATGTACTGAATTTTGCAACACTATGTAAGCAACATCTGCTGAAGACTTTGGGTACTCTTCATCTGAATAAAAATCGGATATAGAAAAGCAACAAATTTTCTTTTAAAATTCCGTTTTTAATAATGAAGAATATGTTTTGTTCAGTAATTTTCCAGAGAGAGTACCAGTATGGCTTCAGGCATAAAAATCCATTAACACAAGCAGATGTACTTCTTGCATAGAATTTCTCAATATGTCATCCAACCTCTTTGTTGGGCTGGCTTTTAGGGAATAGATAGTGCTCTTGACTAAACTGAGATATGAGCATAGATGGGATGAGAACAGCATAGCAAACTCAAGGTATTGACAACTCCTCTTCAGTACAAACCAGGACCAGAGTAAATTAGAGTAGAGTAATTCCCTGCCATTTTGCGGTTCATGTACTGCAGGACTGCTATATCGCGGGACTGCAGTACATGCCAGGGATCCAGCTGATTAGCACTTTATTACCCCACCCCAGTGCCAATCAGCTGTAGCCGGGCTGTGGGGAAGGGGGAAAGTGGCACACTGCATCTTTGGAGCCCTTGTGGGGGGGGAGTGGCGTGCCACTTTTAAAAATCCCTTGGAGATTTTTAAAGTGGTCAGGAGCCTCCATGACTGGAAGGGATTTTTAAATGGGCACTCCGCTCCCCACTCCCACTGCAAGGACTCCTGAGAAGTGGCATGGCCCTTTTTAAATGCCTTCCAGTTCCGGGCCATTGAAATGCATTAGTTCAATGCATGTCAATGGAGAAATTTCCCCCCATTGGAATACATTGAGCCAATAAATTCCAATGGAGAAAAAATTATCCATTGAAATGCATTGAGCCAATGCATTTCAATGGAGATTGCGGGGAAGTGCTGTTCCCAAGCCAGTGCCAAGCAGTTGATTGGCGCTGGCTGGGGGAGGAGTGCCTGCAGCAAGCGATGGTGGTGGATCAGTTCATTCACCTCCGGTTACATGGGCTGCTGGATGGCTTTTTAAAAAGTCTTCCAGCAGCCCGGGGAAGCAGCGGTGGCGTGCCTCCCCCCTCAGCCCCCACCCAACCTGCATCTGCATATTGCGGATTTTCAGTCAGCATGGGTTGGGTGGGTCCCTAATCCCCATTTGTAATTTTTTAAATTCTGTAATATCCCAAAGAGAATATCCAAGTCAGATATGTTGTGTGTGTGTTTTTTGAGTCACTTCAAATAAGTGAGTTTGGAGAAAGACATTTTCTGAGGAATTAACAATAACCCCAGAATCTCTTAGTCAGTGTGAGTATTCTGGTAGCAATCGTCGTTTTTTTTAAAATCCTCTGAAAATGCTTAGTGAGGATAGTCCACATGAATAAAAAAGTCTGGGTGTTTTTCAACTCCCCTTCTGGTACATTACCATCCAGAATCAGTGAACTGCATTGGACATGGCAGTTCTGGAGATGTGCAGCCTTGCTCTTTGTGTCACAACAACAGTCCCTATGAACAACATAAATCAAGGTGATGTACTGGCACCCAAAGCTAAAGAAGGATTGCTCTATGATTTAGTATCAACAAGATCTTAGATTTACAGTGCCATACAGGTTGTTCATATGCCAACAAGAGAGCTCAGAAAGCTGCCTGGTGTGTGTTGGAGATGTGCCCTGTGTCTGGATCACACCAGATGTCTGTCTAGGCCATCATTATGTTTCTTGCAACAACCAACAAGGTGCCCACAAAAAGCCCACTACCAAAACACAATAATAACTGCTTCCGCTGGTTGCTTTAGTAAACCAGATTGATACTATGAATTGATATTAGCAAACCACTGTCCTTACACAGTTGGTGTAGTTTTTATGCAATGTTTACAGGGAGCCACCCTACCTTTGTTCTGCTGTAAAGTAGTGAGCTACAGCCATAGCTATTGTTTGGGTGTGTTGGGGGCGAAATTCACAACCACCCAGATAAATGTTATTGTAACTTGTTTCAAAAGTAGCTCATTAGGAAAGCAAGCTATTTCCAAGCTATAGGTTTGGGTACAGTTAGTAACAGAGATAGCCATGAACCACAAACATGGCAGTTTGTCTTGGTCTGTAGAAGTCCACAAGCCACACATTTGCCAACTTTCCCCAAACAAATCACAAATCACAAATCAGTTTGTCCAGGAAATAAATTCAGTTGTCTCTTGCCCCTCACCCACACAGTCTGCCCCTGCCCGCTTTTCAGTGCCCTCATTGCTTCTCTACCTTGTTCTGACTTCTGGGAGCCTGTTCTATTCTGATGTCCACAGGGATGCCCACCTCACTGTTTTCTGTGATCCTCTCGGTGGTCTTGGGCATGTAAAAGACATCAGTGACAAGAATAATGTTCAGTGTGGTTGGCTGATAGTGCAAGCAGGGAGAGTTATAGAAGGGAAAAGAAAGAGGAAGAGACTGGAGAGTGTGTTCATACCTAAATGTTTTCTTCTTTATTATTTTGTTTATTATTACCAACTGCCATTATTTCATTTTACTCCATTGGCCAACGTTTCCTCCAATAATGGGTCTTTCTAGGGGCACCTCCTTTTGTGGCTATAAATTGGAAGTCCCAAATTGCTGAACTGGGGAGGGGTGTGGAGGGCAGGCAGCTAAAGATGGTGGATTGGTGAGTCTGGTTTCTCTAACTTGTTTAGGGGCCATTATACCACTGCTGGAATCCCCAAACTGTACACACCATGAAACAACTTGGTTCATTGGAAAGCTCATGAAAGATTGTGGTTTATGATTCATGAACCACAAGCCATGATAAACCACAGGATTCCCAGTTCATGCACATCTCTAATGTTTACACTTCAGAACTGATATTTATTTATTTATATTTGTATTTGTAGACCGCTGACTTTCCCAGGGGAACTCTGGATGGTTAACAACATAAAACAAATAAAATGAACCCATAATAGGAACAAAGAGACAAATACAACCACATCAGTAAAAAACTAGAAGAAGAAAAAAATATCATAAAAATATAAAAATATAAGATGGCAGCAAAATAAGATGAATAGGTGAGCAAACAAGAAAAACACAAGAAACATTCCTCCTCCTAGTCTCTGAACACAGCTGTAAAAAGCCATGTTTTCAACACTTTCCTAAATGCCAAGAGGGGAGCCATGGTCCAGGTTTAGCTAGGGAGCTGGTTCCATCAGGTAGGACTGGCAACTGAAAATGCATGGTTCCTGGTGGAGGTCTTACGTGCTTCCCTGGGAGTGGAAATTCTAAGCATTTGGACCTGAGATAATCTCGTGAGCCAGGCCAAGGTGGATCTTGGGATGATATGCTGCATCAGATATTCTGGACCCAAGTCATGGAGATTTTTGTAAATAAAAACCAATACCTTGAACCTTATTCAGGAGGCAACAGGTAGCCAATGCAGGCGGGCCAGAATGGGAGTTATGCAGTCATATCTTCCCACACCAACCACCAATCTGGCTGCTGCATTCTGTACCCACTACAATCGCCAAGTTAGGATCAAGGGAAGCCCCATGTGAAGTACGTTACAGTAATCTATCCTAACGACAACCAGTGCTTGCACAACTGTCCTTAGGAGGTCACCGTCAAGATATGGGCGAATCTGGGTGAGGACCCTTAGGTGGAAAATAGCCAACCTGGAGTCAGCACAAATCTAGGCAACCAATCCCAACAACTATGAGCCTGCCCTTTGATACTGTGGTTGATAGTATCAAAGGCTGCAGACAGATCGAGGAGGACCAACAGGGTAGAGCAACTCCTGTCAGCCACCCTCAAAAAGTCCCATGCCACAGCCTAAACCTGGACTGGAATGGATCAAGTACGTGGTCTTCCTCCAGGAGTTGCACGGCGGCAACCCACTCCACCACCTTGCCCAGGAAGGGAGCATTGGCAATAGAATGATAAATGTTAGAGGTGGGCAAGAAACAGAAAACCCATGGTTCGGGTTTGTCTGTTTCGGGCCCACCCTTGGTTTGGTTTGGTTCGGGTTCTTACGCATTTACAAAATATTCGTACAAACCCGAACCAATCCGAACCGGTTTGGGTTGACTTACTGGATGGTGGGGGTGCGATCCTGGCCCCGGTGTCAAGGGCTTTTTGAGGTGCTGGCTTCAGGCCACAGCCTCATTTTTTATTTTTGTTTTCAAGTGGCAACCCCGCAGCCCCTGGGGCTGGGTCGGTGCTGATTCTTTTTAAAAGAAATTTCTTTATTTTAGAGCACTGACCTGGCCACACCTAGGGCCTGGTCGGCGCTCCTTTTTAAATTTGATTTGATTTTGGGGGGGCTTTTAAAAGTCCCCATTAGGGGCTTTTGGGGTGATGGCCCCAAGCCAGTGCCCCATTTTTTTAAAAAAAATTTTTTTAGCGCCGACTGTGCGGCCCCTTGGGGCAGGTCGGCGCTGATTTTTTAAATTATTTTCTTTATTTTAGAGAGCCAACTCAGCCACCCCTGAGGCCAGGTCAGTGCTCCTTTTAAAATTTATTTATTTGATTTTTATTTGATTTTTTTTGCATCTAAAACTCCCCGCCAGGACCAGGAGGACTGCGGCGATGAGGACAAGGTGGGGGGGGGGTAAACGAAAAACAAAGCAAATGAGCTGAAATTTCCATTTCGTTTTGTCTCATTTTTCTTTGATGGGTTGGTTCGTTATTCGGTTCATTAGCTAACGAAATGAATAACAAATAATGAAATGAAATAAAAGTTCATTTCGTGCCCATCTCTAATCGTTGTTCATATCATCCACAGCCAGGCTGTGTTTTTAAAGAATGGGTCTTATTACTGTCTCCCTCAGGTGATTGGGAAAAATTGATAAGAGAAATCCATTCCGGAATGCTCCTCCCGGCACTCGTAATCAACCAGGAAAGGGCAGGGGTCGAGTGGGGAAGCCACCGCTCAGCCATGCACCAGTGCCCTGGAGGCATCCACAGCTGTTACAGGCACAAACTCAACAAAACAAGGAGAGCAAAGGGGTGAAGAGCTGGCAATACTCGAGGACAGATTAGTGGAACTGGAATCCAGACGGGTACGAATGGCCTCTATTTCAGATTTAAAATAGGCTGCAAATGACTCACTAGTGAAATAACTAGGAGGAGGCCCAGGCTGACCAGGATTGCTGAGGTTGCTAACCACCCAGAACAATTCTGCCTGGCTGTTTGAGGCCCCACCAATACATAGGAACACATAAGATATTTTAGCATCCCTATCCCCACAAACATAATGCCTGGTCAGCACATGAACTGCAACCTTGTTAGATGCTGTCCGGTCTTTCCTCCATCTGCACTCAAGCCTCCTACGTTCCTGCTTCATCAACCATAAACCACAGTGAAGGGCAGGCTCAGCACTGGAGGAGGTGCCTAGGGGCAATCCAGTCAACGGCCTGAGTAGCCTCCACATACCACCTTTCCACCAGGGCGTAGACCAAATCATCAGCCAGGCCATCCAGTAAGTTTCCAAAGGCATCTGAATACGAAGCAGGATCTAGAAGCCTCCAGGGACAGGCCCAAACTAGTGGGCCTGTCTCCCTGTGTGGTGGGGCAGCGATTGATAGGGAAAAGGTCAGCAAATAATGATATCTCCATGAAAGCAGTCTCCCAACCCCCAGATTAAGATCTGAAGTGGTTGCGGAAAATACCAAGTCCAGGGTGTGCCTGGCCCTATGAGTGGGGCCAGTAACATACGAGGACAGATTCATGAACTCCATTGACTCCATGAAACCCAGGGACACTCCAGACTGTCCATTCCTGGCATGAACGTTGAAGTCACCAACCACCAGAAGGCGGGGGACCTCAGCAGTGCTGCGGAGATGAACTCAGTGGGCTCTGGCAGGGAGAGAGCTGGGTTGCAGGGGCCACTGATAGGTGCAGGCATTCCATCCCATGGCTAACCAAAATAGTGGTTTTGCTGACAGAAAAGGCTTCTCTATAAACAATGGTCACCCCACCACCCCTTCCCTCTGACCTGCCCAGATGCTGAACCCAAAACCTGGGGGCAGGAACAGCTGAGAGAGAGAACCCCCACCCACCCAGGTCTTGGTGAAGCAAGCCAGGTTGGGCTGCTAATCCATAATCAGATGATGGATGAGAGAGATTTTATTATGGACTGACCTGGCGTTAAGCAGCAAACAGGGCAGGTTGGAGGCCCAGATGGGATGACTCCCAGATAGGTGACAGTGAACCAGGGGATCAGAATGGGGGACAGGCACAAGATGCCTGGTCTTAGTTCTTCTCACCCAATCAATCTGCTGGTCCCAAGCATAGCATCCATGGCCTGACACCACTGAAATAGGAGAAATCCTTGGGCTCGGAGGGCTCGACTGCTGGGAGGTGACAAAAGGAGGAGGTGCAACATAACAGTAAATATGATACAAAATCAAACCAACCAAATCAATCCAACCCTACCCACAGCATCAGGCAAGCATGCATTGAATGGATTAGGCAGGTAGTAGAAATCCAAGCACCATTCAAAACTTCGGTTACTCCAGGTGGTTCCAAGGTGCTCTAGACCACAAAGATATAATAACTAGGTCCAAGTCTCCAAGCAGCCTGTGGACAGATGATAAAAGAGGTAACAGGCAAACCCTCTACAGTGGGCAAGCTCAAAGATATCTTAATGCCTCCAAGAGAACACTCCATTGGGTCAGAGTTTCAGGATTCTCCAATACCAGAACTGTGAAGGCAAACTACGGGGCATCGCAGGACCAATGCCGTGAAGTGGCAAGATGAACACCGCCACCAGCCACCAGTCCTGGAGCTCCTTGATCAGCACCACCAGACCCCCAAACCGAAAGAGAGAAGGCACCAGCAGTGCAGACAATGATGACAGTAAAATGCCAAATGAGGAAGCAGCTGCCTAAACACCGACCAGAGGACTGCCATTTTCACACCCCGCAAACACAGCTGGGTCCATGGTGGTCTGCTGTCTCCCTCAAACACTGACTGGGCAACCACAAAGGGTCAGTCCCACCAGGAGCAAAACTGGGGTGAAAGGTCCACGAGGCACCCCACCATGGCCAGAGCAACCGGGAACCAGGAGCCAGGCCATGGCAATCCAGGCTCCCAGCCCAACTCTGCTTCTACTGTGAATTTTTATCTTGCTGAAAATTAGATAGATATATGCACTGTATTGCTGTGGTTTATTTATTTATTGGTGTGTGTGTGTGTGTGTGTGTGCGTGTGTGTGCGTGTGTGTGCGTCTGTGTCTATGTTTGTGTCTGTGTGTCACCCAATAGAAAATCACTGTTTCTCTTTGACTCCTGAAATAATTGTTTCTGTTTTAAATTATGTTAGGTTGATACATCTGAGTAGTCTTCAGGTAAATAATTGTGCCACTGGGTTCCTGATTAAGAATGCAATTTTATGTCAGGTGAATGCAGTTGGATCATGTTCAAGAATTGATTTTAGCATTGTTGTTATAATAGAGTAGCTTATGGAGGCCTAATGAACCAAACTGTCAATGAAGATCAATATAAATTTGAACCAATGAAAAGCATCCATTTAACCTTTGCACACTTTACATCACTTCTGGACTGAGTTGCATGCCACAGAGTGTGGCTTCCCTTTAGTCACTTCTCGCCTGCTTTCATAAAAATAGCACACAGAGTTCTTTTCTTTCTCAGAGGCTGATATACTGATGAGTTAATGTGGTCTCATCTGCTGCTGTGAGTTTGCTATGCTTTGTTTTTCAAATCCAATAGTGAATGCTAATGCTTTGAAAGGTTTTTCAGTTGTTGTTATAGGTATGAATAGACGGCTGATGAAGAGATATTCTGATAGATTCTAAATTTCTTGTTGAGCCTCTCAAGAGAAGAGCCAGCTTATGTGCCTTGGGCAAGCTGAAGAGTCTCAGAGTGCCCCTGAAGAAGAGAATGGCAAATACCAACTTATGTTTGCTAGAGATGGGCACGGAATGAACTTTTAGTTTGTTCCGTTATTCATTATTCATTTCATTATGTAACAAAAAGAATAATGAACCCCAGAGTGGATTTAGAATGAACCGAACAGAACTGAAAAAAATGGCGGCGCTGAAGATATCCCCTACCTGGTGCTGGTCCTGGAGGTCCGGTCTTCCTGGCTTCAAGGAGGGCCACCAGGGGGAAAAAAGCCAACGGCCTTAATGCAGGTGTAGCGCGGGCCATGTGGTCGGATCAGACTACCTGTCAGAGCGGATCGCCCAGCGATCAAGTTCGGCCCATCCAATTCGGCAGTCGTGGGCACATTCGCTTCGGGTGGCCACCCCCAGAGAGGCCCGGAAAACATCTACCTGGAACCGGGCCTTCTCGGTGGCTGGCCCGTCTCTCTGGAATCATCTTCCCAGCGAAATGCACTCTGCAGAGTCCCTGATGGTCTTTTGGAGAGCTTTAAAAACCTTGCTCTTTCGCGAGGCCTTTGGTGACCTAGCATAGCCTTTTCTTTTTTTTCTTTTTTCTTTTTTCCCCGCCATCTGTTTACTTAGATTATAGTAGCTCCATGCCAAGGGTGCACATCTTGTTTTAAATTGTCTGTTGTGTGTTGTATGTTGTCTGTTGTTACTTCTGGCCGTATTGATCGGCCCACTGTTAGCTGCCCAGAGTTCCCACTGGAAGATGGGTGGGATAAAAGTCAAATAAATAAATAAATAAATAAATAAAAACAATAAAAATTAAATTAATTTTTTTTAAAAAGGAATGCCGACCCGGCCCCAGGCGTGGCTGGGTTGGCGCCCTAAAATCAAGAAAAAGATATTAAAAATAAAACCAGCACCAACCGGGTCCCAGGGGCCACACAGTTGGCACTTGAAGAAAACAAAAACAAAAACAAAAACAAGCCCTGCGCTACAGCTGTAATGCGGGCCAGGAACCCGGAAGTAAAAAAAATAAAATTAAAATAAAAAATAAAATAAAAAATAAAAAAGGAGCTCCGACCTGGCCCCAGGGGTGGCTGGGTTGGCACCCTAAAATCAAGGAATAAATAAATAAAACCAACACTGACCTGGCCCCAGGGGCTGCATGGTTGCTGCTTGAATAAAATAAAAATACAAAAATAATTTTAAAAAGGAGTGCTGACCCGGCCCCAGGGTGGCCTGGTGGGTGCTCTAAAATCAAGAAAAAATTAAAAAATGAAAGAAGCACCCACTGGACCCCAGGGGGCGCATGTTGGGTGCTTGAAAACAAAACAAAAAAAATGCTGGCCCCATGCCAGCACCTCAAAAAACCCCTACTGCAGGATCTAGGATCCGCCACCACTGCCGGTAAGAACCCAAACCGAACCAAGGGTGGGCCCAAACCAGACAAACCCGAACAATGGGTTTTCTTGTTAATCCCCACCTCTAATGTTTACAATGGAAAAATAATGATGCTTTTGTAACATTTCTGAAAGAAGGCATTACAAATGAAACCAGTCCCTGCAATCTTTTCCATTCCTCCATTTTGGTTGGCTGCTTGAACCCATTGAACAACATCAACACACCAAAAAGGGCTAGGAGAATTATAATGCATGTACTAGGCTTAGATTTACTGTTCCTTTGATTTTTTTTTAATTATGTCTCACATGCCTCCTAGTGCAGGATATGTGCCCAGCCCTAATTAAAAAGAGATGTAGTTAAAAACACAATAAGCTGTGAAATTAAAATACAATCACATAAGTCATCCTCTTAAAAAGAAGCACAGAATTAAAACAATTTAAAACACATTGGAAGCTGTTTAAGTTTTATAGTTCCCCATAAACCAGGGCAGGCGGCTAGATAGCTCAGGTAGGATATGATTGCCCAGGAATATGGATGGCAAGTTGGATCATTTGTCTGGTGATCACACAACATACAGGGAAATATGCTCTACCCTGACCCTGATCTGGATCTTTTTGGTCCAGCAGGGCTTCTGCTTTTAGGGGGTGATGTAGAATAATTTCCTGCCCAATTGAAGGGTTGCTTTAAGAGAGATTTGCTCCCTTTCCAGTGTGATCAGGTACCTGACTTCACCCTGAGTTAGCTATCTGGCTGTGAAAAGTCAGAGGGTGAGCGTTGCATTTCTTACTGAGAGAAGAACCAGCTTGTGTACCCTTGGACAACCTGCACAATGCCAGGCACACACACACACACCAATGCAAAATTGCGAACCCTTTCTGAATACTTGATACTTAGGAAACCTGGAGAAGGTTGCCATAAGTCAGAATTGACTTGGCAACATGGATTTATTAACTAGGCTGAGAGAAATGCATTCCTTCAGATGTCCATAAACTGCAGTTTCCAGCTGTCCTTGCCATTGGCTGGCCAGGGCTGTTGAAAATGGTAATCAGCAACATCTGGAAAGCCACAATTTGCTCACCTCTGCTATAATTCTACCACATTGATCATCTCAGCTCCTGCCTTGTGGCATGCAGTCCCTACTTTTTGAAAAAGGTGATAGAGAGAGCAAGAGCGAGCGAGCGAGCGAACGAGTGAGAGAGAGAGAGAGAGAGAGAGACAGAGAGAGTGCGCTAATGAATGGAAATCTTCTCTCTTTTGTGCCAAGGTGGCTCTTTAATGTCTACAATCCTGTGCATTGTGACCTAGCACTATAGCCCACTGAATACAATGGAACTTGATTTTGATTCTATCAGCATAACACTTTGGGCGTTTATACACGACCCCTAAACTCCGGGGCAAATGGCTCCCAGCTCTGGAGCTTAAAAATGTTTCCCCACCAGCTCCGGAGTTTACAGGCAATTAAGTGCGACCACGCCCACTTTAGCGCGTCCCAGCCCACCTTTCAAGTACCTGCTCTCTGGAGGTGAAAATTATTTGATGCGGTGCAACGATAGTGAGTGCGGGGCTCTCCTCACTTCTGTTTGCTGTTTTTTTGGCTCCCGGCCCTTTAAGAGCTACTTAAGAGCTACTGGAATGTTGCCGGGGCAAGAGCCGGCAAGAGCGAGATGCAGAACGGAGGTGACCCACGGTCTATCTTCCTTTGTTTTCTCCCTCCCCTCACGCAGCCGGCAGCCAGGAAGTGCGGAGGGGGTGGGAACACAGGAAGAGCGACAAGCCCCTAAGATCTGTGGTCCGAATTTAAGTGGCCAGCGGATCTTAGGGGTCGTGTAAAAGCGCCCTTTGAGTATACATGCATTGCTTAGTATTGTACTGAGAGTTAGTAAACAATGGGCCTTTATGAAAGTAAAGGAAGAAAAGGGTTACTAAAATGGGAATGAAGGAGGAGGACTGATGAGGAATGTGGCCAAAGTACTAGGTATAGAAAGCTACCCATTCAGTAAATTTTCCCCCTACCTAAAATATGAGTAGCAGAAATTACCAGTTCACACAGAGTCATCTTCACTGCTGTTTACATGTGGACATTGTGGCATTTACCCCTTGGTGATGAATAAATCATGAGAAGTGTCTGTATTGGTTGGTTGGTTGTTGACCAATGGGAGATTCTAGGTGAGTAGCCTGAGAGAATTTAAGGCTCTGCCCATCACTGAATTAGTCAGATAGGGACATATAGGGTCTGACTGTGAGACTTATACTTACTAGAGAGAGAGAGAAGAGATGGGCTTTTTTAGAACTTCTGTGAGGAAAACTAAGTGATGAGTGTCTGGAAACTTAAGAACTGGGTGTGCAAGTGATCAGCGTAGTCTGTAACAGAACTTTAGCGTGATTAAGCTATATTCTTCCTTTTGTTTGTACCTATACATGTTACTCTTTATGAGTTTGATTCTTCTTCTTGTTTTTGTTGTTTAGACATGGGCACGACTCGGCGAAATCCTCGTTTCTGTTTTCGTTCGTCGTTTCCGTTATGTAATGAGGAACGGTAACGAGAATTACTCAGCTCCAGCTCGAACCCGACCCGATAAAGATAAATTGGATCTGATTTGTCGTTGTCATTCATGGCATCGCGGCGATCGCACGATGCCAAGCAGCAAAGAAAAAAAAGTTTTAAAAATAAAAAAACCCGATTCCCGGCCAAAAAAGCAGGCAAAAATATGCCTGCCTGAGTGATGGCACCTACCAGAGAGGGGTGGTTTCTGGGGGGGTCCCCAGCCTCCCCCCTCCTGTCCTGGGCTGCTGGACTGGTACCAGGCTGGGGGGGCATCCTCGTCGTCTCCATTTGCCATGCGGTGGGGGGGATCCAAAATGGCAACCGCAATATTTATTTTTAAATCGTGGTCCAAAAACCCCCCAAAGCACAACAGAAACATGTGAAAATTAGGTATTTTAAATGCCTGATTTTTTTATAGTAGCAGCAGTGGGTTTTTCTTGCAATAAAACATCTCCATTGATTTTGTTTTATTTTATTTTTATTTTTATTTTTTACACCTGCGCACGCACAATGATGGGCTGGCCATGGGATGGGACCATGCAAATTTTTGGAGCCATTCCACCAATCGCATGGCCAGGTTTTGATTGAGACTTCTGGATGTGCCAGAGAGGGCATAAAAAGCCCACAAACCCTAACCCTAACCCTAACCCTAACCCTAACCCTAACCCATACGCCAATACGCTGTCCTTCTTAGTGGGGCAGAGGCACCCAGAGGTGCAGCCCACTAACCCACCCTAACCTTAACCGTTACCCTAAGCCTAGCCCTTACCCTAACCCCAACCCTAACCCAGATTCGTATGCAAGTACACTTCCCTTCTTAGTGGGTCAGAGTGATGCATCGAGAGGTGCCTCCAACTCCAGACCCACTCCCTCCCTAAGCGTAACCTGTATGCCAGTACACTTTCCTTCTTAGTGAGTCAGAGAAGTTCCTCTGTCACACTAACCCTAACATTATGTTCTTAGTGAGTCAGAGAAGCGCCAACGAGGTTCCTCTGTCACACTAACCAACATAATGTAAATGTATGGTACGCGGCGGCTACGCATTACGCTTCCCTTCCCTTCTTAGTGGGTCAATTCAGAGGCACCCAGAGAGGTGCATCCCAGAGCCCACTTACCCCAACCCCAACCCAAACGACAAACGGAAACGGAAACAACAAATTTTTGGAAATTTCCGTGACAAACGGAAACAACCCAAAACGGGCCCGTCCCGACAAACGACAACTCGAAACGTAATTTTTTTCTGGTCGTGCCCATCTCTATTGTTGTTGTTGTTGTTGTTGTTGTTGTTGTTGTTCAGTCGTTCAGTTGTGTCCGACTCTTTGTGACCCCATGGACCAGAGCTCGCAAGGCCTTCCTATCTTCCACTGCCTCCCAGAGTTTGGTCAAATAATATTGGATTCTACTTTGTAATAAATAACGTCTTTTATCTTTATTCAATTTAAAATCAGTTTGAAAGCAATAATTTACTAGTGAAGCTGGTTGGGGCAGTGAAAGAGAAAAAATAGAAGTGGTGCTTGTCAATAGCCTGTGAAAGGGCCAGGGGAAAAGCATGGGGAAACTACAAATATTTCCAGGACTTTATTCATGGGGTGCAGAAATTGTTATGTGATTCTGGCAATGATATTATGAAGCCAGGGCTCATAGGATCAAAGTTCTCGGGCTATCTGAATTATCTGAATCCATACATTCAGCCAACCCCTTCGGCTATCCTTGTTCCCACTGAGTGTACTTGCATTCCTGCAGTAGTTAGGAAAGAACATTTCCCTAGCAGGAAAAATGTATTATTCTTACAGAAATTCCTTCTGTAATACAAAGTATTTCAGAGTGATTTGGTCTTGATTGGGAAATTAAGAGCCATTAACCGTACAAAATACCTGCTCCTCAACCCAGATGACTTCATTTAATGGTATACCCTCTGACCAATGGTAAGGATTGTAAGTCTATAGGAAAACCAGTGTTTTTTCTGTTTTGCAAGTATCACAGTGCTGTTGCTTTTGTTTCTCTGTTCATCTCATTTTCTCTTTGGATGGCTAATTCTGTTCACAAGAAGTCAAAGTTCCAGTACTTTGGAACTGATGGGGTGATGCAACTGGGGCAAAAGTGTTGTTTTCCTTCCTTTGGCCTTTGTATGTATCCCCAGTTCTCACAGTGAACCTGCACTGTGCTTCTTCCCATGGCCCCAGCTTGTTGCCATTATTTTCTCCACAGAAGAAACAGCATTGGTTGAATATGTAGGTAATTGTCAATGGCACTTAGAGCAAAGTACACTTTATTAAAACCTGAGGCCTCCTGGGTCATGATCTGCCTCTCCTGTGCATTTGTATTTGTGACTTCCAGATGAAAAAAAATAATAAACTGGATAAATTCTGGCAATATGCTGGACTGTGGATTGTATCTGAAGAAGTGACCTTTTTGATCCAAAAGCTCATGTGCAATAAGTTATTTGCTTGTCTGGTATTATCTTCACTTTTGGTGTAGCACTGAATGCTCTTAGCATATCAGAAAATTCTAGTTGCCGAGAGCAGCAGAGAACATAAATCTTTCGTGTAAAGAAGCAGGGAAAAACATCACATTGAAACTCGGCAGGGCTCTCAACAAGGACAATAAAACTGTCAGTTCCAGCATCCTTATAGAAATGCCCCCAATCTGTTTTTATTTCATTTTGTGCTTTTAGGTATGTGTACAGAATAGCCAAATGTTTGTAGTGCTTGGCTGCTGCATCTTTCAGAACACATGAGTCTAATACCTAATGCCATCAGCCAGCAGTTTCAAGCCATCCAAAATGTTTTTTTTTAAAGGCATCTGGAATAAACCCAATGGATTGTGAGATGTTCTCCATTAGAGATGGGCATGACTAGGGAAAATGACGTTTTCGAGTTGTCGTGTGTCGGAGGCGGCCCGTGTCGGCTCGTTTCTGTTTTTCGCAAAACTTTGCAAAAAATAGTCGTTTTGTTTTTCGTTTTTTTGTCTGTCGTTAAACTGGTTTTGGGGGGTAGCGGGCTCCTGGAGGCACCTCTCTGGGGTGGGTGCCTCCGCTGGCCCGCTATAAAGGGAAGCAGGCTCCTGGAGGCACCTCTTTTTTTTGGGGGGGTGCCTCCTCTCCTCACCCGCTAGGAAGGGAAAGCAGGCTCCTGGAGACCCCTCATGGCATGGGGGTCTCCTCTCCTCACCTGCTGCTGTAAAAGGGCATGCATAGCCATATGGATATGCATACCAGTTGCAGATTATGAGACCAGTGGACTGGCAGAACCCAGAGCCATAGGGTGATGCCTAAGGCTCTCGCACCTGCTGTGTCTCACAAAGAAGGGAATTGTACTTGCGTACAGTGCAATGCAAGTAGATCTGGCTTAGGGGACAGCAGCTTAGCGCAAGGGCTAGGGTTAGGCTAGTTACTGGTGAGGTTAGGGTGGGGTAGTGGGGTGCACCTCTGGGTGCCTCTCTGACCCACTAAGAGGACAGAGTACTGTTGCGTATGGGTAAGGAATCAAGGATTAGGGTTAGGGTTAGGGGGCTAGGGCAGGGTTTAGTGGGCTTTTTGGCACATCCCAGAAGTCTCAGTGGCCAAGTGACCATGCGATTGGTGGGATGGCTCCAAAAATTTGCATGGTCCAGTCCCACATGGCCACTTGGCCAGCCCATCATTGCGCATGTGTAAAAAAATGAAATAAAATAAAATCAATGGAGAGAGGACAGAGGAGGAGACATTTTGTTGCAAGAAAAACCCACTGCTACTGTAAAAATTCTGGCAGTTAGCAATAGCAATTAGCAAATTTCGCATGTTTCTGTGGTGCTTGTGTGTTTTTGGACCACGATTTAAAAAAAAATATTGCGGTTGCCATCCCATTTTGGATCCCCCACCCACACCGCATGGCATGGCGACTCGAGTCCGGCTGCCCAGGACAGGAGAGGGGGGGGAGGCCGGGACCACCCCTCTGGTAGGTGCACTCTGCAGGCATATTTTCGCCTGCTTTTTGGCCCAGGAAATGGGGGGGGGAGTTTTAAAACTTTTTTTCTGTGCCGCTTCTGCTGGAATTGCGGCCGGCGGCCGGCGGCGACTTTGGCGGGACGACGAGGATGCCCGCCCCCAGCGCAGCCCAGGGCCAGGAGGGACAGGAGGAGAGGGGGGAGGCTGGGGACTCCCCTCCAGAAACCACCCCTCTGGTAGGTACCCTGAGCCCTCACTCAGGCAGGCATATTTTCGCCTGCTTTTTGGCCGGGAATCGTTTTTTTTTAGAAAAAAAAAACTGCTTTTCTGTGCCGCTTGGCATCGCGGGATCACCGTGATGCCAGGAACGACAACGACAAATCAGACCCAAATATTCTTTAGTCGGTTCGAGTTCGAGTTCTGGCGGAGTAATTCCCGTTACCGTTTCAGTTGCGTAACGGAAACGAGTAACGGAAACGGAAATGGGAATTCTAAGTCGTGCCCATGTCTATTCTCCATCACTTTGCCTAAGTGTACATTTCAGAAATGCCTATCTGCATCTAGGGCTGGGGCCCATGTGGAACCTTTTTCTTATGACCGTTCAGGGTTTCAGTTGATTTTATATGGCCCACACAAGCTCACCAGCAATTGGAGAACTTTAAAAGAGTTTTCTTTTTCTTTAAAAATAGAGACTCCCCCCCCCCATTTTTAATTCCAATGAATGACAAAGAACATGATAAAGACCTGCAGAATAGGAGGCTTATAGAAAGGTCAGAACAATGACTAATATGGAAGCACGGCTAGTCCAAGATATTCTGCTGCCTGAAAATGGAAATGCCCCTATCCAATATGGTGGTTACTTCATGACTGTTGTGGCTCTGTAAGTGTTGCGCTTCATACCGGTACAAAAAAACCCCACCTTACTTCATGTCCATCGCACATCAGCTGAAATTTGTCTCGACCACGCCCCTGGAGTGGGATCAGAGGGTGACAACACTGTACCTGCCGCTGGGTTGGGGTATTCTCTTGTCACGGTTTGTTCCTGATTCCTGTTCTGAGATAAGGGACTGTGTGGTAACAACTGTCACTCAACAACCAGTGTCCACCTAGTGGTCAGCGGCTGAAGCGGTATTCAATATTAGTTTCCCTATGGGAGGGGAGCCCAAACGTTTTGTAAGGAGGGCCAGATTTGGTGGCTGAGAATGTGTCAGGGCCCCCACCCACTGACCCCCTTGCAACCCCACCCGCAGGAAGGAAGGCGGGGACCAAGGGAGGGAGGGAGGGAGGTGGGGACAAAGAGAGGGAGGGAGGGAGGGAGGTGGGGACCAAAGGAGGGAGGAAGGAAGGAAGGTGGGGACCAAGGGAGCGAGGAAAGAAGGAAGGTGGGGACCAAAGGAAGCACAGAGAGCTGTGGCCACAGGTTGCCCCTTGGAAGAAGCGATCTGTGCGACCTTGCACCCCCCAAGCTCCCCAGCGGTGGTGACAGCTCGCCCGCCAGCCCACCCCAAAGCTCCTTGGTGGTGGCAGAGGCCCGCTGGCCTGCCCACCCACCCACATTCCCCTGCGGTGCCGGTGGCAGCAGACCGCCCGTCCGCCCGGCTGCACAAGCTTCCCAGCAGTGCCGGTGGTGCAGCCCACCTGATTACTGCCCCGCGCGTGCGCCGAACCTCACAATGTTCCCGGTTATACTGGTGGCAGCAGCCCGCCCATGTGCCACCTTCTGCTCACCGGCCGGCCGGCCCGCCCAGCCACTCAAGCTTCCTGGCAGTGTCAGTGTTGGCAGAAGTTTTTTTTTTTAAAAAAAAAACATGAGGTGAAGGAGGGGGATGGAGGGGCAGGCCAGCCAGCCGCGGGCCATTCAGAATGGCCTGATGGGCCAGATTTGGCCCGTAGGCCAGACTTTGGGCAGGCCTGCCCTATGGGAAACACCATCCAGTGCAAATGTTGATTGAACACGCACATCAATTAAAAAACATCGCAGAGCCTATACCCTTGCCCGCTTAAATGCATTACCATCTGCAGTATTGGAAGGGAAGTTTAAGAGAACTCCATACTCTCAATGCAAATGCCCCTGTAATTTAGGTGCAATAGAAACTCGAACCCATGTTCTCCTGTCTTGTCAGTTTTACTTTGATATCTGAAGAAGTCTCATTGAACCCCAATTAAAATTATTCCCTGGGCATTCTGAGGCATTTTATACCCTCTTACTTCTATCAGGACAAAATTCAGACAGTTTGCAAAATGTGGCAACATTTTTAGCTGCTGCTATTAAAATCCAGGAGTGGAAGGTTTTAACAAAATAAGGATAAAACCTTAATAATCAGTCAGATCTTTCCTCCTCTCTCTTCTCTCTTTCCTTCTTGCTCCCCTTTAAATTAAGATGTGAGTGAGAGGTGTTTACTTTTTCTGTTAGGCTATTTTAACTTTGTACCTAATTCTTTTAGAAATGTAGTATGTTGTAACTTGCTTTTGTATATAGTATTTGGATGTTGGCCTACGGCCATATTAAAGATTTCATATTCATGTTCACGTTCGTAATATTTATTGAAGAAAGTACTGAAAATTCTGTAGCACTGACATGTAAATCCCGGAAAACCAGTAAATCGAAATATTGAAAAAGTTTTATTTATGATATTTTTTAAAAGGGTTAAGAAACCAAGACAAATTCAGAATTTGTCATGGAACAAGACCATGAAGTAACAGTTGTCACGAGACAAGTTATCATGACCGTGGGATCACGGAAACAGGGACTAAACAGGGACAAAACCACGCTGTCACGGTACAAAACTAGTCACGAAACAAGGAAGGATGTGAAGTAACCATCTATACGGAAGCAAACTGGATGGGCAGCTGAACCTGACTTCAGCAGTGGCAACAGATCAGTCTTCCAGGGCTCCAGCAAACAGCAGGCCAGCTCAGGAGGTGCAAGATCATCTGTATGGAACACAGAGCCTACTGAGGTGCTAATATGAATAGTTATCACATTGCTGTCACTCTCTCACTTGTTCAGGTACAACCTTCTGTCTCTCTTGATACAGCCTAAACTCTGCTGGGAAACTTGAAATTGAAAAAAAATATTGAAATAGTCACTTATTTCATTTATTATGACAATTAAAAAAAATTACTTGTAGAGCTAGTGTTGCCATTAGTGGCTTAGGTCTCTGACTCTGGAGCCAGAGGCTGGACCAGTGGTTCTCAACCAGTGGGTCCCCAGATGTTCCTGGACTGCAACTCCCAGAAATCCTGGCGAGCTCAGCTAATGATGAAGATTTCTGGGAGTTGCAGTCCAGGAATATCTGAGGACCTACAGGTTGAGAACCACTGGGCCAGACGTTCAGTTTCCCCAATTATGCTTCCTTGAGAGGCATTGGACTCCATGATCCATAGGTTCCCTTCCAGCCCTGCAGTTCAAAGGTGGTGGTTTTCTCCCCCAACCATCAACATGTCTTGAGCTAGCTGTGGTTGCTGCTCTTTACCAGGGGTGCTTGTTGCCATCTGGTGTCCATCCAGCTCCTTCTATCTTTCTCTTGGAACAGATGTCTGTTAAAAGCTGATAGCCCACACAGACATCCTCAAGTAAATGCTCCTCTTCATTCCTTCCCCTTCCAGTCTCATTTCCTTGTATGTCTTTGTAAATGCAATGACTTTTTCCCTTTTTCTTAAATATGATGAACATTACAAAGAACTCCAGAAAAGAAGGCTTAATCCCCCTTTTTTCCTTTATGAATCCAGCACCTACTTAACATAAGTATTCTAGATGGCAGCTGCAACACTTTGGATGCCAGGTGGTACTATATAACAATGTACTGTGCCGCAATGTGCTACGTACTAATGTGCTCAGTGACTGAGCTCTGAGCGATCCGCCTCATTTTAATAAGTGAATTTGTCTCACTCTGGGATTATGCCTTTTCAGCATAGTCTTTCCCCCCTGAGGTTAGGAAATCAATGACACTCTGCTGTCATACTGAATATATAGCTGTTCTAAGAACCAACTCCTTCACAGCAATTCTAATATGGGGAGAAACCTGCTGGGAAATGCCACACAGAGAAGAGGAACTGTGCGAGCATCTTCCACACACAGTTTTCTGACTCCCATTGTCCATCAGGGTACAGGAGTGAGTGTCCAGCCAAGTAGTTGGTACAGGTATGTCTGAGGGTGCGACACCAGCCAGAGCGATTGGGCATACTGGTCACGGCATTTCTGCTTTAAAGTACAGTGGTACCCTGACTTAAGAGCAGCTCGACTTAAGAGCAATTCAACTTAAGAGCAGAACACTGTTGGTGTTTTAACTGCTGCCCTACAAATTTAGATTTAGGTCTGCTCGACTTACAAATATTATTTTTCATTATTTTGATTTTTTACTTATTTTTTCAATTTTTTACACAGGTACCCTGACTTAAAAGTAGTTCGACTTAAGAGCATGCATTTGGAATGGATTAAATTCGTAAGTTGAGGTACCACTGTACATGAATGCACTAAAAACCTGGCCACAAAGACCTAAAATGCCTCTGCAACATGATTGAATTTATTTATTTATATTTTCATTTATAGTTTGTTGATTCCCTCTCCCCCCCTCCAGATGGTAGAGGAGTTACTCAGGTCAATAAAAACAAGAATCGCAGGCAGTCTAATGACTTGCACATGTATTAGGGCATTAGCTTAACAAACCTCCCCACCCCATAAATGATTACTGTGTTCAGTCTACATCTAAGTGGTTACTGTGATCAGCATATTGTAGATTTGACCACTTTCACATTCTGTACTATAGAATGAGAAGCAGTGGCATTGCAACATGATCCACGACACCAGAATCTGAAGTGAGTGTCGAATGAACTGAGAGAAAACAGAGATGCAAAGGACTAAGAGTTTTTTTTTCTTTTTTTAAAAAAATCCCTGATATCAAATAAGGTCTAATAAGGGTGGGAGTTGACTGAACTAGGAGCCATTCAGCTTCTCAAAACATGAGCTGACAAAATACATGTTTTCAGTTTCATACACTCTCATTCTCAAACCTATTTTTTTCCTGGCATTTTATAGCTCTGTGTATAAAATGCTTATAGGTTCAAGTGTTGCCGTTGTCATAAGCAAGCCTGTGCTTTATGATAAAATAGAGACATCTGTCTTGAGCGACAGCATTGAATCTCTGTGGGAAACATACACTGCTGCTTTGAAATTTCTGCTTGGCTATATCTGAGCATAAGGAGGTACATCCTTCTAAAGGAAACTGCAATCATGCCCCAGCACCAGATGCTGCAGTTTTAATGCAACAGCTGCAAGATATGTAAGAAAAACTCATGAGTAGAGATGGGCACGACCAGGATTTTTTTTGAGTTGTCGTTTTTCGGGACAGGTCCGTTTCGGCTCGTTTCCGTTTTTCGCAACATTTTTCAAAAATTTATCGTTTCGTTTGTCGTTTTTTCGTCTGTCGTTAGTACTGGTTTAGGGGGGTAGCGGGCTCCTGGAGGCACCTCTGTGGGGTGGGTGCCTCCTCTGGCCCGCTATGAAGGGAAAGCGGGCTCCTGGAGGCACCCGTGGGTGCCTCCTCTCCTCACCCGCTACAAAATAGCATGCATAGCCACATGGATATGCATACCAAGTTGCAGACTTGCTTGCAGCAGTGGACTGGCAGAGGCACCCCTCTTTGGGGTGCCTTCCCTGCAGCAGTCAGTGAGAGAGAATTTGGCGGGCTCAGTGTGCACCCACTGTGTCACACTAAGAAGGGAAGCGTACTTGCGTGTAGTGCAATGTGAGTACACAGATCTGGCTTTAGGGTTAGGGTTAGCGCAAGGGCTAGGCTTAGGTTTACAGGTAAGGTTAGGGTGAGTATTGGGGTGCACCTCTGGGTGCCTTTCTGACCCACTTAGAAGGACAGTGTACTGGCGTATGGGTTAGGCTTAGGCTTTGGGTTCGGGTGTCGGCTAGGGTTAGTGGGCTTTTTATGCCCGATTGGCACATCCCAGAAGTCTCTGTGGTCAAAACCTGGCCAAGTGGCCATGCGATTGGTGGAATGGCTCCAAAAATTTGCATGGTCCACTCCCATGGCCAGCCCATCATTGCACAGGTGTAAAAATAAAATAAAATCAATGGAGAGGAGGACAGGAGACATTTTGTTGCAAGAAAAACCCACTGCTACTGTAAAAAATCTGGCAGTTTTAAAATAGCAATTTTCGCATGTTTCTGTGGTGCTTTGGTGTGTTTTTGGACCACAATTTCAAAAAAAAAAGATTGCGGTCGCCCGCCCCATTTTGGATCCCCCGCCCGCACCGCATGGCAGGCGAGTTGGCGAGATGACGAGGATGCCCCACCAGAGCAGCCCAGGACAGGAGAGGGGGGGAGGCCGGGGACCCCCCCAAAAAAACCACCCCTCTGGTAGGTGCACTCTCAGGCAGACATATTTTAGCCTGCTTTTTTGGCCAGGAATTGGGGTTTTTAAAACTTTTTTTCTGTGCCGCTTGAATGGCGGCGGCCGGCGGCGGCAAGTCCGGCTGAGTCTTGCGAGTTGCGACTCGAGATTACGATGATGCCCCCCAGCCCCCACCAGAGAAACCCAGGACAGGAGGGGGGAAGGCTGGGGACCCCCCCCCCCGAAACCACCCCTCTGGTAGGTGCACTCTCAGGCAGGCAGCCAGGCATGCTATCTAGGTTTGCCATTGCTTTCCTCCCAAGAAGCAGGCGTCTTTTTATTTCGTTGCTGCAGTCACCATTTGCAGTGATCAAGGAGCCCAAGAAAATAAACTCTGTCATTGCCTCCATTTCTTCCCCTTCTATTTGCCAGGAGGTGATGGGTATTGTTTAGCTATCTGGCTGCAAAGCCAGTGTTTGAGATGTCATGTCTCCTGCAAGAGGAACCAGCCTGCGTGGCTTTGGGCAAGCTGCAGAGTCTCAGGGTGTCCCCTCAAGAAGGGAATGGCAAACTGTTTCTGAGTACTCTCTACCTGGAAAAGGATCACTATAAATCAGAATTCATTTGATGATATATTATTATTATTATGCTCCCTAGACAATCCTCAACTGTCTAACCTTCTCCAAGCCAATGAGGGAGAGTGGGGAGGGCCTGTTGACATGACCTGGACATGGGGGGGGGAATAAGTAGAATGCAGAGGCTAGCTTGTCCAATGGTTATGGGAAACTGTAGATGTATGGATGACTTGTTAGGGGCTTGCACAGTACCATTTTGGGGGACCGTAAAAGTCTTGTATCATAATTATTAAAAAGTATCATCCTGATTGAATAATTTAAATAACTACCACCATTAAATTTTGATAATTACGGAGTATCCCATTATAGTTTTCTGTGACCTTGTCACAAAGCAGGCATTGCATCTGAAAGCATCTGCAGAATATCCTTGTAGAGTTTAGTATACAGCTGGTGAAATATATGTTTATTCTAAAAGTATTTCTCTGTTTTTATTCTTACAATGTCCAGTAGTATACTTTTTCAATTAAGAGATCCCTCTTCCTGCATCACTACAGAACTATACAAATAATTCTGTTTCAAATATTTCTTTTTAAAACACCCAACAACCACCAATAATGTGATATTGAGCCCCAACTAGGGTAGGTATATCAGAGCAGAAGCAATTAACAGAACGTTTTATCGCCATTAATTGCTGAAATACTTACCATTTAAAATTCAATTATTGTTTCACGTTGTGGCTGTCAGTTTCTTCACCCCTCACCCACACTGGCTTTTACATGGTTCCCTCGTGGAAAGTAAAGTTTTAGAAATACCACAGGGGAAGTTGTTCTTCCAGCCATGAGTCAGATAAGCGAAGAGTGATCATGCTGGCAGTGGGGAAATTACTGTTGGGAATGTTTTGGAATATATAACATAGGAACAGGAGAAGTGAAGAATTTTAAGTGCTGCTTAGAAATTTTAGTTGAGGGCTTCTGCAATGCAATGAACAGAATGGCACACTAGCATTTAGGTGACCTGGGTTCAAATCTCTACTCTGTTGTGGAAACTTACTCTATTGGTGTAGTCATGGCAAACCACTCCTTGAGCATCTCACATACCTTGAAACCCCTATTCTGTCTATCATAATTTGAAAAGGAATGGTATATTTTCGTTACATGTGCATGAATGGTGGTGTGGCAGAAGGACAGATGGCCTTGTTAAGTTCAATGACAAATAATGAATATAAAATTCCAACAATGATTAGTTTAATCCCATGCATGGGAGTAAAAACCTCCACTTTTCATCTTCTTCTCTGTAAATGTGTGTGTGTGTGTGTGTGTGTGAGAGAGAGAGAGAGAGAGAGAGAGAGAGAGAGAGAGAATGTGTTATATGTTGTCATCAAACTCTGTGTAAATAGCATAAGAGAAAGTTATTGATAGTAACAATAGCATCAGAAAATGTGCAAGCATTGTTCTTGAAAGAAATCACAGTATAATGATATTAATAAGGTGAGGTGCAAACATAATTAGAATAACGAGATGAGACATCTCATTGAAGGGACAAGAATGACTTTTTGGTAACATAACTAGCTCTGCAATTGTCATGGCATGTTTGGGGTGTTACTAAATCAGGCACAGGAGCCATACTCAGCAGTAGAGATGGGCACGACTTAGCGGAATTCCCGTTTCCATTTCCGTTACTCGTTTCCGTTACGCAACGGAAACGGTAACAGGAATTACTCCGCCAGAACTCGAACTCGAACCGACGAACGAATAAATGGGTCTGATTTGTCGTGGTCGTTCCTGGCATCACGGTGATCCCGCGATGCCAAGCGGCACAGAAAAAAAGTTTTTTTTTAAAAAAAAAAGATTCCCGGCCAAAAAGCAGGCGGAAATATGCCTGCCGTGCCTCAGGGCACCTACCAGAGGGGTGGTTTCTTGAGGGGGTCACTGCGGCCTCCTCCCTCTCCTCCTGTCCCTCCTGGCCCTGGGCTGCGCTGGGGGCGGGCCGGGCAATGCATCCTCATCGTCCCGCCAAAGTTGCCGCCGGCCGCCGGCCGCCACAATTAAAGCAGAAGCGGCACAGAAAAAAAGTTTTAAAACTCCCCCCCATCCCGGGCCAAAAAGCCGGCGAAAATATGCCTGCCTGAGTGAGGGCTCAGGGCACCTACCGGAGGGGCGGTTTCGGGGGGGGTCCCGGCCTCCCCCCTCTCCTGTCCTGGGCAGCCGGACTCGAGTCGCCATGCCATGCGGTGTGGGCGGGGGATCCGAAATGGGGCGGCGACCGCAATTTTTTTTTTTTGAAATCGTGGTCCAAAAACATACAACAAGCACCACAGAAACATGCGAAAATTGATAATTACTATTATAAAACTGCCAGAATTTTTACAGTAGCAGTGGGTTTTTCTTGCAACAAAATGTCTCCTCCCCTGTCCTCTCTCCATTGATTTTATTTTATTTTATTTTATTTACACCTGCGCAATGATGGGCTGGCCAAGTGGCCATGTGGGAGTGACCATGCAAATTTTTGGAGCCATCATGGCCACTTGGCCACTGAGACTTCTGGGATGTGCCAAAAAGCCCACTAAACCCTGCCCTAGCCCCCTAACCCTAACCCTAATCCTTGATTCCTTACTCATACGCCAAAGTACACTGTCCTCTTAGTGGGTCAGAGAGGCACCCAGAGGTGCACCCCACTACCCCACCCCAACCTCACCAGTAACTAGCCTAACCCTAGCCCTTGCGCTAAGCTGCTGTCCCCTAAGCCAGATCTACTTGCATTGCACTACACGCAAGTACGATTCCCTTCTTTGTGAGACACAGTGGGTGCGAGTGACCCAGTCTTGACTCAGGGTTCTCCTGGACGGACGGTCATGCACCAGTGCACTGGTCTCACTAGTCTGCAACTGGTATGCATATCTATATGGCTATGCATGCCCTTTTGCAGCAGCAGGTGAGGAGAGGAGACCCCCATGCCATGAGGGGTCTCCAGGAGCCTGCTTTCCCTTCCTAGCGGGTGAGGATAGGAGGCACCCACGGGTGCCTCCAGGAGCCCGCTTCCCTTTATAGCGGGCCAGCGGAGGCACCCACCCCACAGAGGTGCCTCCAGGAGCCCTCTACCCCCCCAAACCAGTATAACGACAGACGAAAAAATGAAAAACGAAACGACTATTTTTTGCGAAGTTTCGCGAAAAACGGAAACGAGCCGACACGGGCCGCCTCCGACACACGACAACTCGAAAATGTCATTTTCCCTAGTCGTGCCCATCTCTACTCAGCAGTGCACTTGAGGAGGTAAGTGGAAGGACTGTCACTGCCTAATGTGAGAACTTGCTGGAATTAGCACGTGGAAAAACTAGGAATGTAAACCCACGGATATAGAAAAAGGAGAAATACAGTAAATTGAATTGAACATATTAAGCTCGATGCATTAGATCACAAGGCTATTCCCTAAAATAGTTGCCCACCAAACTTTTATACACTTCCATTACTCACAAGGCTCTGATCACAAGAGAGGCTGCCATGGCCAAAGACTGATGGCTCTTTTCTATTTAACTGAATGGTTTCAGCAAAGAGGATGCCTGGTCCCCTGACCCTCAGGTAGAAGGGAGCAGCTCAGCTGTGGCCGAAGTCACAGGAGGGAAGTGATCTAGCAAGAAGGAAGTCTGACATTTGTATAACAAGGGGTCAAAGCCTGGGCAGCTACCTATTCCCAACTGATTTCAGTCTTAGTGCCCAAATGCACCAAAATACCATGCGTGACAGGAGAGGCTGGGGACAGAACCACTGGGAGCATGCCACATAGGATCCATCCTCACTACACTGGCGAATGCATTGGTAATCTTGAAATTAGACTACCGTAGTGATCTTGTGAGGGTTCTCATGAGGCTGATGCAGAATCTTCAACTGGTTCAGAATACAGTGTCTAGACTATTATCTGGGGTAAGTAAATGCCAACATATCTCCCACTCTCCCACCTTTCATTGGTTACCAGTTCATTTCTCCCTTGGCTTCAAGACCATGATGATAATATACAAAGCCCTAAACAGTTTAGGGCCTCAGTACCTGTCAGAACATGTCCTTCCAATGAGAACTGCCCATGTTACGAGGCAGGGAGATTGAGGACTTTGACCCCCAAGGGAGGCCTGGAAGGAGAAAACTGAGAACCAGGCCTTCTCGGCTATTGCCCTTGCCTCTGGAATATCTACATCTGTCTCCCTCACTGGACATATTGAACAAAACTTTAAAAACCTGGTTCTTCAGGCAGGATTTTCCAGAGTCCGGGACATAGCTCCAGCATTGCATTTTAGGTTCAAGATCTTCTCTGCCATTGCTTCTTTTTAATTAATTAAATGGTTCTGTTTGTTTTGTTATGTTACGTTTTGTTATATCGTACTGTATTTTACTGTTCTGAATCACCCAGAGTCACCTTGTAGCTAGATGGCTGGTGTAAAAAATCTAACAAATAAATCATAATAAATTTAGTACAAAGTAGGCAGTGGAACATCACCACTGCAACATGTAAAGCTTCCTCTGCCTAGGTTCTTGTAGCAGAGGCACAGGACCTAGAGAACTAATACTCCCCATCAGTGGGTATTAGGATGGCCATACATCATCCTTTGAGGGGGAATGTTCTCTATTTGAAGATGTGTTCTTCTTTTTAGAGATTCATACCCCACTATTTGGTCATATGCATGGCCACCGTTTCTCCACCACCCTGGGAGTTTTTCTGGCTGAGTATGAAAAGTAGATGTTTTGATTGGTAAATGCATCTACCCAGGTCCTTCTAATTTTTTACATTATTAATTTTGTGTTTTGTTATTATGAGGTGTCATTTTGTAAGAAAAGATGCAAACGGTGCCCTGACGTAACAACAGATGAATGACAGGAGGGATATGGCAGGACATGTCACTTCTGTACACAGTTCAGAAGTGAGGTCTGTCCCAGGAGTGGACATTCTCAATACGCTGTTCAGACAACTGATCACTCCCTACCTAGGTGTTTCATCAAAACTGCAATACAATGTATTCATTTTCAGTCAGCTGCATAAAATATATGGCACAGAGCATTTCAGATCATTATTAATCACTATGCCTTAATTATTTATCTTTTGCTTATCTGCACATTTACTGTGCAATGCTTTTGGAGAGGAAGGATTGGCTGGCTACAAGCCTTTGCCCAAAGGATGTCAGAGTGTACGCACACTACTTTCCATTCTTCAGGGAAGCTCCTTCTGTGTATCCCCAATTGCTGGAGTAAATCAGAAGAATGGTCTCTCAGAGAGTGTTTAAATATTTAGTCAAATGATCAACTGACACACCCTTCCTCCAGGAATTTAATCTACATGGATGATCTTGCCTTGACAGTGCAGGGGGAAGGATTTAAGTCAATCAAGCACCAGTCTGAGCCTGTGCTTCAGTAGATCTTTCCTTATATTAGAAACACAAGCAGCTGCAATCCTGCTTGTTAAAAACCGAGGTTTGTGCCTTCCATTGAGCCAATGCATTTCAATGGAGATTGAAATGAATTGAGCCAATGCATTTCAATGGAGATGGCCCCAGCAGCACTGGCCTGAAGCCAGCGCCAAGCAGCTGATTGGTGCTGGCTGGGGAAGGAATCATGTGGGCAGCTTCTCCTGACCCCCCAAGAAGCTGTGCGTGTGATTTGAAATCTCTTCCAGTCATGGAGGCAGACTCCCAAACACATCTGGTGGGGCCGCTGTGAGATACAGGAAGCTGGACTAGATGGGCCATTGGCCTGATCCAGCATGGCTCTTCTTATGTTCTTATGTTCTTATGTTCTAGTCACCAAGGCAAACGCTGGTGACTGGAAGGGATATTAAAAGTGGCATGCTGCTTCTCCGGAGCCCCCCCAGGAGAGGGGGGAGGGAAGAAGCGGCACGCCACTTTTGAATTGCCTTCCAGTCACCAAGGTAGCGTTTGCCTCGGTGACTGGAAGGCAATTCAAATCCCGACACCCACCCACCCACCCGCTGCTCACAAGATGGGGAATCCCAATCTTGCTCATCACTCGTAAGTCTGGATTTTCATATGTTGGCACCTCGTAAGTTGGGGTACCACTGTACTAAGGTGTTAAATGGGCCAATGAGCCAATAAATAGATTTTTGCTGTTAACAGATCGACTAATACCCCCAGCTATGGATGTCTGCAAAGGGCCAGGATAGTAGGTTCAGTGTGAGTTGGATGAACCTTCAACAACTATCAACTTTCTAATGCTGTGTCATAGCATATGTTTATATGCTATTTCTGTGACAAAACTTATCTTGACCAGTCCCAGCTTGCTACAATTTCCATGGCCTGAAGACACTTGTGTTAAGTGAAAGGCTTAGGCACTCTCCATCTTACATCATGGTTGTTGTTGTTGTTTTGCTGTTACCATTACTGTGATCATGCTGCAGAGTTTCTATATAAATAATGATAATTTTGCATTTAAGGGAGAAGGTGCCTTATTTACTAAAATCTAGGACCATCTTTGATGCCACACTTGGATCTGGTTTTAGAATCCTGTGCTGGTCTACAACTTTGAGAAGTTCTCAGTCATGGAGAGTCTGGAGTTTCTAGCCAAAAAATCAGCTTTCTGAAGCTTGATTGTGGCTTAATGCTCAGAGGCAACTGACCCTGATTATATAAAGCCTTGATGTGGAATTTATTCTCTATCATTAGTTCTCTTTATTCCATCCTTCCAATATTTGACAGAGTTATTTTTTTTAGCTATTCTTGAAGTTCTTTCAGAAGACCCTCTTTTTGTATATGCTATGTGCCGCTCTCCTGTTTCCCTTTTCTTCTGTTTAAAGTCTTTTAATTGAATTTTTATGTCATTTTATTATATTATGCAAACCACGGTGAATGCCAGAAACATTTTATTATATTATGTGAAGCTGGCTCTGCACTTACAGGTCAAGGTGATAGGGTGAAACATAAATTATTATAATCTTTCATGAGAGGGGGTGAACAGTCTGTCTAGCAAACATTTAATAGTTAGCAACACTAAATTCAGTTCAGATGACTATCATATCTACTACTGTGGGCAAGAATCCCATAGAAGAAATGGAGTAGCCCTCATTGTCAACAACAGAGTGAGAAAAGCAGTGCTGGGATACAACCTAAAAAATGATAGAATGATTTTGGTACGATTCCAAGGCAGTCCTTTCAACATCACAGTAATCCAAGTTTATGCACCAACTACCGGTGCTGAAGACTCTGAGACTGACCAATTTTATGAAGATTTACAACAACTTCTAGAACTGACACCAAAGAAAGATGTTCTTCTCATCATAGGGGATTGGAATGCTAAAGTAGGGAGTCAAATGATAAAAGGAATAACTGGCAAGTTTGGCCTAGGAGTTCCAAATGAAGCAGGGCAAAGGCTAATTGAGTTTTGTCAAGAGAACAAGCTGGTCATTGCAAACACTCTTTTCCAACAACACAAAAGGCGACTCTACACATGGACATCACCAGATGGACAATACCGGAATCAGACTGATTATGTTCTCTGCAGCCAAAGATGGAGGAGCTCTATAAAGTCAGCAAAAACAAGACCTGGTGCTGACTGTGGCTCAGATCATCAGCTTCTTATTTCAAAATTCAAACTTAAACTGAAGAAAGTAGGGAAGACCACTGGGCCAGTCAGGTATAATCTAAGTCAAATCCCTTATGAATACACAGTGGAAGTGAAGAATAGATTTAAGGAACTAGGTTTGGTGGACAGAACACCTGAAGAACTATGGATGGAGGCTTGTAACAGGAGGCTGCAATGAAAACTATTCCAAAGAAAAGAAAATGCAAGAAAGCAAAGTAGTTGTCCAACGAGGCCCTACAAATAGCGGAGGAGAGAAGGGACACAAAATGCAGGGGAGAAAGGGAAAGATCCAGAAAACTGAATGCAGATTTCCAAAGAATAGCAAGGAGAGACAGGTCGGCCTTCTTGAACGAACAGTGCAAAGAAATAGAGGAAAATAACAGAAAAGGAAAAAACAGAGATCTATTCAAGAAAATTGGAGATATTAAAGGGGCATTTCATGCAAAGATGGATATGATAAAGGACAAAAATGGTAGGGACCTAACTGAAGCAGAAGAGATCAAGAAGAGATGGCAAGAATGTATAGAGGAATTATATCAGAAAGATCTGAATGTCCCTGATAACCAAGATAGCGTAGTTGCTGACCTGGAGCCAGACATCCTGGAAAGTGAAGTCAGGTGGGCCTTAGAAAGCATTGCAAACAACAAGGCCAGTGGAGGTGATGGCATTCTAATTGAACCCTTTAAAATCTTAAAAGAGGATGCTATAAAGGTGCTGCACACAATATGCCAGCAAATTTGGAAAACCCAGCAGTGGCCAGAGGAGTGGAAAAGATCGGTCTACATCCCAATCCCAAAGAAAGGAAACACCAAAGAATGCTCCAACTTTCGCACAATTGCACTCATTTCACACACTAGCAAGGTTATGCTCAAAATTCTACAAGGCAGGCTTCAGCAGTATGTGGAAAGAGAACATCCAGAAGTGCAAGCTGGATTTCGAAGGGGCAGAGGAACTAGAGATCAAATTGCCAACATGTGCTGGATTATGGAGAAAGCCAGAGAGTTCCAGAAGAACATCTACTTCTGCTTCATCGACTATGCCAAAGCCTTTGAATGTGTGGACCACAACAAACTATGGCAAGTTCTTAAAGGAATGGGAGTGCCTGACGACCTTATCTGTCTCCTAAGAAATCTATATGTGGGACAAGCAGCAACCATCAGAACTGGATATGGAACAACTGACTGGTTTAAAATTGGGAAAGGAGTACAACAAGGCTTTATACTGTCACCTTGCCTATTTAACTTATATGCAGAGTACATCATCCGAAAGGCAGGTCTGGATGAATCACAAGCCAGAATTAAGATTGCCAGAAAAACTATCAACAACCTCAGATACGCAGATGATACTACTCTGATAGCAGAAAGTGAGGAGGAATTAAAGAACCTCTTAATGAGGGTGAAAGAGGAGAGTGAAAAAAATGGGCTGAAGCTCAACATCAAAAAAAACTAAGATCATGGCCACCGGTCCCATCACCTCCTGGCAAATAGAAGGGGAAGAAGTGGAGGCAATGACAGAGTTTATTTTCTTGGGCTCATTGATCACTGCAGATGGCGACTGCAGCAACGAAATAAAAAAACGTCTGCTTCTTGGGAGGAAAGCAATGGCAAACCTAAAGAGCAGAGACATCACTTTGCCAACTAAGGTCAGGATAGTCAAAGCTATGGTTTTTCCAGTAGTGATGTATGGAAGTGAAAGCTGGACTATAAAGAAGGCTGATCGCCGCAGAATCAATGCTTTTGAGCTGTGGTGCTGGAGGAGACTCTTGAGAGTCCCCTGGACTGCAAGGAGATCAAACCTATCCATCCTGAAAGAAATCAACCCTGAATGTTCACTGGAAGGACTTATTTTGAAGCTGAGGCTCCAGTACTTTGGCCACCTCATGAGGAGAAAGGACTCCTTGAAAAGTCCCTAATGTTGGGAAAGATTGAAGGCAAAACGAAAAGAGGACGGCAGAGAATGAGATGGTTGGACGTTGTCATCGATGCAATCAATATGGATTTGACAAAACTCCGGGAGGCAGTAGAAGATAGGAAGGCCTGGCGAGCTCTGGTCCATGGGGTCACAAAGAGTCGGACACGACTGAACGACTGAACAACAACAACACTAAATTATCAATCGCACATGACAAATGAATACCTAGTATATGCTGGATAGCTGTTTCAAAATGCTGTAATGAGAACATAATTACCCAAGAAATATTTCAAATATTTGGTAATAATATGCAAACTAATGGGCCACTTCAGCTTGTGGCAGTGAATTCCCCAAGCTAGTTTTGCACTGTTCAAAGACATTTTCCCTTTGGACAGTCTTGAGAGAGCCCTGACTATCCACGAGCAAGGGGCAACATAACAAACCACTCCATAGGCAGCCTCTATCCTGCCATTCAGAAAAGTATATTTGGGGATTCTCTTAAACAAGCGCAATAGGCGGCAAATTCTATTTTGCATCTGCATCACCGCCACCATGCCTCCTACTGGACTGTTCTCACAAAAGTGTGGGATGTTCAGATAGAAAACAATGGGAGACTCAGGGAAAATGGCCTGTACAACATCAGAGAACTGGCACCCTGTTCTATTTCCTCTCAGGGCAGTCATGCGGCCTGGCCAAGATCAGAAATCAGAAGCCACCATCCAGGCAAGCAGATGGAAACACAGGAATCAATAAATACATTGTGGCGAACATGCTTGTAAATGTATATGTATTGTTATTCATGAATATGTATTAGGGTATGTTGCCTAGGCAATCAGCAAGCTGGTGGGTGTGGCTAGTGTGTATAAAAATGTTTTCTGAGAGAAGAGGGGGATCTCCTGTGTGATCTAAGGGTGATTTAGGGAATTAGTCTGCCTGGAGTATCAGTTAATCAGGGGTGACAGTCTGTAACTGGCAAGGGGTCTGGTGTATTTAAATACAAGAATGGTCATGATTATAAGTCATTAACAAAGTATCTAAGAACAATGGCTAAGCTATTGTAAAAATAACATTGAATATCTAATTGTACATCAATAGAAGTTATATGTTTCATTTTCAAATCATAAACATTGATGTCAAAATCCATCCTTCATAGTAAAAGTCCTGAGTGACATGCTAGTATTATGGTGGGAATGCCTGGAGGAAAAATATAGTAATTGAATACTTTAATGGTGACAGTAATCGTGGTCCAGGATTGTCACATACATTGTCTCCAGTAGCCTGTACTTCCAATTGGAGGCATTTTAGGATCCCCATCCAACATTCAGCAGCAGGTGTTTGGACAAAAAGGAGAAGAACCCAGTCGCAACATTTGGCCCATGGGCCCCTTCCTGTGACAACTTCCTACTCTTAAAGGTATCAGGCAAAGATGTACAGTATAGATAGATTTTATCTCAGCTGTCTTTTTCTGGATTCCTGCTCTCTCGTTTTTCTTCTCCAGAATGACAACTTCCTGATTTTGTTCAAAATGGTTTAGAACAGGCTTCTGCATATTGCCATTCTGGACAGTATTGGGTCACAGGAGAACAGAGCTCAAGCAGCTGCGACGCTGGAAGAGTCAGCGGGGGGGGGAGCGCACCAATGATAATCCCAGCCTTGGCCACCACTGCTGCTGCCACCGCCGACAACCCAAACACATACCCAACTAGGGGTCCAAGGAAGCATATATACCGCCCTATAGCACTTCAAGCACTCTCTGGGTGGCTTACAATTTTAATTATGCAGGCTACACATTCCCACACACACCCAGCAAGCTGGGTACTCATTTTACCGACCTCGGAAGGATGGAAGGTTGAGTCAACCATGAACAGGCAACCTGAGATTGAACCCCAGGTCTTGATCACAGTTTTAGCTGCAACACAGGCATTTTAAACCACTGTGCCACAAGGCTGTTCTGAGTCCAGAAACATTATCTTGCTCTTAGGGAAAACAATGAAGTGAGATGGTGGGTTCTTCTTTAAGTGTAAAATATAGTTATCTTCAGATTCTGCTGCTTATTATATTTTCAGGTACTAGAGCACAGTACATCTTGAAGTGAAGAACCAAGGAAAGAGAGCTAGTACAAAGTACTGCATCCAAGATTCACTACAGCTGTCTATCTGTCAAACCTTTGTCTCTCTCTCCTATTTCCTGTTGGATCAATTCACTAGCAGAATTTTGGCTAGAATGAAAATGGAAGGCTCTTTCTGATGCAGGACTTTTAAGACATTCTAAGGAACCCTTAGACGGCAGTTTCTCAGGACAGCCTTGGTTGTGCATTAGGGGAAATGTCCAAAACCTGTGTAAGACCTCCTGGAGGACAAAGATCCAGCAGCTGCAGCTTCCTAAGGTAGACACCTCATGAGGTTTAGCCCACTGGCAACATCTGACCGGATTTGTCCTTATAGCTCAGCATATTCTAATACCTGCTTTCAACTAAGATTTTGGTTAGATTCAGGTTAGGGCCATAGTAGTGAATTTTAATAACACATTGTCCTTGAGCATGCTTTGACCTTTGCAATCCAATCTCACATACTATTAGAGTCTAGAAAGGCTCTTTTCTGAATGGTGCAGAGTGAGTAGGAGAAACAGCAAGTAGAAACGGGAACACCACAGGGAAGAGGAGAGCCTGTAGTTGCACATTTGGTCTCTTTCCAGTGATATAGATTCCCCACCTTTGCCATAAATAGTGGCGAGAGAAGACCCAGTGGAGATTGTAAAGAGGTGCTCTATTCTGTGCTGAAACAGACTAAATTGTAAGATTTCACCTCATTCCACCATATCTGTGGAATATGGTAGTGAAGAGATGTATGCCAGTGACACCCAACTCTACGTCTCTTCACTTCCAGATTCCAAGGAAGATATTTTGACTAGGGATGGGCACGAAATGAAAAAAAAAAGTTTCATTTCATTTCCCTTCGCCACCCCGACATTTTTTCCATTTCATTTCACACAATTTTTTTTCATAAATGTGTACGAAACAAATCACTAACAACATGGTTCGGGGGGGGCGTGGAAAGTGGCGGAGGGGAAAAAAGTTTTTTTTTAAAAAGCCCTAGGCTTTTTTTAAAAAAAATTCCCTCCCTCCTCCAGTGGTTTACATATGGAACAAAATGGTTCCTTTCAACAAAAAAACAAAAAACCCATTTCGTTTCATCTGTAACGAAATGCTGCTTCCTTATGTTGTTTCATTTTGTTACGCAATGACATGCCGAAACAGCATTTCATTTTTTTTGTTTTGTGCCCATCCCTTATTTTAACTCTAGATCAGTGCTTAGCTTCAGTAAGGAAGTGGATGAGGAAGAACAAACTGAAACTAAACCCAGACAAGACAGAGCTGCTTCTGGTCAATCAAAGGGGAGAACAAGGGATAGGGATACCCCCAATTGAAAAAAGAGGTGCATAGCTTGGGGGTGTTCCTGGACTCATCCTTGAGCCTAGATGCCCAGATCACAGCTGTGGTCAGGAGTGCATTTGCACAATTAAAACTAGTATGCCAGTTACACCCGTTTCTTGAGAAACCTGCTCTGGACACTGTGATACATGCCCTAGTCGTGACATCCTGGCTGGACTACTGTAATGCGCTCTATGTGGGGCTGCCAATGGAAAGTCTCATGAAACTTCAACGAGTCCAGGATGCAGCAGCCAGATTGCTGACTAGGGCAGGTTACAGAGACCACATGCCCACCACCTTCACAGGTGCGTCTCATAAAAATATATGAAAGGGCCTTCTCTGTTGCTGCTCCCAAACTTTGGAACTCCCTCCTGCTGGAGGCCAGGACTGCCCCATCTGTGCTGTCTTTCCGGAAACAGCAAATACCTTCAAGCATGCTTTCCCTGAATGATGGCATGGGACTACCTATTATGTGACTTTTATATGGATTACCATACTTGACTGCATTGACTGATTTCCATGTTTACTTTCCACCCCTCATAATGGATTTTTTTTTCATTTGCCATGCTCTTTGTACCTTTAATGTTACCTTTTAATGTTCTAAGATGCCCTTCTAATTGCCTGTTCTTAACTTGAATATGTCTTAAATGTTCTGGGCTGTATATTGTCCCTCATTATTGTAAGTCACTTTGGGTCCTTTTCCAAGAAGACAGGTGGGGTAAACATATTTCCCTATTTCCCTAACCTTGATATTTAATGTGTGAACCTAACCCAGTTCCAAGCTTGGATATATCTTCTCTTTATTTTTCTCTGCTTCAACATATAGAAAGTAAAAAGAAGCAGAAACCATTAGTCCCTGGACCAATAAGCCATAAGTTCTGTGGGTCCATTGTGGCATGCTGCCCATTTAATATTTCCAGGGCTGAAGGCGGGATAGGAAGGAATGGTGTAGCTGAGGAAAGGAGGACTTGCTTTTTCTGTAAAAGGAACTTCAGCTTCTACTTCAACATGGCAGCTGGCCTTTATTTCATATTCCTTACACAGTATCAGAACTGGATAATATTATTTATTTATTTATTTATTTATTTTTACAACTTATATGCCGCCCACTACCCAAAGGTCTCTGGGCGGCTTCCAATCAAAGAATTAAAACAGTTAAAAACATCAAACAACAATAAATAATTAAAACAATAATAAAAACCTTATACTAAAATCATCACACTAAAATTGCCATCAGAAGACCCACAATCTAAATTGTATCAATTAAAAAATTTCTGGAACAAGAAGGTTTTTACCTGGGGCCGAAATGTCATCAATGTTGGCACCAGGTGGATCTCACTTGGGAGGGCATTCCATAGCTTGGGGGCAGCTGCCGAGAAGGCCCTGTGTCTGCAAGCCATCCCTCTTACCTCCTTGAGGGATGGCTCTTTCAAGAGGGCCCCCTGGCTTGATCTTAATTGCCGGGTAGGCTCATATGGAAGGAGGCGGTCCTTCAGGTATCTAGGTCCTAAGCCATTTATGAGTAAACAAAAATGAGTTAATAAAAGTAAAACCAAGCAAGACAACAGGGAAGATTCCTTTCGACTGAAAATTAAAAGAGAGTCTGTGTTCTTGAAGATAGATACACTGGGAAAAGGAGAGAAGGTAGAAGATGGCTTCCGCATTGATGAAGAAAGAAACCACAAGTTCACCAGGAGAATGCTCTCATTTTTGCAATGGGTGGCACTGCAGGTGCTATTCTGCTTAGCATACCTTTCCCTGCGGAAGACGGCAAAGTTCATAAGAAACCAAAAGAAGCTTTTGATAACCATTTTATAGGAAGACAAAATGTCACAAATGAAAGAGTAAAATTTAACAGGAGGCGCCAGGGGCTAGTGGAAACTGCAGAAGCTTTTATCACCTCTGAATACATCCTATCTGAACAGTGTGACTCCAGAATAATATCAAAAAGAGCTTGTAAAGGAATGGATCGTTGTGGGCCATAAATGATACAGAATATTCAACTGAACCCTCTGTTCGATTCTTGTCTCACTTTAACCAATGCAGTATCAAAAGTGAAAATGCATACTGCCTTTAAAAAAAAAACTGGCAGTGAGAAACTGATATTCCAAAGAGGAGGCCAGAAAGGGTTGCAGTCTCTTTACAGTGACAGAAAGGAGAGTCTGAAAAACAAGGCAGTGTGCTAAGGAGATATTGTTGATGAGTTCCTGGAACAGACAGAAAGGGGAGTTAAAGTTCAAGCCACACTCAGACATAAATCAAGCTGTACAGTCGAAAATAAGGGGCATCCTGCAGCCAAGTCAATGGGGTGTCTGAGTTGAGTCACCAAGCAATCAATCAAGCCTGAGTCTGATGAAGCAGGAGCAGAAGAGATGTCCTAGGTACAGATTGGCTTGTTCACATAAAAGCAAAGCACGCACAGGTTTAGGAAGCAGGGAAAGGTTTGTTGGCCTTCCGTGTTCTCATAGTGTTGCCAATAATTTCTTGAACCTGCTGCATAGCCTCATGAGATCAAACTGGCCTCAGCTACAAGGTTTGCAGCATGAGATCTGAAGAAGAGGACCCTCCTTCAAGGAAGCCATTACTTAGGAAGAGGCTTTTACTTCTAAAGGAGGCCTCCCTTGCAGCTAGGCACCTTGTATGTTGCCTCAAACTTGGCTCATCATGTCTTTGTCAGGTACTGATATCTGACATTGGAAAGAGGGTCCATCTTCTCCTGAGATTCTAACCCTAACACATTATTTGCTTGTGTTGTTTTGTGTTTGGCCTTTCTGAGAGTCAATGGTTTTCAGGCTCCACCTTGTCTTCTAACCCTGGAGGTTCTGGGGGAGGATTCCTCTGGAAGCAAGGGAGGAGGAGGAGGAGGAGGAAGAAATGCCATAAGGAATCATAATTAACTAATAAGGTGATTTATAGGTTAGTCCTATAATTTACAATATAGCAGATAAGGTGGACATACATAAAGTAAGTATATAATATATTTGGCTAGTAAAAAAAATCCTCTTATACAAGCAGAAATACTTACTTACATGCTTTAATTAACCCCCTGTTTTCAGAGATCTGCCCACGGGACTTGCAAGGACTGTGGTGTTTGTGTTTGTGTGTCGGCAGATGAGCCAAACCTCCTCCAACCCAAGGACACAAGGTAAGAGGAGTTGCCAGGTAATTTTCAACACTCCTAGACATCAGATTATTTAGATTCAAAACAGTTCTAGCCCCTCAATTACTAGCTTGGCTGGACTTCAATCATCTTTTCTATTTCAGATTATGCTCTAATTTAGAAGAAAGGGGCAGTAAAACCAAAAGGGCAGATAAAACCTAGAACCTGTCTAAACATGGGATGAAATTACACTACAATACATATTCTTGGGGGAGGAGAAACACTAAATTACATATTCCTGTGGGAGAGAAAAAACTATTAATTTCATAGAAGATGCATGTTAGTATAACTTCATTAGCATAATAGCATACTTTAAGAGGTTTCCTCTGAGATATGTACTGTATATTGTAATATCATCATCAGCATCATCATTGGCATCCTTCAGTCTCGAAAGACTATGGTATCATGCCTGGAGGAGAGATCCTAAAAACAACACCTAGTGTGACTAAATAGACCAATTCGGGAATGGCAGTCTCTACCGCACTGGGGGCAGATGTATTCTATTTCTTGCCTTGTCCTTGAGTTTCATTCTTTCCGTGCCTGCCTCTTTTCCTATGCCTGTTGGACAAATGCCTCTTCAAATTTATGTAGACCATGCTGTATCTCTTGCCTCCAGACAGTGCGATCGGAGGTCAGGGTTTCCCAACTGTTGAGGTCCATTCCTGAGGCCTTCAGGTCCCTCTTACAGATATCCTTATACCGCAGCTGTGGTCTCCCTCTGGGGCGCTTTCCCTTCATTAGTTCTCCATATAGAAGATCTTTTGGGATCCGACCGTCATCTATTCTCAACGTGTCCAAGCCAGTGTAGGCATCGCTGTTTCAATAAAGTGTACATGCTAGGGATTCCAGCTCGATTCAGGACTATGCTATTTGGAACTTTGTCGTGCCAGGTAATGTTGAATATTCGCCTAAGACAGCGCATATGGAAGGTATTAAGCTTTCTTTCCTGTCGGGCATGGATGGTCCAAGACTCGCTGCAATACAAAAGTGTGCTCAGTACGCAAGCTTTATAGACCTGTATCTTTGTATGTTCTGTCAGCTTCTTATTGTGCCATACTCTCTTTGTTAGTCTGGAAAACATAGTTGCTGCTTTACCTATACGTTTATTCATCTCAGACTCTAGTGAGAGTGTATCTGAGATAGTTGAGCCAAGATACACAAAGTCATGGACAACTTCTTTTGCAGAAATTGTAATGCGAGGAGGAGAGTCCACATTCTGGCCCATTATTTGTGTTTTTTTCAGGCTGATTTCTAGCCCAAAATCTTTGCAAGCTTTACTAAAATGGTCCATGAGTTGTTGGAGATCTTCAGCAGAGTGAGCAGTAATGGTGGCATCATCAGCGAAGAGGAGATCCCGCAAACACTTCACCTGTACCTTAGACTTTGCTCTCAATCTAGAGAGGTTGAAGAGTTTTCCATCTGATCTGGTCCGGAGATAGATACCCTCTGTTGAAGTTCCAAAAGCATACTTCAGCATGGTAGCAAAGAAGATCCCAAACAAGTTTGGCGCAAGGACACAGCCCTGCTTCACGCCGATTGGGATGTCGAAGGGATCTGACACCAGGCCATCGAAAACTACATTGCCCTTCATAGCCTCATGAAAAGGCCTAATGATGTTAAGGAGCTTGGGTGGGCATCCAACCCGGAGGAGTATTTTAAAGAGTCCGTCCCTACTAACCATATCAAATGCCTTTGTAAGATCTATGAAGGCTACAAAAAGTGGCTGTCCTTGTTCCCTGCATTTCTCCTGCAACTGCCTGAGGGAAAATACCATATCAGTAGTGGACCTGTTGGTTCGAAAGCCACACTGTGATTCTGGGTAGACTCTCTCTGCAAGTATCTGGAGCCTCTTCAGTATAACACGTGCAAACAGCTTCCCGACAACACTAAGAAGAGAGATACCACAATAGTTGTTACAGTCGCTCCTGTCACCTTTGTTCTTATAAAGCGTAACAATATTAGCGTCCTTCATATCCTGTGGTACTCCCCCTTCCCTCCAGCAAAGGCAGAGGATTTCGTACAGTTCAGTGGCAATGATCTCTTTGCAGCACTTCAGAACTTCAGCAGGGATGTTATCTTTTCCAGGTGCCTTGCCAGAGGCAAGTGAATCCAGAGCTACATTTAGTTCTTTTAGTGTTGGTTCATTGTCAAGCTCCTCCAAGACAGACAAGCACTCAATATTATTTAAGACTTCGTCGGTTATTGTGTTTTCTCTGGAATATAATTCAGAGTAGTGCTGCACCCACCGTGCCATCTGCTGCTCACGATCCTGGATGATCTCACCTGAAACAGTCTTTAAGGGCGCAGTTTTCTTATGTATTGGCCCTAAGGCCTGTTTAATTCCGTCATACATCCCCTTGATGTTACCTGTATCAGCTGCCATCTGAATCCGAGAACACAGTTGCAGCCAGTAATTGTTAGCACATTTCCTGGCAGTCTGCTGGACTTTGTTGCGAACAGCTCGCAGGGCCTGTAGGTTGTGCTCGCTGGGACAAGCTTTATATGCAGTCAAGGCTCTCCTCTTTTCCTCAATAGCTGGCATCAGCTCTTCTGAGTGGGCTTCAAACCAATCCGCTGTCTTTCGAGTCTCCTTGCCAAATACTGATAAAGCAGTGTTATAAACAACATTCTTAAAATGTTCCCAACGTTTAGATGCATTATCTTCAGCAGGGCCAGGAAGAGCTTCCTTGAGTACATGGGAGAATTCCTCCACTTTTCCTTGGTTATAGGTGTTACTGGTATCAAGTTTTTTGATCTTGTTTCCTTCTTCAGGTGGTGCAATCTCTTTGTTTTCAGTTTTACTTTGCTGTACACCAGGGAGTGGTCTGTGTCACAGTCGGCACTCTGATAGCTACGTGTGATTGTAACACTAGAAATGCTGGAGCGCCTGATGAGAATCAGGTCGAGCTGATGCCAGTGCTTCGATCTTGGATATCTCCAAGAGACTTTGTGCTGGGGCTTTGTGTTAAAGAATGTATTGCTGACACAGAGACCATAACAGCAGCAAAACTCCAGCAGGCGTTGGCCATTTTCATTCATCTTTCCAATGCCGAACCGACCTAGGTATGTGGGCCAGGAGTTATAATCAGCTCCAACCCTGGCATTAAAGTCACCGAGGATAGCTATTGGTCTTTTCTCAGGGATTTTCTTGATAGTGGCAGCTAGATCATCATAGAATTTGTCTTTAAGTTCTGCTGGAGATGATAATGTTGGTGTGTATGCACTGATAAGTGTAACCAACCCTGCTGTAGAGTGTAGTTGCATGGACAGGATTCTCTCACTTCCTACAGGAGGTGGGATAATGAGACCTAGTAAAGTATTTCTAACAGCAAAACCAACCCCACATTCCCTGGTCTAGTTTGATGGTTTTCCCTGCCAGAAGAATGTAAAGTTCCTCTCCTTGACAGATCCAGAGTCAGGTAGCCTTGTCTCTTAGAGAGCAACAATGTCCATCCGCAGTCTGCACAGTTCCCTGTCGATGACAGCTGTCTTTCGTATCGTGTCCATTTCTTGGAGATAGTCTGAACAGCCAGGGTTCATTGTCCTAACATTCCATGTGCCCAACTTTAGGCTCGAGATTTTTTTTATGTATATTGCATGGTGCGGAGTCAACAATTTGTTTGCTGGTTTCCATCCTGATCCGCCTACACCCAGGTAGCTGCCGCTTCCTGTGTTGTTCCCCCACTATTTGCTGCAAGTGGTCCTCTCCAGGGCACAAGGCCTGGGTAATTCAATATGGAGATTAGGCTGTTACCCAGGCAGCGAAACCCCCCTCTCCACGTAGCTGGAGTGGTCCAATGGAACGGCAAAGCCGATACGATTAGTTCCAGCTGTGTCACAGGAGTTGCCAGAACATGATTGTATACAGTCATGAACTGTCTCCGGGACTCCGGCTCTGGTTTTTTCCTCGAGGTTGACTCCTGAAGCCTTTTCTAATGATGGATATAGCCACAAGGCAGTGGAGGTTTGAAAGAGTTTCCTTCTCCTAGAGGTGGTTCTTCCACTTTTTCTGCCGATGGGGCGATGAGAGCCCTCTTCCGCCTTCAAAACCGTTGACCGTCCTCTCCTGTAACCCCAGATGGGGGCCCTTACAAGTTATTGGTAATAAGAGTTGCAAGTTTAGCCAATGTTTATTATTATTAACCAGTGGTCAACCATGGTTCATATACAGCGGTCTCGCTATATTGCGGCACTGCAGTATATGACAAAAGCCCCCCTGGGGTAAGGGGGGAAAGGCCTGTTTTAGGTCTTCCTTACCCCAGGACTGGTGCTCCCCGAGTGGGCCAGCAAAGGCCTTCCCGGGCCTGTCGGAGGCCCCAAAAAGTCTTCCGCACGAACCGGAAGTGGCTTGTGGTAAACCAGAAGTGGCCTCTGGACTGCAGAAAAGCATTTCTGAGGCCTCCAAGGGCCTTTCTAGGCCTGTTGGAGGCCTCAGAAATGATTTTCGCCAACTCATAAGTGACTTCAGGATTACCAGTCTGCAGGGAAGCCTTTTTGGGGCAACCAGAAGGCTCGGGAAGGCCCTCATATCATGGATTTTCAATTATCGCTGGTCGGGTCAGGTTCCTAACCCCCGCAATAGGTGGGGGGGCCACTGTATACCAAATCTAAGATCTAGGCAAGGAAAATGCCATGGTAGGGCAGGTAGATGCCTTGCACTAGTAGAGTGTGAAAGAGCAGGGATATTGGTACGTCTTTGGTATTGAGGCTCCAGTCAAGTCCCAAGTCTTCCATACCAAGTCCCAAAAGTAAGTCTGAAGTCCCTATGATAAACAAGGTGTCCTCCTCCAGAAAAAGGGGTGGGTGGGTGGGTGTGTATGAGAGAGAGAGAGAGAGAGAGAGAGAGAGAGAGAGAGAATATGTGTGTCCTATGGGAGAGCAGCTCAAGAGGAAAAGAAGTCACTCAACTGCATGCATACACATGCTGTCTCTGCAAAATGGTGCAAAAACTTGCAGTCTCAACTCAGTCAGCAAGTGTTTATCAGCTACTCTCACCACCCTAACTGGGGCATGGTCGCTCTGCAGGCTAGAGTACTGAAAACTGTCAGCCAGAAAGTTGGCAGCTCAACGGTTCGAATCCTGAGTGTCATGCAGCAGATTGAGCTCTCACTGTTAACCCCAGGTCCTGCCAACCTAGCAGTTCGAAAGCATGTAAATGCAAGCAGATAAATAGGTACCACCCATAAAAAGCAGGAAGGTAAACAGTGTTTCCTTGTAGCCATGCCAGCCAGATGGACATGGACTTGCATAACACTGGCTCTTCATCTTAAATATGGAGATGAGCACTGTCCCTAGAGTCGGACATGACTAGCATGCATGTGCAGGGGAAACCTTTACCTTTACCTGACTACCCTGACCCAGAGAAACAGCTTCCCCTCTACCCCAGTATCACGCTCTCTCACACACAAACAGAAGCAAGAGCCTAGACAAAGGAAGGGGGAATCATGTGCAAACCAGAAGCAGCTTCTGCAGTTTGATTTCCCTCTGCAGAATTCCAGCTGGAAAATGGAGCAGTTTAAAAAGTAAGTGAAGCAAGGAATGTTTTAACACTAAAATGATAGGGAAAAAGGCTCCAAGTCACAAGTTGATTCCAAGTCCTGTAAAAAACAAACACAAGTCGACTCCAGGTCAACTTCCTCATGTTACTTAAGTGTGATTCCACAGCAAGTTGCATGAGTAGTTTTTGTGAAAGAGTAGTTTTTGTAAACAAAACATGCTAAAGATACAAATACAAGTCTAAGCTATAGGTGATACTTTTTTAGGCCACTAATAAAAACGCTTTTGTGGTCAATACCCACTTCTTCAAATCATGTACCAAAAGTCAAAACATGGCAAAAGATGTGGTTTGCCAGCAGATGATTCTTAGATGTAAAGTTCTTGGCAAGAAGATTTTACATCTAAGAAATTCTTGGCAGGCACATCTCTCTGACATGAGATCAAGATATGTCACCAGAATTTATTAGAAGAACATATGCAAATATGTGGCAGGAGACTTTTCCTTGGTAGAGAGTAAGGGCCTTTTCACACGACCCCTAAACTCCGCCGCAAATGGCTCCCAGCTCCGGAGCTTAAAATTGTTTCCCCACCAGCTCCGGAGTTTACAGAAAATTAAGTGCGACCACGCCCACCTAAGCGCATCCCAGCGCACTTTTCAGGTACCTGATCTCCGGGGGTGAAAATCCCTGATGTGGATGTAACCTAGTGAGTGCCGGGCTCTCCTCGCTTCTGTTTTTTTTTGTCCCCCGCCCCTTTAAGAGACAGGAATCAGGATGACGACGGGGCTCGGGGCGGCTTCGACTGGCAGACGGAGGTGAGCCTGCATTCTTTTCTCCCTTTTTTTCTCCCTCCCCTCACACAGACAGGAGCAAGGAAGTGCGGAGGGGTGGGAACACAGGAAGAGCAATGAACCCCCAATATCTCTGGTCCGAATTTAAGTGGCCAGCAGATCTTAGGGGTCATGTGAAAAGGCTCTAAGACCCTGCAAGTTGACTAGTTGATGTTACCAAATCACATTTGTGAAGACTGCATAGAAAGCCTACCACTTTAGAAATGATACAGGAGCAAATTGTGAAGGCTAGTGATGAAGAAGCTGTGGAGCCCATGACCAAAATTCCTATGTGCATTCAAGTATCTAATGCCAGCAGCGTTTTGATGCTCTCTGATGCACTCCTCTAGAGTGCCCCAAAACTTGCTCCAGAAAAGAGCCCATCTTTTTGCACAAGAGCTTCAGGAAGGAAGAAGTTGGAGATTCTTGCGGAACTGGTAGAATCCAGCAAAAGTACACCCTGCTTCTGCCCATGCTCTTAAGCTCCATAGCACAGATGTCCCTTTTGGTAAACTGACATAAACATTAAAGTTTGTGTACCAGAAATCTAATTCGAAAATAAAAATCTAATTCTGGCTGTTTCGTGATACCAGCATAATTCCACATCTGCTGCCGTGGTTTAGTAGACATAGGATGCTGGCGTCTTTCTGAGGAGGAAGGCTTGCTGTTGTCTACCAGTTCCATAGGGCTCCCTGTGCTCTAAGAACATTTTTGTTGCTTTACCAAAAGATAAGAAAAGGGTCCTTTTTATTCACGGGATGAGTTAGGCCATTTGACAAATGGCTTCTGTATATTTTCCGCCATAAAGATCAAACACAAAGCCGCCAGCAAAGGTGTTTTTATTTTATTTTGCTTCCATCTCCATTTAACTTTTTTCATTTTTTAAAAAAATGTTTGGAAACAAACAAAGGAATGGGGGGTGGGGAATCATCTCCACCTATGAGTAAATGTGGGAGCATGTTGGGCCTAAGATGACATTGATCAAATGTAGGGGGAAATAACCTGAAGGATGCAATCTTCCTTCCATGCAAACGGAGAGAGGAAAGGAATGCGAGTGGATAATAATAAGCACTTTCTTTCCTCGGTTGGCTCAGCTCACAAAAGTGAGCCACAGAACACAATGCAGTGCAATGAAAAAGAACATTTGTGGTGAAGTAGCTATGTCACATCCAAGGCTCTGTTTCTCTCCTCTTTTTAAAATGTCTTTTTGTGTTCTTTTCATGCCACCAGTCACCCAATAAATGCCAGTAAAGAGACATACCCAGGGTCCCTAAAATGGGAGGGGGGAATGCAGAAGGTAAAAAAATTCCTACCCTTTCATATGTGTTTTTTTTAACGGTACATCAGCAGAAGAATGGCTCCAGGTCTACCTTCCCCGCTGAGCCTTGGACACGGAGACACTGTATGTTGCCTTCAACATCTGAGCGTCCTCCGGCTATCTAGCGTCCCCCCACTTTCTGTCCCCCTTTTTTATCCCCTCTCCCCATTTCCATCACCAAGCAGGTGGCCCCACCTGACATGCCCTTTCTTCCGTTCCTGGGGGGAGTCCCGGGTGAGCGGCCGGTCCGTCCTCGGCGGTCTCGAAGACCCGAGGGTTGTGAAGGCGGCCGCCATTACAGGTCCTTCCCACGGGCTGGAGCTGTGGAGTGAGCCCATTCCATCTGGTGGGACCGATCGACCTCCCCTCTGAAGGTGCTGTGCCCTGTTGATCGCTGTCTGACCCTGATCGTCCGCCATGGAACATCTACCACGGGCAACAGGTCGGTTGCCGGCGTTGGTGCCTTGCCTGGCCGCTTTCTACCTTGGTCATTCGGGCAGCGTGTCGGCCGCCGGGGTCTTGTATTCCACCATGCTGCCTGGCGGCTCCCAATCCTCTTTTCCCCCCCGCTTCTCCTTTCCCCCTTCCTCTCCCCCCTTCCTGCTGGTGACTCCCGGGCGGAAGACCGGTCGCTGGTGTCTTTTGTTCCAACTCCCTGCCCGGTGGTCTCTGGCGATCTTCTTTCCCCTGCCTCCCTTCCCTTCCCTATCCCTCTTCCTTTTGCCGGAGGCACCCGGCCGGCGGATCGGCCGTCGGCGCGACTTCTCCGCCGGAATATCTGACTCGGGCGGCAGGTCGGTCGCCGGCGTTTGTGTTTCAATCGGCCGCTTGCCGACCCTGATGGATTCTCGGGCGGCATGTCGGCCGCTGGCGCCCTTGTCTGCACCGTGCTGCCTGGTGGTCCCCGGAGACTGCCCTCCCCCCGACAATCTCTTCTTTGCCTGTGACACCCTGGCGGTGGTTCGGCCGCCGGAGCGCTTCCTTTGCCGGCTTGTAGCCGCGGGAGCACTTTTTCTTTCACCATTCTGGCTTTCATGCCCCCCCCGGACTTGGCCATGGGCCGGCGGCGCGCTCTCCCCCGTGTATGGGGGGGGGACCTCTTTTGCGGCGGGGAATTTCTCTTGCGGTGGAGAAGAAGACTGGAGTTCGGGCGGTGCATCTGGCACTGGAGTTGGGGACCTTGATGGGGACGAGACCTCTCTGATGGGGCTGTTGATCTTTGGACCCAGGGTGAGGACGATTATGCTGAGGCCTGGCAGGCATATTTTTATCACCTTATTTGCCTGGCTCTTGGCCAAGAGATGTGACCCTGAAATTAATTAGTTGAGCCTAGGAACATCTGGCCTTTCTCTCCCCTCCGCCCCAAGGTGTGTTCATCTTCCCTGGCAGTATACCCGGCTATATTTTGTTTCCTTCTGGTACTGGTCCCTTTTACTTTATTTTATTTTGTTTTGCTTACTTTGTATTTTTGTATTTGTTAGCTGTATTTTGTGTTCTGCTGTTGTACATCCTACTTTTGCATTATATTTGCGTTTTGTATTATTTTGGATTGGGTCCCTGACTACTTGAGATCTCATGGAGCCTGCTGGGTGCCCCATTAGGGTGGTGTCGGACCGCGGAAGATATGCTTTGGGTCGGCGGGTCGATCGGATAAGGAGAACTCGGGACAGGCAATTATTGCCTGACCCCCGTTCTGACCCGTCAGCTCACCGCCAAATAGCAGGGATCCAACCCGTCTGTCCCTCCGGCCTGTCCTGTCTGCTGATTAATGCCAGGTCGGTACATAACAAAATCCCACTCATCCACGATTTGATCGTGCATGAGTGTGCCGACCTGGTTTTCCTCACGGAGACCTGGGTGGGCGAGGGGGGTTGGGCTTCTCTCACCCTTCTTCGCCCCCAGGGTTACCGTGTGCAGCAGCTGGGCAGGTCGGAGGGGCGGGGGACGGGGGGTGGGGGGGCTATGGTCTATAGGGATTCTTTTCATGTCAGTAGATCCGCGACGTTGGTGAGTCCAGGTTTGGAATGTCTCCACCTTATGGTGGGCCAGAGGGACAGGTTTGGGGTAGTGCTCGTGTACCGTGCTCCCCGCGACCCTGCACTCTCCGTTCCAGAGCTCTCCGAGTTCATCTCGGCGGCACTTCTGAAATCCCCTCGCCTACTGGTGGTGGGGGATTTCAACGTGCACGCCGAGGTTGGGCTGTCTGGAGCAGCTCTGGAATTCATGGAGTCCATGGCCTCCATGAACCTGTCCCAATTAATCATCGGCCCTACCCATAAAGGTGGACACAACTGGGACCTGGTTTTTGCCTCCACATCGCAGGGTTTTGATCTGGGGGTTGGGAGGTTGCTGGCCCGGCCCGTGTCATGGTCAGATCATCATCTGCTGACTTTCTCTCTTGCGGTAGCCACCCCGCCCCACGGGGAGCCGGGCCCTTCCATCTGGGCCCATCCCCGGGGGCTCCTGGACCCTGCACGGTTCTCGGAGGCCCTCGGGGGTGTTCCAGACTGTTTGGATGACGATCCGGCCGACTCCCTGGTCCAACGGTGGTTTGAGGAGGTGGCTGGGGTAGTTGACCGGATCGCCCCCAAGCGCCTGATCCGATGCCGAGCCCGCTCGTCTCCTTGGTTTACTGAGGAACTGCGGGCGATGAAGCAAGAGTGGAGAGGCTAGAGAGCAGATGGCGGAATGCTCAGACAGTTCAGAATTGGGCTGCGGTTAAAGCGTCGACCGGTCGCTATTCTCGTGCGATAAGGGCGGCTAGGAGATCTTTTGTCGCCCTGAGAATTGGTGAGGCCTCGAATCGCCAAGCGGAATTGTTCCGGGTGGTCCGAGACCTCACAAATCCTGGTCCGCCAGGGCCTCCTCCTAGTGATTTCACTAGCGAGTCTTTCGCAGCCTTTTTTAAATCTAAGATAGAGGCCATCCGTTCCGAGCTGGACACCGGTTGCACTGATCCGGCTCCTGCCATGGCTAGTGTCGGGCCGCCTCGGTCACCCCGGTTCGTTGAGTTTGGGCCTGTTAACATCGACTTCTCCGTTCGACCCTTGCCCTTCCTGGCTGATCAAGATCGCAGGGGGGAGCATGCCGAAATGGGCTTCACTGATTGCCTCAGCCTCCTTCAGAGACGGGATTTTTCCCAGTCTTCTGAAGGAGACGGTGGTGAAGCCCATTATTAAAAGACCCGGCTTGGCTGTGGACGATTTGTCCAACTATCGTCCCATAGCCAATATTCCCTTTTTGGGCAAGGTGATTGAGCGAGTCGCCGCCCTGCATCTCCAGTCGTTCCTAGAGGAGAACCATGTCCTGGATCCCTTCCAGTCCGGGTTCAGGCCGCGTCATGGGACCGAAACAGTCCTGGTCGTGCTGCATGATGATCTGTTGAGGAGGGCTGACAGGGGTTGCTCTACCCTGCTGGTCCTTCTTGACCTATCAGCGGCTTTTGATACCGTCGACCACAGTATCCTGCTGGAGCAGCTCTCGGAGGTAGAGATTGGGGGGGCAGGCCTTGTGCTGGCTCCGGTCCTTCCTTGAGGGCCGCACCCAGCGAGTGAGCTTGGGGGGTGAGCTGTCGGCTCCCTGTACACTCTCTTGTGGGGTGCCGCAGGGGTTGTCACTCTCCCCAATGCTCTTTAACATCTATATGAAGCCGCTGGCTGAGATCATCCGGAGTTATGGAGTCTGCTGTCATCAGTACACTGATGACACACAGCTCTATCTCTCATTTTCCACCTGTGCAGTGGAGGCCGTCCGGACCCTTGATCGTTGCCTGGCTGCGGTTCTGGACTGGACCAGGACTCACAGACTCAGGCTCAACCCTAGCAAGACCGAGGTTATGTTCTTCGGGGGCACCTCAGAGGGGTATTGTGGCCCTCTTCCCAGTCTGGGTGGGTCTGCCCTCCAGCTGGCGCAAAGAGTGAGGAACCTGGGCGTCGTCCTGGACCCGGATCTGACCCTGGAATCTCAGGTGTCAGCCGTGGTCAGGTCGGCCTTTTACCATCTAAGGCTTATCGCCCAGATTCACCCGTACCTTGATGAGGGCTCCTTGAGGACTGTGGTACAGGCACTGGTCATGTCGAGGCTGGATTATTGCAATGCTCTCTACATGGGGCTCCCCTTGAACCTTCTTCGGTGATTGCAGCGGGTCCAGAATACGGCGGCCAGGCTGCTGGTTGGTGCGCGCCGTTATGACCGCACCACCCCTATCCTGGCTCGCCTACACTGGTTACCTGTTGCCTCCCGAATAAGGTTCAAGGTGTTGGTTTTGGTATACAAAACCCTCCATGGCTTGGCCCCTGCTTATTTGGTGGAGCGTCTCCCCCGACAACTAGATCTGGCCCGACCCACCCACTCTTCGGTGGCCCTTTCGCTGCGGACCGTCATTCCGAGGGAGGCCCGTAAAGCGAGTACTCGTGGACGGGCCTTCTCGGTATCAGCACCAACCATCTGGAATAAGCTTCCCAGTGAATTACGGCAGGCTCCCTCGCTGGCGTCATTTAAGAAAAATCTTAACACCCTTCTTTTTCGGGACGCCTTCGGCGACGTCTAGGGATCCAGCTTGGGGTTGTTGTTGTTGTTTTTTAAACCCGTCAATTTATTCTTGGATACTACTGTTTTAGCTGTCTAATTGATTTTACTTGTTTTACCTTTATTGTTGTAAACCGCCCTGAGTCCCCTTTGTGGGAAATTAAGTGCGGTATATAAGTGTGAAAAATAAATAAATAAATAAATAAATAAATAAATAAATAAATAAATAAATAGTTTCTCTGAAAGGAGACATATAACCCCCTATCTAGCTTCACAGTGAAGGAGCACATTTTTTAAAATGCTGCAAAGAAAGCTAAAAAGGATTTATCTGGGATTTCAGCCACAGAATTTCAGTTCAGAGTTTTGCTAAAGGGGTCCTCCAAGACTTTGTACCCAGTTGCTTAAATACGGTGCTTCTCTCTCATCCCCTCTTCCCAATAGATTTTTTAAAAAGCTCTGTTACCTTTTGTTTTTAAAAGTTTCAATTTTTAAAAAACCATAAGTGAAATGTGCCTTCTTGTCTTAAATGGAAAAGATAATACATAACACTAGAAGGTTTCCCCCTTGTTATTTTATTAGTTCTCTCACTTTTTTTCTTTTTCTTTCTTGTTATATACTGCTGGTTTTATTGTCAATTGTAAACCACCCAGAGTACCATCTGGAAGATGGGCGGTATAAAAATGCAACAAATAAATAAATAAGTAAGGTAGCAAAAAAAGTGATTTTACAGGACTAGGTAAAAGTCAGGATGGAATGCAACGGAATGGGCCAGAATGGGCACTTGATATAAAAATTGATGCCATAAAAAACTAATGGAATGTGATGGAAACTCATCAGAACATTATGTCAGAAATAAAGCCCCTCAAAATGGCCCTTTCTTTAACCCCTTAATGACCTCAAACCTACTGAGACAGAACAGGATAGGCAAACCAGTGTCACAATGCACATGTGACTGAAGAGGACTGATGCAACAACACACAGCATCCCCAGTGTTGGAGACTCTTTCAGGTATTACCGTCGATCACTGTGGAGATAGTTGGGCTAAAGCTGAGCAGGCCCGTGGCATCTGGGCAAAACAATAGACAACACCGATAATCATTTGTTGTCTTTGTTGGTTACAGCAGCAGTTTATTTTCCAGACAATCATTAGGAATGGCCCCAATGCTACCCAATGCCACTCCATCCACCATCAGCAGTTCACTGAGGATCACACCGGGAGTGACAGTCTCTTGGAGTGTACATGGGCATATGCCACTCTGTAAGCTTTTTGTCACTGTAGGACACGGCTCACCTTTGAGCCCCCAAACTAAGCCAGACTATGGCCCTGTCCTAAGCTCCCTTTATGGGGATCCCTCTATAATTTCTGCCTGCCACCTCAACACTGCCTGAGTCCACCCCAGTGCCCCAACCAACAACAAAGTTGTGACAGAAAGCAAAAAGCAAAGGTAACTTGTGACAACTTCTATACACCCATTCCATTTATCACCTGATAAAATCAACTACTCACAGTTACCTACCCACTGTACATAGCCACCACCCATCAGGAAGAGAGGGAGGTAAGGCTGGCAATTTGCTGCAAGGGATGGAGACCACACTGAAGCCTTCTTCCATCAGATCCAGCAAATCCTAGGCCTTTCATCAACAGGCCAGTACAGTCAATGGGAGGCAGCATGCTAAATAGTCTCCCATTGTCAAGGAATATAGTTTTGACAAAATGTCTGTAACATATATTTAAGAGATTACAAAATGGATTCCATATAAAAATGCCATGTCTTGTGCTAGACAAGGGTCTAGAACACAGGTGCAGGGAATAATTAGCCCTGGAAGGTCAGGATGATTAGTCATAGGTGGTTTAGCATGATCACCTCACCTCATGTAATATGTGAGTCATTCACACAATATTGCTTTATGTATAAAAGTCTCAGGCAAACTAATGTTTAATTGGGACTGCCTAAGGTGAGAGGCAGCTTTCCCCATGCTCTGTTATTTTCTCTTTTTGTATATGCTGTGCTTTGTGTCGTTGTTATTGTTTATTTTCTCTTGACACGTGTACATATGTAAAATACAGTTTTATTCTAAGCTCTATTGTCTTATTTGTCTCCTAGCTCCATAATCACTAAGTGCATTTATTTTTCCACACCACTAGTTTACTTTTCCCTGAACATAATTAATCCCTGTCTGTCACAATAACGCTATGCCTGAACATCACGCCATCTGCAGGGAACACGTAGTTGTAGATACTTCAGATGACCTGGGCTGCCATTCTGGCCACAGTCAGGTGCCCAGGTACGCCCGGTTTCTGCAGTTTGCTTGTAACCTACTGTTCCTGGAGCTTGTCATGGAGGCTGCCATGTGAGAACCTCTGTAAACCAGATTCAAGCCTTCAAGGCGCCAGATTGGGCCCAAGGGGGATCAATGTACAAAAAAGGAAGCATCCTGGAAGAACGTTGTCATTATGAGAGGGAGCTCCTGCCTTGACTAGAGAGTCGTCAGAGAAGGAATACCTAGTTGGCATGCGCCAGCTTATGAGTGGGGCAGCTGGCCGGGGTGGGGTGGGGTGGGTGGGAGAGAGATGATGTGTGCTTCTGTGGTGCTGCATCTACACATTTCCACGAAGCGGCATGAGTTGATTTGTGCCCCTCTGTTCCTGCAACAGCATGCTCTTTATTTTTTGTTTTGAATGAGCTGTCGTAGATTGTTGTGCATTTGCAGAGATTCATGGAGTTTAGCTCTTAGAATAATAATACGGTATATTTGAAGATTGAACATTATGAATCATGCATCTGAAGCATGCAGAATTTTTTTAGGGTTCTAGAAAATGCTGTTTTTATCCTACACTAGGATTACTTTGGGATGAACATTTGCATTTGTGTAAACTTAATTCAGATTGAATATTAGTTTCATTTGGGCATGTGCTTGCATATTTTTTCAGTAGGACATGTAAGCGAACCTCCCAGTCATTATCCTTATCTTTCTGCTACTCCCAAGCTTGACAAATTAAATGCCAAAGCTGCCCATAACTGAGCAGTGGCAGGATGAGCCTCTGATACCCGGCTTAAAATTGAAATACTCCAGCATTTCAATTTTAAGTCTGAGTTTCTCAGACTTATTCCTTAAAAACATAAGTTCTTTTCCTCTTGAATATGAGGACATTTTGTGAACTTTGCCAAATACTGGAACAAAATTCTATAGCCTTCTATAGAACAGAGGATGCCTTTAGGAAGTAAGGCACAAATCCGAGAATCCTATTGATATCACATTGCAAACCATGTTATGTATATATAATTTTGTTTCTGGCCTCAGTGTGTGATCATAAGGCAAAGCAGAATGACATTGGATTGTGCTGAGAAGAGTCGCTTCTCTTGGCATGCTGTTGTTTAAAGCAAACATTCCATGCACACACGATCCTATTCCTGTTGCTTTAGTTCAGCTCCAACAAAAGAGCCCTGCCACTAACTACACTTAAAAGGTCCAGATGGGCATGGAAGAAGGTCAACTTGATTCACAATTTCCTGTATGTTATCTGTCCACTTGAGAACAGATCAGACCAGACTAAGTTAAGCTGTTGTCCTGGGCTATCAAGTCAGAACTGACGTACAGTGACGTTAACAACTGTAAAGTTAAGTGTGACGTTTAATGAGTGTTTTTACCAGTTCCACTCCCCGGGTGACTTTTCATGGCAAAGTGGGGATTTGAACCCAGGTCTCTTGGGTCTTAGTCTACCACTCTGTCTTCTATGCCACACTGGGAATCCAGCCGTGCTACAGATGGTCCAAACAGTAGACTAATTGCACCTGTCTCTTTGCCCAGTGGTGCAACTGAGATGTGCCCTTAGCACCTTGTCAGCTAGCCACAGTTAGCTGCAGCAGGTACACAAGCCTTACACAAACATCAAGAGGATTCCATCTAGTGTGTTTTTATATTTATTTATTTATTTATTTATTGTATTTATATCCCGCTTATATAATATATACTCTAAGCGGCTTACAAAAGGCTGCAAGAGCCAGCAAATTACAATAAAAGATCAAACGAATAAAACCATTAGAGCACCCTAAACACAGATAAAACCAATAGCACCTCAACTAGGGATAAAAGTGAGCACAGGATTCGATGGCGGGGGGAAAGAGCGAAAGAAAAAAAAAAAAAGACAGTTAAGCATCGCCAAAGGCCTCCCGAAAAAGATGGGTTTTCAGCGCCTTTCGGAAGGCCAGCAGGGACTCTGCAGAGCGCACTTCAGTGGGGATGGAGTTCCAAAGGCTGGGGGCCGCCACAGAGAAGGCCCGGGTCCAAGTGCTCGTCCTCCGGGCTTCCCGAGGAGTGGCGACCCGAAGCAAGTGCGCTCGCGCCTGCCGAACGGGACGGGCCGAGGTTGACCGCTGAGCGATACGCTCTGCCAGGTAGTCCGGTCCCAAGCCATGGAGGGTTTTATAAACTAAAACCAGGACCTTGAATCTAATCCGGGCCGCAACGGGCAACCAGTGCAGGCGGGCCAGGACTGGGGTGATGTGGTCGTAGCGACGCACACCAGCCACCAGCCTGGCCGCTGCGTTCTGTACCCGCTGCAGGCGCCGGAGAAGATTCAAGGGCAACCCCATGTAGAGGGCGTTGCAGTAGTCCAGCCTCGAGATCACCAGTGCTTGGACCACTGTTCTCAAGGAGTTCGCGTCGAGGTATGGGCGGATCTGGGCGATCCGACGGAGATGGTAATAGGCGGACCTGGTCACCGACGCCACCTGGTGCTCCATGGCAAGCGCCGGGTCCAGGAACACACCCAGATTCCGCACCCTCTCCGCGAGCTGGAGGGAGACTCCCCCCAGACAGGGGAGAGGGCCACCGTACCCCGACGGCGAGCTCCCGAAGAACATAACCTCCGTCTTCTCGGGGTTGAGCTTAAGCCTGTTCGCCCCGGTCCAAGCCAGTACGGCCTCCAGGCACCCGTCGAGGACTTCCACAGCTTCCACAGCAGAGGTGTTAAAGGAGAGATAGAGCTGCGTGTCATCAGCGTACTGTTGACAGCAGACTCCAAAACTCCTGATGACCCCCGCCAACGGCCTTACGTAGATGTTAAACAGCATGGGGGACAGAGACGACCCCTGCGGAACCCCGCAAGGGAGGATCCAAGGGGCCGATAACTCCCCCCCATGCTGCACGTACTGTGGCCGGCCCTCCAGGAAGGAATGGAGCCAACTGCGAGCAGTGCCTCCGATTCCGACCTCAGAGAGCCGGTCCAACAGGATACCGTGGTCGACGGTATCAAAGGCCGCTGACAGATCCAGGAGGACCAACAGGGAGGAGCAACCCCTGTCGGCCGCCCTGAGAAGGTCATCTTGCAGGGCGACCAAAGCTGTTTCGGTACCCCGGCGGGGCCTGAACCCGGACTGGCAAGGATCGAGGCACTGCCGATCCTCCAGGTATGACTGCAGCCGGACCGCCGCCACCCTCTCGAGCACCTTGCCCATGAACGGGACGTTGGCGATAGGACGATAATTTGATAAATCGTCCACCGCCAGGCCAGGTTTTTTCAGAATGGGCTTTACCACCGTCTCCTTCAGACGAGAGGGAAAGACCCCCTCGCTGAAGGAGGCGGTGGCGATGGCAGAAGCCCATTCGGCCATAGTCCCTTTGGCAGCTCTAATTAGCCAGGCAGGGCAAGGGTCGAAAGGAGTGGCAGCAGGCCGGCAATGCGCCATAGCCTTGGAGACCTCGACAGCGGAAACAGGCCCAAGCGCATCCAACCGAGGCGACGAAGGCGGACCAGCGACTGGGGATGGCGGGGCAGGACCACTGCAACCGGAGTCAAAGCCGGCACGGATGGCCTCAATTTTAGTTCGAAAAAAGGCTGCAAATTGCTCGCTACTGAACTCAGTAGGAGGAGGCCTAGCCAGACTAGGATTGCTGAGGTCCCGAACCACCCGGAAGAGCTCCGCCTGGCGGTTCGAGGCCTCAGCAATTCTCAGGGAGGTGAAAGATGTTCTGGCCTCCCTTATCGCGGTAATATAGCGACTAGACTGGGCGTCAACAGCAGCCTTACTCAACGCCGTGCGGTTTTTCCTCCAGCTGCGCTCTAACCTCCTCCTAACCTGCTTCATTGCCCTAAGCTCCCCCGTGAACCAAGGGGAGGGCCGGGCTCGGCAGCGGAGGAGGCGCTTGGGGGCGATCCGGTCTATGGTGTGGACAGCTGTTTCATGCCAAAGATTAGCCACACCCTCGGCCGGAACGTCAGTCATTCCACTAGGTAAACCCCCAAAGAGCTCACCAAACCGCTGAGGGTCCATGAGCCTCCGGGGGCGGGCCAAAACAGAGGGCCGATTCTTGAGATAGAGGCTCCATTCTGCCCTGGTGGAGATAATACTTAATGTTATTTTTTTGAAAGCAAATTTTAAATGCAAACTACATTTCCTAATACCTTTTGCTTTCAGGTGGCATTTCCCCCTTTTCCCTTTTTATTCCCTAGACTTTTCTTCCATTAATGTTTACGAGCAAATAAAAGTAAATAGCTAGCTAGGGCTGCTCGATCTTTTTTAGGTCTGTACCGTTATGGCCCAATCTAATTTAACATAATTCATGGATCTTTCTTTTAAGAATATTTGCCTTCTGATGGAGTTCTGATATATTTCCCTTGTTTCAAGATATATGAATCAAAATGGAAATTAGGTTGACCCCTAAATGAGGTGGCCCTTATCAGTGTAGGGAGTTGTAAAATAACAATGGTGTTCCTTCCACGATGCTGAAAGACCGCTGGCATTGATTTAGACCTCTAGGAAAACTTCCTGCACTGAAGCAAGCCTTCCTTTGAGGAAAGCAGCTCCTCTATCAGCTGCTGTTCAGGGAAAGGCATGAAATGGAAAAAACTTAGGGTATTTGTACACGACCCCTAAACTCCGCCGCAAATGGCTCCCAGCTCTGGAGCTTAAAATTGTTTTCCCACCAGCTCCGGAGTTTACAGAAAATTAAGTGTGACCACGCCCACCTAAGCGTGTCCCAGCGCACTTTTCAGGTACCTGCTCTCGGAGGGTGAAAAATCCCAGATCCGGATGTAACCTAGAGTGCTGGGCTCTCCTCGCTTCTGTTTATTGTTGTTTTTTGCCTCCCGCCCCTTTAAGAGAAGGAATCAGGATGATGACGGGGCTTGGGGCGGCTTGGACCGGCAGACGGAGATGAGCCTGCATTCTTTTGTCCCATTTTTTCTCCCTCCCCTCACGCAGACAGGAGCAAGGAAGTGCGGAGGGGCGGGGACGCAGGAAGAGCAATGAACTCCCAATATCTCTGGTCCGAATTTAAGTGGCCAGCGGATCTTAGGGGTCGTGTGAAAAGGCCCTTAGTGTTTTGTTTCATTCCGTTTCAATCCCCCCCCCCCGCGTGTGTGTATACTGTGAGTGTGTCTCTCTGTGCTCAGAGAGGCACAGCTTTTCTATTCTTTTTGGGAGGGCTTTATTATATTTTATTTATCTTTTCCCCTCCTACTCCCTTGAAACTACATTCCTTCCCACCCACCCACATTATTATTCCCAGTCCACCACCCACCTGCCCCCTTCACACATTGTTATTCCCACCAACAACCAGAGACAGTTCCCCAATTCTCAACTGGCACAGTGAGGAACCCAGCCGTTCCTCTTAATCATCGCCCCATTTCAAAAAACCAGCAAAATAGAACCTGAGTCCTCCTATTCCATTATTCATAGCAGGCCTGCTAGCCTGCATGCATGTTATGGGTCTAAGACCTGCCTTGGTCTTCTTGATGATGTCAGGAGATCCACACTCTCCCTTCATACCCAAGGGTCTGAAATGGCCCATAATATTTGTAAGAGCTGCCCTGGACATAGAGGTGTCTTTTATACCTTGGACATTCAAGGGGTTTCCACTCACTCTCTTCATACATGAGGGTCATATGCCCCAAGCCCAGTGTTTAATTCTTGCCTGCCTGACTGGCAGCCTGGTGAAGTTCAATTCTGATAAAGCTCAATGTGCCTTGGTGGGCTTTAAGGGAAGAGCTTGAGAAAGCTCTACATCAGTGGTTCTCAACCTGTGGTTCCCCAGATGTTCTTGGACTGCAACTCCCAGAAACCCCTTCTAGCACAGTGAGTGGTGGAGGCTTCTGGGAGTTGCGGTCCAGGAACATCTGAGGACCCACAGGTTGAGAACCAGTGCTCTAGATGCTGCTAGATGCCTGGGATCAGTATATCCAAATATTTCTAAATTACATGTTAAATGAATCATGCTTAGCATCAAATTGTTCACTTATGCTACATTCCTTGGAAAGTTTTTCTTCCTTTGCCATTCTTTTTTCTTCCATATTTCTTTCTGCAGTTGTTTATATATTACAGGATCTCTATTTTTCATTGCTCTTTTATGATCTATGAGATACAGAATTTAATCTGTCATCCAAGATTTAATCTTTCTCTTGACAATCTTTAATTGATTCATTCACATCAAGCTTTAATTTGGCTCTAGGTGTTTTCAACTTCATTTACATCTGCTGTCTCCTTGATGGTTTTGAATTTGTACTCAGGATTAGAGATGGGCACGAAATGAACTTTTTTCATTCCCGTTATTCGTTATTTGTTTCGTTACATAATGAAATGAATAATGAACATTTTGATGAAATTGGAACGAACCAAAGAGAACCACAGAATTTAGGTTCATTACATTTTGTTTTTCGTTAATGGTGACGCACAATGAAATGAGCTGTTTTAAATGTTAAAAAATGCCCTGGACAATGCAGCAATAATTATTTTTACTGTCTGACAATACCTATTGGGGGGGGGTTGGGGTCCTTAAATCTTTTTTTTTTTGTCTTCTCCCATCGCGATGTATTTTTCTTTTCCCTTTAAGGATGACAAAATGGATGTCGCCAGCCACAAAATGGAGGCAAGCCATGTGATGGGATCATGTAAATTCTTGCACAACTTCAACCAATAGCATGCCCAGGTTGCAGACTGGGCAGGTCTGGCAGCCACAGAGGGCATAAAAATCTTTGGCAGCCCCGGGCCTCCTTGCAGTATCCGGTGGGAGTTAGGGTGGGATTGCTGTCTCTGCGACTCATTATTTTCACTTTAGGCCAGCCAGGCAGGTGTGTGTCTCTGTGTTCCTGCCGGCTGCAGCCTGGCTCTTAGGGGAGAGAAAGAAGAGATTTCACTCTAGCTTCAGTCCTGCAGCCTCCCTGTGTGCGTGCGTGCGTACCTCTTGGTGAGTACCCTCCCCTGCCCTGCAGTGCAGTCACTCTGTGGTTGCCTTGCACCCTGGGCAATGCCCACTGCTGCCTTTGCAGCCTCCCTGCATTCCTAGTCTATACTTTGTCTCTGCCAGCATCAATTTTTTTTAGTGTTTTCCCTCTGGTCTGGAGCGTTGGGGGATGCCCGAGCATGGAAATGCTTTAAAAATTGTGCAAAAAGCAGGTAAAAATGAAAAACAAAAAATGAATAAATAAAATGAATTTTTTTCAAAAAATCGCAAAAATGAAAACAAATCGAAATGGACCCCCTCAACAAAAAATGAAAAACCAAAATGCCATTTTTTCGATTCGTGCCCATCTCTACTCAGGATCAACTGAACTTCAGTTCTTACTGCTGGGTTCTGAAGCTTAGAATTTGCAGTTTGATTATTTGTCACCTTTGAATGATTTTTTCCAACTTAAGGTTCACTGTTGCTAACAAAAGTTATGATATGAATTAATATCTGCACTAGGGTATGTTTTAACACATTTAATTGAATTCCTAAAACATTTATTAATCAAGATGTAATCAATCTGATTCCTGATATTTCTGGCAGCATTTGAAGTCCATGTATATAATGGCAGCGTGGTGGCATCTGGAAATACGTATTTGTTATTATAAGTTCCTCTTCTTGACATAACTGAATTAGTCAGTCACCTTACCCACTGCCAATTCCTAATCCATGTTTACCTACTACTTCAGCCCCATTTCCTTGTGCTACCTTTACAGTGAAATCACCCATAACTATGGTAACTTCCACTGAATTGATAAATGATAAAGCAGACTTTAATTGATTATAAAATTCTTCTATATCATCATCTGATGCATTACATGTTGGTGCATACACCAACTATACTATTGAGCTACAAAGTTATTTTCCCTGCCCTCTTTTGAATGATAAGAAATCCCCACAATTTGCCTGTAAAAATGCTAGAGCAGCTTTGTAAATGCAAAAACTGGAAATGATAGTCCTTTCCAGTATATTAGAAAGATAACATATATTATCCAATTTCACCTTGTGAGTTTAGCAGACTGAAGTGAAGGAAGGAAGGTGCATGGGTCTAGCAAGCTGCTTTGCGATTCTTCAAAAGAAGCATCACAAAAAGTGGCCTTCAACTTTTTGACAATGATCACAGGCTGAAATTTTACTTTGACAGTGCCGATTAGATTCCATCTCTCATGCATGCACATATACACACAAACATGTGCCAACACACACTTTCTTTCCCTCCCCCCTCTCTCTCTCACACACACAAACACACACACACATACAGAGAGAGAGAGAGAGAGAGAGAGAGAAAGAGAGAGAGAGAGAGAGAGAGAGAGAGAGAGAGAGAGCATTTGTCTGTGTCTGTGTGTTTGCCTCTTGTAAAGTGATATAGGATATTTCAGACAAGTACGGATCATTTCTCTGTTACCCACTGATATGACTCTTATGCTGATAAAGAGCAGCCAAAAGATGGAAAAGTTCAGAGGAAGGGCTGAAGAAATCTTAAATGAATATCTGGAAGTAATACAGTGACTATTTGTGAGCTTAAACAGGATTCCAAGCGGTGCCAATAAGTATTGTTCAGTGCCTTGGAAGAGTGAGTGATGATATTGTGCCGCTTTTGAAAGAGATAGCATTCATCTTTATTTGCACTACAGCTTCGACAAAATGGACTTAAAAGGCGAGGCATTACCAGCCCCACTCAATCTGCAGTGGGACTGACTGGCTGATTTTTATCACCGTCTGAAGCCATGGGTCTTCTCAGTTTCAGCAACCATTGAAAAATCAAGATACATTTTAAATGGAAAGTATTTCCTTTTAAAAAGAAAAAAAAAATCCAGAAATTTATAACTTCAGCACTGACAGGCGATTGAGCTGCAAGGGGATGCCGTTCTTTTGCCTGCAAATTTGAAACATATTTAGAAACACTGTTGTCAGTGTGTGCAGACACTTGTCGCTTTCTTTTGAAGAGATGGCTCCTGTGTGCGTGTGTTGGGGGAAGGATGACACATATTGTTGCAGAGTTTTGAAAATTTGTGGTACATTTTACTGTTCATGCAGGAGAAGTGCTGGAGTTCATAGAATATAATAGTTACTAGTTAATAGATAAGTCACCCATTTCTGATTAACATGCACGTGCATTAGTATAAAGAATGAAAATGTTCCATTTACTTACAAGTGCAAATATATGAACAACAAACTAATGATCAATGCAACTGCTTTTAAAAACTCTGCATTAATATACTTTAACAAACATTTTCTACCAGCACCCATCAATGAACATTAACAGACCCTCTCTGAGAAAAAAAAAATGTCCCAGCATAGAGGTGTGGCTCTGTTAGAATTCTGACACACAGGACAGAACTTTTGGTTAATGCAGTGCAGATTGACAGTTACTCACAGCCTATAAATGTCCGTCCCAGTTATAGCAGTGTAGCATGGGTTGCCAACACTAGGGCAAGGCAATTTTTGCACCCCCTAAAATTTTTGAACCTGGGGAATCTGCCCCTATGCCTCCACCATGTTACTACACTGCTCCCATTACCTCCCTAGTCCCTACTCTTGTACAATTCTTTCTTATGTGTTGATTTTCTCAGTTATTAGCTGGTCACCAATCTATCCTGCTCTCCATCTCTACCAATTTTCAGCAGTAGCTGACTGCTCCAGTTTGATGGGGATTGTAGGAAAATCTCATCCTGGATAAATCGGCTTCTTTCCTCCTGGACTACTATTCCCAGACACCCCAAGACATTACTCTTTATCATTATTCTGACTTCCACATTACTTGTTATTGTCCCATGTCATCACCTTGCTTCTGATGTATGATGACCCTAATCGGTGGGTATTTGCATCCAGGTCTCTGGAGACCTTGTCCAATGCTTCATGCACTACACCCCACTGGCTCTCACCATGTTACAGGTATGAGCTAAGATGTCTACACAGTTTTCTCTAGGGAATTTTTTTATTGAGGCAGAGCAAATTATTACAGTTCTGCTTCTTGGCATGCCATGCCTTGGACTTGGATACACAATTGGATCCAGACTGTTTATAGGCAAATGCAATGGTAACAGGCATACTTGAGAATGTCTGCATGTAGTCAGTCATGCTGCCTGGCTTATACACAAAAGAAAAGAAAAGCAAGGGGTAGCAGTCGCTAATTGCCCTTTGCAGAAGGGTAAGGTTGTTATTTTTGTGTTTAGCTCCCTTCTTGCTACACTCAGAGAAGAGTACGAGGCCTGCCCATTGACCTGCTGTGCCCACACAGTATGGAATATGGAATTATATTGCTATAAGTTGAAATGTGATCTAATTTGATGTCTTTCTGCAAGGAAAGACCTTTCTCTTCAGGCAGTCTTTCCCTTAGCGACTGACTGACTGAAAAGGTATTTATAAGTGGATTGTTGTGCCTTGTTGCTTCTAAATAAGGTCTTGGTGCTGATTTCGTTTAATTTTTTTAGTGTGGTAATTGTTTGTGTCATTTTAAATATTTGCATATTTGCAGTCCTTAGCTTTTAAACATTGCCTTTTACTGACTCAAGCCACCCTTGGTTCTGTTTAAGAATAAAAGCAGAGTACAAATATTTTAAATAAATATGTGGACCTGATGCCAACAAATCAGAAGTTTCCATGACATGACTTCAATAGCCCCTCACCTCTAGGGGAACCTTTAGTGCTGTGTCACTGATGGGCTAATGAAGCAACTGGAACCTCTTGATGAAGACACCTCTGTACCTGTTCCAAAGGGGCCCAAGAGGTTAGGAATGCCTAGACCTGAATAACAAGCAAAATTTCATTTGAGCTTAAATTTTGCTGATTCAACCTGACTGCTTGTAAAAAAAGGGTTTTGCCCTCCGAATACAGTGGACCCTCGTATAACAAGCAGTTGTTTAACAGAAAAGCTGCTTAAAGGAAAAAAAATTCTGGAGATAGGGGGAAATCGCTTAACAGAATTGCCTATGGGGCAAATCCTTACAACAGAAAAATGGTTGATACTGTATTAGGGATTAATCCGTTTTCAATGCATTCCTAAGGGAAATTTGTACAAAGGAAATTTTGCTTAACATAATTTCATTTGGAACAAATTAATTCTTTAATACAAGGTACCACTGTATTTATAATTAACATGGCACATCTCACTGTTGATATGTCAGGCTGGGGCAGTTATCCTGTTATGATATTTTGCTTCAGTACATAAGTGATGTGAAATATCAAGGTACCTTTTGACCAATCAGTGAACCTCTAGGAAGAGAAGTTCTCTGAAGAACTGAAAAGCCTGAAAATAACCATATATGCTCTGTTTCTTGTTCTTTCTTCTTCTAAATCACTGATTCCCCCACAACCGCCACCATTTTAATAGGTAGGTCAGCCACATTCCATTCCCTGACATTTCAGGGTCAAGACCTGATAAAGGGGGATGGGTCGTTGTGATATCACATGGGAGAGCCCTTGCAACATTAGAGGAGTGGGTCCTTGTGATGTCACAAAGGTAGTGTAGGCAAGGGTTAGGAATTGTGACACTACAGGTTCTGGGCTGATTGACTGTGGGAACTGATGTGAGGGGAAAGAAGTTAAGTGGGCCCAGAATCCAGATAACACTCAGTCAACCAGAGGCAACAGAAAACCAGAAGGGCTTTGTTTGGGGGCTAGGCAAACCCTAAAATCTGCCCAACAGCTGCAGTGGACTCTCTTCATGTACAGACTTGAGCATAGCACTTGCTGCTTGGGGTTGTGAAAAGCTCACTGCCAACCAAGAGGCAGGTGCTTTTTTAGTCCCTCTACAAATGCTGCTGCGGCTTGGGTGACAAAGCATAGATCATCAGTGGCACTCTAGATAGCTGAAACTGTCATGATGGACACAGAGACATACATCCACTGGCTTTCTCCCCTGCCTCTGCTCTACCTCCCTGATAAAGGCAGAGTCTGAGAAAGTTACTTGTTAGGCTGCAACTTGTAGAATCCCCAGCCAACCTAACTGTGCAAATCCTCCAGTGAAAGAACCAACATGACCCCAAATTAAGAGGACTTTTTCCAATAAGTAAGTAAGTAAGTAAGTAAGTAAGTAAGTAAGTAAGTAAGTAA
>JAHTLZ010000010.1:55162632-55174982 GCA_023846285.1 Phrynocephalus versicolor | reverse complement strand
AAAGAAAGAAAGAAAGAAAGAAAGAAAGAAAGAAAGAAAGAAAGAAAAAGAATTTTACAGAAAACTTAAAGTAAAGCAAAAGCAACATGCTATTTAAAATCTGGAACTGGACTTATTTTCTTGTGTGATGGAAATATTTCGCTACTCATTGAAGTAGCTTTGTCAGTCTGAAGGAGGTTGGTGCGAAGCTTCCAATTTACAGTTCATCTTGGTTTCATACCAACTGGTCTGAATAGGACAGTCAGATGGATAGTGGCTTGAATAAGCTTGTTATGTGGACAGTCGCCTGAATAGGTTCATTGGATGTACAATGGCCTGGGGGGTTGTATGTCCCACCTGTGTAACCCATCCCAGCACCCATTAAGTATGGGTTATTAGCTGTGGCCTTGCTGGTGGTTCTGATTTGTCTAGGGATCAATGAAAGAGTCACATGATAATTGGGAGACAGATTATGCCTGAGTCCCCCACCTCTGTTGAGAGATGGGTTTTTAATAAACACATGAATGGCTTTCCTGACTCCTCTCTCAAAACACCTATCTTCTCTGTCTCATATTGGGTATTGGGAAGGTTTGCATTGGTGGGACCACAGGCCATTGTCCACCTAACAAGCCTATTTGGATCAAGGTGGCATTAAACCTAGAAGAACTATAATTTGGAAGCCTCACACCAACCTCCTTCAGACTGACAATGCTACTTGGATGAGTAGTGAAAGTTTTGATCCCACAAGAAAAAGTTCAGTTGCCATGACTCAACCTCCGGATAACCTCTACTGGATGACTGGAAATCTTCACAGACATAATGTCATTTAAAAGTAATAGAGTACAGTACTGTTTAAATAACAAGTAACAAATAAGGTCAGTGGTTGAAATCCTGTTGCTTTGTTAACTACAAAAGGCATAAGGTACAGCCATTCCTCACCTGCAATTAACAATTATCCTCCTTGGATTCTTAAGTGCAGGCCAAGCAAGTGGGGTGACTGCTAACTATCACCTTGGAATGACTAAATGTTACACCTTTTGCGTAAAACAGTAGCAGCATTATTAAAATCAAAATAAGCAATAAATCATGTTTAAAGATTGAAATTCTGTTGTACAGTTACACAGAAGGCATACTTTTTTAGCAGGGAATAGCCATAAATTAACAGATAATTTAAGAAATCTCCATATGCATGATCTGCTACATACTGAGTCATGCAACTCTGCGTGCAATAGATGGGTCTTATGGAGATTTCATAGCCTACAGCAATTTGCACTGGACTGTACACAGGATTTCAATCATAGTGTTCCAAACTTCATTCTCAGTTTTAGTGCAGGAGCTGTATTTTACTTGCCATTTTACTTGCCTTTATGGCTTAGTCTACAATGAGCGTGAATATAACACCTACATTGAGTCTACAACTTCTTCTGTCTCTTCTACCAGCCCCATGCCTGCAAGATCTGTAAGTTTCTGTATAAATCCACCCATGTCATTTAGTTACCAAAGGTGCATTCCTAAAGGATTCTTCCCCCTGGATATTGGCTCCCTTTAGTGCTGCAAGTGGAAGTACCAGGATTAAGGCTAATATTTTACAGGAACTAATATCAGCCCACGAGATGTACCCTCACAGGTACATCTTGTGGGAACACATGAAAGAGCTTTCTTGGCTGCTGCACCCAGACTCTGGAACTCCCTCCCACTAGAGGCCAGGACTGGCTTGTCTCTGTTGTATTTCTGGGAAAAGGCAAATACCTTTCTCTTCAGACAAGCTTTCCCTGAATGATGGACTAACTATTATGTATCATATAAACACAAAGTCTATGTAATCACATAGATTCATAAATCTATGTGATCTCATATACTTTGTGTTTATAACCACTTATAATATTCATTTTTATTTTGTTTCATTTTTAGTTTGGGGAGGGGGCTTCATTTAATACAAAATGGTTTTTTTTAAAAAAAATAATAATTTCATATTTTGTTCTGGTTTGGTTGGTTATGTGTGTGGTGTGTGGGTCTGTGTGTGTGGTGCGTGTGTGGGTGTGGTGCTTGTGTGACATTTTTTTCCAGCCCCAGAGCCAACCAGCTGGCATGCTGGGGTGGCAAAAAAAAAGTTTGAAACTCCCATATTTTCCCTGTCCTGAGCAGGTGTGTGTGTGGGGGGGGGGCGAGCCAGGAGTTCACTTCTAAACATTTTTTGGGCTTCCCCGGCCCCTGCGCCAGCTGATGGGCACTGGGGGAGGCAAAAGAAAAGAAAAGAAAGTAAAAAAAAACAATTCTGCCTTTTCCGGTGCCCCAGCGATTCCCCAATGCAATTTCAATAAGGAAAAAAAATCCATTGAAATGCATTGAGCCAATGCATTTCAATTGAGAAAAAGAAAAAACTCCCACATTTTCCCTGGATTAAAAATTTCTTTCATGCCCATCTCTACTTATAACCTTGTGTGATTGCATTGACACTATGTTTTCAATGTTAGCTTCTATCACTCATAACTCATAACATGGGATTTTTTTACTCTCTATTTAACTGCTCGTGTTCTCCTGTAGCTTTAATGCTGTAAGAAGATGTCCCTCAATTCCTTGTTCTCAATACTTGAATATGTCTTATTGTCCCTCAGTACTATAAGCCTCCTTGGGTCCTTTTCCAAGGAGAAAGGTGGGGTTAAAATTCCTTTGAAATAAATAAATAAAATACATAAACTTGTATTTCTTTGGTTGGTGAAAACCCGTTGGCATATACGTCAGTAGAAACTGGCACAAGTTAAGAAGTCAGTGTAAGCATTTGCTGTCATGCTCCAGTCACATTATCTGTCACATGCCTGTGCCAATAACTTTGCTGGGTCCTGAATGTGTGGCATTTCACCACTGAAATATATGTCAATAGCTCTGATACCAGTGGAATTCTCAATGGGATTCTGGCCTCCCTGTGTGAAACAACTAAACAAGTAGCTAGCTCTTGGTGTCTTCTTACTTGGGTCCTTTACCAGTGGGGTTTGAAATGCTTGATTGATGGAGTTGTCCTTGTACTTAAGAGCTTGTATGCACTACAGCATCCCTGATGCTGCTCAGAATTTGGAGTTATGGTTCTATCCATAAAATGACTTCATATGATGCTTTCATTCATATAAACAGTCCTAGCATGAAACTGAAATTTTGGGGGTAGAAGATAAGGCAGGCTCATCTTATGGAAGAACCATTGGCAGCATCAGCCCTTTCTTCCCTTTTTTAAAATTATGTGCTTTCTATTTATTTATGATTAGAATGCACATTGTGCTTTCAACACTTGGGATATTGGTGTGATTCGGTGTGATTCACATTATATATATATATATATATATATATATTCCCGTAAAGCACCACTTGAAATTGATTCATTCAACAAAACATTTCATGTTCACTTGATGGCTTCTGCTGTTCTCTTTATTTAAGAGAACAAATCACTTTTATAGAACTGAACTATTTTTATGGCTTAAGATTTACAGATAAAGTTTTCCCAAATGGTCTTCAAAGCAAGGTGAAAGATTCCACTGTCATTAGAGCCCCCGGCTTACTACATAAATTCCTCTTCCACTTGATTTTGGGGGGCCCTGGTGGGCTTCAGATGTATGGTTCTCTCCTTCCGTTTTGAGCTATTGTATTTCTAATTGGGAACACCAAGTTATCAATTGTTATCTACGATGTATTGATATTTATTTGAGCTCTTCAGCCATAACATACATATAAAAATGAACTTAAGGTAATAAATTTTTAAGAAGATGCAGCATGGATAAAAATGGTTGTGGAAAAACAACAACAAACTAATTATTCTTTCATTAGGGTGATGGAATTGTTTGATTTTCAGGATAAGATGACCCCTTTATTGAACCCTAAGCAAGGCTGTGGAAAGACTTCAAAATTTTATATCCCTCCTATTGAGTCTAAAAGGCTGCCAATTGATTGCAGAGCCAATAGAGACCAAACCTCAAGAAAACAAAGCAAAGTGTTCTGCTTATATGCCACCCCATACTGCTTAAATCACTTTCTGGGTGGTTTACAATTCAATTATGCAGGCTACATATTGCTCCCCCCCCTCAGCAAGCTAGGTACTCACTTTACCTACCATGGAAGGATGGAAGGCTGAGTGAACCTTGAGCCTGCTACCTGGGATTGAACTGTTGCAAGTAGAGATGGGCATGACCAGAAAAAATTATTTTTCGAGTTGTCATTTGTCGGGACGGGTCCATTTCGGGTCGTTTCCTTTTGTCGCGAAATTTTTCAAAAATTTGTTGTTTTGTCGTGTCATTTGTCGTTTGTCGTTACCACTGTGATTTAGCACGACTTGACTTCCCAGAGCATGGGGTTAGGGGGTAAGGGCTAGGCTTAGGGTAACGGTTAAGGTTAGGGTGGGTTAGTGGGCTGCACCTCTGAGTGCCTCTGGCCCACTAAGAACATAGTGTACTGGCGTATGGGTTAGGGTTAGGGTTAGGGTTAGGGTTAGGGTTGGTGGGCTTTTTATGCCCTCTCTGGCACATCCAGAAGTCTCAGCAAAACCTGGCCATGCAATTGGTGGAATGGCTCCAAAAATTTGAATGGTCCCATCCCATGGCCAGCCCATCATTGCGCGTGCACAGGTGTAAAAAAATAAAAATAAAATAAAATAAAATAAATGGAGACGTTTTATTGCAAGAAAAACCACTGCTGCTACTGTAAAAATTCAAGCATTTAAAATAGCTAATTTTCGCATGTTTCTGTGGTGTTTGGTGGGTTTTTGGACCACGATTTCAAAAAAAAAAATGTGGTCGCCATTTTGGACCCCCCCCCCGCACCGCATGGCAAATGGAGACGACGAGGATGCCCCCCCAGCCTGGTACCAGAGCAGCCTGGGACAGGAGAGGGGGGAGGCTGGGGACCCCCCCCCCAGAAACCACCCCTCTGGTAGGTGACCTCACTCAGGCAGGCATATTTTCGCCTGCTTTTTTGGCCAGGAATCGGTTTTTTTTAATTTTTAAAACTTTTTTTCTGTGCCGCTTGGCATCGCGCGATCGCTGCGATGCCAGGAACGACAACGACAAATCAGACCCAATTTTTCTTTAGTCGGTTCGAGTTCGAGTTCTGGCGGAGTAATTGTCGTTACCGTTTCCGTTACGTAACGGAAACGAGGAACGGAAACGGAAACGAGAATTTCGCCGAGTCGTGCCCATGTCTAGTTGCAAGCACAGTTTTAGCTGCATTACAGCAATTTAACCACTGCACCACGAGACTCATACGAAGATGTGCATTTCCTTTCATGGACATGTATCATCCATTTTTAGACTCTTGTCTACCATTTTTCTGCATTACCCATGAAGGAGGAAGTGAATTTCATCCACACAAAAAACTTTTGTTTAATTGTTTTGTGACCCTATAAAACGTATAACCCTCTGGTGCATCTGTGTGATCTTGGGGGCCACCTGACTTATTCCTTGTCCTTTCTACTTTAAAACTACTCTGCTGCCCTCTGCTGGAATGGCTGGTGAGTTTGACCGTCAAGGGAGGAGCCTTTAAGTGAGGTTCCAACAGAGCTGGTGGGAATGCCTTGCTTCTGTTTTGAGGTTGCTTGCTGAGTGACCAGCAAGGTTAGGTTGAGAGAGAAAGCAAACCTCCTTACCCATAGAGATGCTCACACTGATAATGGAATTGAGAGGAAAATGTAGATTTGGTTAAACTAAACATTTACTGATTTCACCTCTCCAGTTCTTAGCATGTTTTTGTTGCAGAATGGAATTTTCCTCAGGATTGTGTACCTCAGCAATTGTTTTTCCAGACATACAATTTTATTTGGCATTGGCTTTCTGAAGAAAGTGTCCTGGAATGCAAGAGAAGGCAATGAAGAAGATCATAGACTATGGCAACCGGCACCTTTCATCGCTAGGCTATAAATACAAGTGGAGAATATCGTCTCGACTGGCCCCTGGATCTAAGGCAAAACTTTAAGTATGCCCAGTGACATGTGGAGTGTTCGGTTCAAAAAAAGAACAAATAGCTGCCCCAAGCTATATCAACATTTAATTTTGAAATGTACTTTAATTTTCATAATGAATGGTTATGTAGGTCAAGAGTGGCTTTCTGCCAGATGGGCAGTATATAAATTGAATCAATAATAAGAATAAGAATAAGAATAAGAATAAGAATAAGAATAATGTACTTAAGCAGAAAGGATATCTACATGGGTGTGCAATGGGTGGCCTTCTCTTTGCTTTGGCTGAAATCAGAATGATAGGGGATTCACGTGCTTTACAAAAATAAAGGACAGATTAATAGCTGACTGTCTGTGATCCCCTCCTGCCAATCTTCTTATCGTAATGTGGTACATAGTATTCTTTTATGTACCTATGGATTCAATCTAGGACTAATGACATTGAATGAACAAGCAAAACATTTGTGAAAGTGACTCTGAAATTCATGGAGGAATGCTTAAGTGAAATAGTGCCACATGATTCATCAACAATTTGGAGCATATTCATTAAAAATGAGGCTTACTTCTGACTAGAGATGGGCACGAAACAAACTTTTGGTTTGTTTCATTATTCATTATTCATTTCATTACATAACAAAGCAAATAATGAACTGCCCTCTCTAAGAGAAACGGAATGGAACGGAACGGAAATTTCCATTTTGTTTCGGTTCGTTTCATTCACTAGTGCCTCCTACCTGGAGTGGTCCTACCTGGTCCAGTCCTCCTGGTCCTGGCTGCAGGGAGGGAGCATCCAGGAAAAAAAAGCATTTATTTCTTACATTTAATGCCTTCCCAGGAACTCTTGCACCATTTCCCATAAAAATGACAACCTCTCCAAGCAAGTGAGATTGTGGAAATAATGTTGTTCTCCCTGTACAAAAAAGATAGATTAAAAATATCTCTTTCCACCCCCTTTCCTCTACACACACAATGTTGAGTCCCGGTGCATAATACACTGAAAGATATTAATGGAGACTGACATTTCTATTTTTTCCCTGAATTTCAGTCAAGGAGGCACTTGCTGTTCTTATTTGATGGATGGTGTTTCACAGAGCAGGGCCATTTTGTACATGATGTGCCACCAAGAGAGCATTTGACCATCATATAAGCATCTGTTTCCTTATATGCATACAGTGGTACCTTGTATAACAGACAGCTTGTATAACAGAAAATTTGTACAACATAAAAAATTCCGGAGATAGGGGAAATTTGCTTAACATAATTGCCTATGGGGAAAATCCGTACAACATAAAAATGGGATTACTCTGCTTTCAATGCATTCCTATGGGAATTTGTATAAAGGAAAATTTGCTTAACATAATTTCATTTGGAACGAATTAATTCCTTTATACAAGGTACCACTGTATTTTACATGTAATGCATTAGAGATGGGCACGACCAGAAATTTTTTTTCGAGTTGTTTTTTGGGACGGGTCCGTTTCGGGTCATTTCCGTTTTTCGCGAAATTTTTCAAAAATTTGTCGTTTCGTCGTGTTGTTTGTCGTTACCGCCGCGATTTAGCGCGACTTGACTTCCAGTTCCCAGAGCATGGGGCTAGGGGGTAAGGGCTAGGCTTAGGGTAACGGTTAAGGTTAGGGTGGGTTAGTGGGCTGTACCTCTGGGTGCCTCTGGCCCACTAAGAACACAGTGTACTGACGTATGGGTTAGGGTTAGGCTTAGGCTTAGGCTTAGGCTTAGGGTTGGTGGGCTTTTTATGCCCAATTGGCACATCCCAGAAGTTTCTGTGGTCAACCTGGCCATGCGATTGGTGGAATGGCTCCAAAAATTTGCATGGTCCCATCCCATGGCCAGCCCATCATTGCGTGTGCACAGGTGTAAAAAAATAAAAATAAAATAAAATAAAATAAAATCAATGGAGACGTTTTATTGCAAGAAAAACCCACTGCTGCTACTGTAAAAATTCAAGCATTTAAAATAGCTAATTTTTGCATGTTTCTGTGGTTCTTTGGTGGGTTTTTGGACCACGATTTCAAAAAAAATATTGCGGTCACCATTTTGGATCCCCCCCCGCACCGCATGGCAAATGGAGACACCGAGGATGCCCCCTCCCAGTCTGGTACCAGCAGCCCAGGACAGGAGGGGGGAAGGCTGGAGTGGGGACCCCCCCAGAAACCACCCCTCTGGTAGGTGCCCTCAGACAGGCATATTTTCGACTGCTTTTTTGGCCGGGAATCAGGGGTTTTTAAATTATTTTTAAAACTTTTTTCTGTGCCGCTTGGCATCGCGCGATCGCTGCGATGCCAGGAACGACAACAACAAATCAGACCCAATTTTTCTTTTGTCGGTTCGAGTTCGAGTTCTGGGGGAGTAATTGTCGTTACCGTTTCCATTGCGTAACGGAAATGAGTAACGGAAACGGAAACGAGAATTTTGCCAAGTTGTGCCCATGTCTATAATGCATATTATATGTGTGCATGTGACATGTTAGGTATGTACCTTAAACACAGACCCCTGGTATACGAATACTTTTCATTGCTTCATTATACTGTAAATGATAGTTGTGGCTTCTGTCCTCTAGGTGTCTACACTGCAACGTATTTCCTCATCTGTGAGAGAGGAAAGAGTGGCAAGTGCAATCTTGTCTTTTCAAGGTCAATGATAGATACAGCCTTCTTTTTATATCTCACAAATCAACCTTCTCATTTGTCAAACATGCCATTCTAAGTTTCAAACTCTTGTAAGTGATTGTGGTTTTACTACAGGCAAACACCCCCCCCCCAAGATAAACTAAAAACAAGAACAGGAACCACAAAACACACCCTATAAGCATCAGTATGAGCGCACTGTATGAAGTAACAGGGAAGAACAGATACATTGTTGTGAGTTATGCACTGGAATTCATATGAACAGACAGGTGAACTGTTTGTTCCTGGTTTTCAGCAAAAGGGCATCCAGAGTAAGGCATCCCCCATAAGTACATGATTTTGAAAACCTGCATTGGTCTACAGACGCTTGTGACTTTAAACCTTTTGTACAATTCCCTCTGGAGAGCAAATTTTAGATTTTTTAATGAGCTTTTTACATAAGTCAGCCACCATTCATGCCTCAGTCGGTACACCCAGGGAAGAAAGACATACATAAATGGAAAAGTCTAAATGAGAGCAGGGGAAAAACAGATTGGCAGTAGCAGGAGGTAAATAAACAATCAAACAAAATTGTTGTCAATAAAGCCTCCTTTATATGCTCTGCGGCATTTCCACAAAATGTCCCCACATTTCTTAAGACCCAGTCTATTCCATGCCTTGATTTTTATTTGCTTCTTCTTCCTTGGCTGCAAAGTTCCTGCTGTGCATATAAAGCATAGTGTGAGTCAGGCATTCCACATATAGATTTGATTCATGTAACCTCCTGGCCCTCTATTGTTTTAATGAAGCAGGAAGCACTGCACCAATCAGGTTTTTATATATACAGGTCTTTGGGTGCCTTCCTAGCTCACACCATACTTTATATTATTTAACCAGAAGTCTATGCAAGCAGACCATGCACTCAATGCTACCATTCTATGTTAGACGCACCCAACTGGTGAGCAATAATATTCATTCAGAATTAGAAGTGAAAATCGTCTAGTTCAACCATTTCTTACTGGCAAAATAGTTTAAACCAACTTACCTTTTAGCCACATAAATGGGAAAATGTATCATGGCTCCACTGGTACCAAAACAACATTGCACATGGAGATAGCACTGTATTGCACATTGTTGCGAACTTGAGATTTGGAACAGCATTGCAACAATGGTTCTTTCTGCCAGGGTTTTGGATCAGAGTGAATCATCTTTGTAAGGCTTTGAGTGCTGCATTAATTTTTTTAGTAAACTTAAAAAAAATTAAAATAGAAGAACTGCGGGATAGCTCAGTTGATATGGGCTCTTGCTGCGCAGAGAGAAAACCAGAGAAGATTGTGAATAACTCCAGAAGGATCTCTCCAAACTGGGGGAATGGGCTGAGAAATGGCAAATGCGATTTAATGTAGCCAAATGTAAAGTAATGCATATTGGGGCAAAAAATCAAAACTTTATCAACTCATGGGCTCTGAGTTATCCCTGACGGATCAGGAAAGAGATCTTGGTGTGTTGGTAGACAGCTCCATGAAGGTGTCTACCCAATGTATGGCAGGGGTGAAGAAGGCCAATTCCATGCTAGGGATTATCAAAAAGGGGATTGAAAATAAAACAGCCAACATTATAATGCCATTATACAAAACAATAGTAAGGCCGCACCTGGAGTATTGTGTACAATTCTGGTCACCGCATCTCAAGAAAGACATAGGGGAACTGGAAAAGGTGCAGAAGAGAGCGAATAAAATGATTACTGGGCTAGGGCACCTCCCTTATGAGGAAAGGCTAAAACATTTGGGCCTCTTTAGTCTGGAAAAAAGGCGCCTGAGGGGGGATATGATTGAGACATAAAAAATTATGCAGGGCATGAGTCAAGTGGATAGAGGGACGCTCTTTTCCCTCTCACAAATTACCAAAACTAGGGGACATCCACTCAAACTGTGGGTTGGGAAAGTGAGAACAGACAAAAGAAAATATTTTTTCACCCAGTGCGTTGTTAGTCTGTGGAACTCCCTGCCACAGGATGTGGTGATGGCATCTAGCCTGGATGCCTTCAAAGGGGGATTGGACAGATTCCTGGAGGAAAAGTCCATCACAGGTTACAAACCATGATGGAGATGTGCAATCTCCAGGCTTAAAACCAGGGTACTTCAAGGGCCAGATGCAGGGGAGTGGTATCAGGAGACAGATATCTAGTCTCATGCGCTCCGAGATGCATCTGGTGGGGCCACTGTGAGATACAGGAAGCTGGACTAGATGGGCAGTTGATCTGATCCAACATGGCTCTTCTTATGTTCTTATGTTCTTATGTTCTTATGAGAAGGGGAGGCCTCCTTGACATTGGACAGGATCAATGATCCACAGCAGAGGTCCTCAAAGTTTTCAAACAGTGGGCCGGTCCACCACGCCCCAGACATCACTGGGGGCCGGACCACAGTCAAAAAAAAAAAAAAAAAGGCCAACATGGAAAAAAGGGAGGAGGGAGTGGGGGACCTTGCCTAGCCCTCCCACTTTGAATGCCCCACTAGCCAGCATGCTAGATCAGCATGCTGATCATCTGGGCGGTAGTTGTGGGGAGTGGGAGAAGTGACATAGCCCACTGCTTTGAACTACCTCAGCAATAGAAGCAGCTGCGGAGGCAGGCTTGCTCGCAAAGCAGGGGGTAGGTGGGGGGGTTGCAATTGGTCCCGGGGCCTGGATTCAGGACCTTGGGGGGGGGCACATCTGGCCCCGGGGCCTTAGGTTGAGGACCCCTGATCCACAGGGTCACTTCCAGTTCTGCACTTCTAAGATGGTGATTTGCAGTGTAGTGCCCTTTCATCATTTCATATATGTCATGGAACAGGGTCCTCCACAAGCATTACTGCTCACTGTGCAAGGTTTCTTTTTCTTCCTTAGAATGGATGATACTGTACTACTTTTTATATCAAATAACAATACTGTTAAGGGGAAAAACTATATAGGTTAGCATGTTTTCAAAGTCCTTTAACAGGTTGAATTGCCTGATTGTTTAAAAGGCACGACTAGGGATGGGCACGAAATGAAAAAATAACATTTCATTTTGTGCCCACCCCGTTTCATTTTATTTCTTATGAATTTTTAAAAAACAGTCATACAAAACAAAATGGCTCCCTTGGATCCTAGAGGCAGCAGATTTGGTGCCCGGAGCCATTTTAAAGGGCTCCTGCCAAGCTGTCAATGGCTGGACCCCTTTAAACCTGGCCTAGTTGGCACCAGGGGATCTGGTGCCCTGGCCCAGTGCTCCCCAGTGCTAAATCCCCTGCCTCTAGAACCCAGGGGAGCCACCTGCCTCCCAGCTGAAAGGAGGCAGGGAGCACCGAAGCGGCAGTGGTGATCCACCACCTCCTCTTCCTTCTCCTGAGTTCCAATGGCAGGGGACACCCTGCAGGTAAGGGATCCCTTTTACAGATGGAATGAAATGGTTTGTTTCATTGGAAGAATGACCATTTCATTTCATGTGTAATGAAATGTTCTTCCTCATTTCATTTCGTTTTGTTTTGCTTCATTACATAACAAAACGATGAAACAACATTTCATTTTTCATTTCATGCCCATCCCTAGGCATGACTTTGGATCAAATGTAAAATGACATGAATTAACACTGAAAAATTATACAGAACTACTCTGTCTTAATCTCCTGTTCTCGTTTATGGTTCCTATCCAGCTGAGGCTGCATATATTCATATATTATTGTGGTAAACTACCCAGAGTTGCCTTGTTACCAGATGGGCAGTCTAGAAAATGAATAAATGAATTAATAGAATAGAATAGAATAGAATAGAATAGAATAGAATAGAATAGAA
>JAHTLZ010000010.1:55147589-55158968 GCA_023846285.1 Phrynocephalus versicolor | reverse complement strand
TAGGAAATGCAAGCACTGCTTCTTAACTTAGGGCAAATCACTGCTGAAAATTACATCCCTGCAGTTAACACCAGCATAGATATACAATTTCAGTTACTATAGCAGTCAGATTTTTGCATGCATGCTCTACAAGTGGACTTCCTCTCCTTTTCCTGGTGACTTGTTATCTGAGTAGGAGGACACCACACTCTGGCATCTGCGGAGTGATGTGCCTTCTGCTGAGACCATGCCCTCCTGCATCCTCCTTTCTTGAGGTGCAATAGTTTTTTTTTTTTTTAAAAAATACTTTTTGGCAGTAATTCATTCTTGTACTTTTGGATGGCAAGAGGGACATAAAATAGGAAAGCAAACAAGAAGGCAAGCACACACTCAAGAGCTTTACACTGTCTTTATTTCAGATCTGAGTATAGACAAAAACCATTCTCCTGTAAAACTCACCAATGTTACTTAAATACTGGCCTGAAGTCTGTTCATTTCTGGTGTGCAGCTTCATAGCCCTATTCTTTTTGTTCAATTGTTTTATAGCTTGTCAAACAGGTTGTATCTCTCCAGGATACTTTCTTAGTAATAGCCTAATCTTAAAACAGTTTCTAAGAACTGTTTCCTTATTAGCTTGCTAATTAGTTTTAATTGTTCAAAGTTTATCCTTGCCTCTGTCCTTCATATTGTGCACAAGGCTTTCTCCCCCCACTTTTTTTTAAAGAAAAATCAAATTGACTAAAAGAGGTGACTAACAGAGATAAGATTCTATAGGTTTTAAAAAAGGAGAGCGTTATATGGCATGTTTACATTATTTCCATTATTTTGACCATGACAATTACATATCTGTTATACTGTTGGAGTAATTTAGTTACAACAGAATTCTTTTTCATAAAGCTTATAGAGTGTTTCCCAGCTTTCTTTTGCCTTTTACAAGTCTTCCTTTTTTCCAGCAGTTCTGATAATATATCTATCTCTGCCGTTTCAAAGCATTTTTCCAAGAATTCTTGCTAGGGATGGGCACCAAACAAAAAATGACATGCCATTGTGTTGTTTTGTTAGGTGACAAAATGAAATGAAATGAAACTGGGATGTGCCGTGTCATTTCAAACAAAATAAAATGATGGGTTTTTCGTTTTTATGAACCAATTTGTTTTTCCTGTAAAACGGCTCTCCTGGGTCCTAGATTCACCAAATTTGGTGTGAACCTTCCTTGGATTGGACCCTTTAAGCCCTCCAAATCCAGAGAGATTGGGGGTTTGGAGGGCCAAATTATTAAATGTCAAAGGGGGTGCCCCCTGGAAAAAAGTTTAAGTGCAATTTTCTGTGCTAGAAAATAGTGATGCCATGAAAATGTATGTACCTTAGCTCTCAATTTGGAGAGGTTTGGGGTACAGGGGGACAAGGTATTCAACTCCAAACTGGGTGCCCATAGGAATCCATTATAAAGTTTTGTGGTTTTTGGGGGTGGCTGCTTTCGGTTTCTTGTGGTCTGTGGTGGAGTGGGTTAGGAGACAGACATCTTTCTGGCAGTGGTGTTAAAGTTAGCTTAACGGTTGTTTTGGCTAGCTTCTTCATTCACTGCTACTCTGTGCTGTGCTGAAAAGCAAAGCTGCTTTGTGTGTGTTGTTGTGTGAGTGGACAAAGAAAGAGTGGTTTGTGTGTGTGTAGAAGAGAGGGGCCCCCTCTCTCTTTGTGTGTTTGTGTGTGTGTGTGTGTGTGTGTGTGTGTGTGGTGTGTGTGTACTGTGTGACTCTCTCTGTGTCAGAGAGCCACAGCTTATCTGTTCTTTTTGGGAGGGTTGGAAGGATTTTGGACAGGATTATATATTCTTTTCCCCTCCTGCCCCGGAAACTACACAATCCGTCCCACCCACCCACATTATTCCCAGTCCACCCACCTGTACATTTCCTCCATTTTTACCCCCTCCCCCCAGTTTGTGTAACTGTGTGTTTCTCTGTGCTGCTGAGAGAAGCACACACAGGTTTTGTTCCTTTCTCTTCTGTCCTGTTTGGGAGGGTTTTTATCAGGGGAGGGATCTTAGGCAGGGTTTCATTCTAATAATAAAATTTGGGCAGACTTTCTTCATTATATTATATTATCAATATCTTCCCCCCCCTTCTACCCAGTTGAAAGTACAACATTCCTTCCCCCCACACACATTGTTATTCCTACCACCAGCCAGGACAAGTTCCCCCAATCTTAAAAAAAAAAAAAAAACCCACACATTTGTTTTTGACTGTACAAATAAACAGTAAAAAAAATGAAAAGCACTCCTTTCAAAATTAGGAGCCCAAAACATGGAACCATTGCACTACAAGAAGAAAGGCACTGTAGAGATCAAATAAATGAATTAGGGGTTGTTGTTTTTTGGCCCATTCATACTGAGTCTTTCTGCCAATGTGCTCAAGGTGGCTGGTGTACATGGTTCTCTTTCTCTCCACTTTGGAATCTGAACAGCTATGTGTATTAAGCCTAGCTAAGAAATCATGACTTGCCCAAGGCGATCCACTAAGTTTCGGTGATTAAGTAGCCATTTGAGCCCTAGCGTCCTGAAGCGTATCTCAACAGTCGAGTTCCTGCACCATACAATGGCGGTTCCTAAGCAATGAACCTAGCTATAAGCAGCCTTTATGAATTCTTTTCACAGTGTCTACCTTATGGTACAGTGGCGAAACTGAAGTACTGCGGCCAAGACTCTGCCGACAACCTGAGTTCGATCCTGACAAGCTCAGGTAGATGGCTCAAGGTTGACTCAACCTTCAGTTCTTCCAGGCTCAGTAAATTGAGTGCCCAGCTGACAGGGGGTAGGTGGTGGGGAATGTGTAGCCTGCATAATTATGCTGCAAACCACACAGAGAAAGTGCTTTAGCATAATGGAGTAGTATTTAAGCAGCACACTTTCCTCTTTGATGTGAATCCCTCTTCATGTGCCCCAGCTGCTGGATGCAGAAGCCCATTCCAGTGCCACACTGAAAATACACAATGAAGAAAGGATAAAGCGCCATCACAATATATGTCTCAAGTCTAGACCACTTTTTTTTTAAAGCTAGATAGCAGAAATGCTCACAGGAGAATGAAAATATCATTCCAGTCCACGACTGCCTGGGGACAAGGCAGAATGTTTCTCTTTCCATGATCTTTTCAACACTGGAAAAGATGGCAAGAAGAGGGCTCATGCTGAAACCCTGCAGGCAATTATAACTTTTAGAAGGGTACGCAGTTCGTACGTACAAATTATACAAGACTCCCTTGATCTTTCCCTTGTCCCATTAGTTCAAATTCATCTGTGAGTGATAATGTGTATATCCTGGAAGCCGACTTACATCTTCAAGTCATGTTCAGTGTGTAGACTCAATAGCTAGAAGAGCAAAGTGCTTCTTCGCACACACCTATTCAAATTATGAGCAAGGTCCAATTTACTCAAGAACATTACATTTTCAATATAATCCCAACATAATTGTGTGTGGAGGTTTTTTTGCTGTCCTATTTTTAGTCATTTTCCTGATTCTACTGACTTCAAAGCAGTAGGCAGGGAGAGTACAAAGGTAAAAAGCCATTCTACTGCAGCTTTTGTTCACCTTAATGGCGTTAGAGATTGGGAGATGAGTAGAAAAGATGAGGCCACAGGGTATTGTAAAATGAAAGGTTTTCACAATTAGAGACTCTGGCATACGCACTCATGTACACACTTCTCTTTGAATTTAATCCAAATCAAAACCACAGCATTCCCTATAAGACAAGAGTTATTTTAGCACAAATTGCTTTTCAGAGCTCACAGAAAGGCCAGGATAATGTCTTCCACTCTCCCAGTTCCTTTAAAAAATTTTTTTTGGACAGAGCAGTTGCCCTTATTTCCTGCCATCAGGTTAGGACAAGCAATCCCGCTGAAAATATTGTCCCAACTGCAAGATATGTAACAATTAAAAGAGCACCTGTCTCTCTATCCAAAAGTATTGGCAACCATGGGAAACATTCTCTCTCTCTCTCTCTCTCTCTCTCTCTCTCTCTCTCTCTCTTAATAGGAATGATCTGAATGAAAGCAAAAGGCAGAAGATTCCCTGAAGAGCTCAGCTGAATTCATATCAAAAGGCCTTCTCAATCCAAACAATGCAATCATAATTGCACATTTAATGTGAAATTCAGCCCCAAATTCAGAAACAAAGGCATATAAATTGTGCTGGGATTATGGAAGGATTTTCTGGAATTGCCCCCCCCCCCCCCCCCACACACTGCCATCTTGAGGAAGAAGGCAAGTCCTAGCATTTGCCAGTGAGAGAGAAAATACTTCGCTTACATATGTGTAAATGCCTTTGTTCCTGCTACCAACTGTGGCTAGCAGCGTGCTGTGGGTTTTTTTTTTTTAAAAAAAAAATTCCCTCTGGCTGTGTTCCAGTAGGAAGTGCAACCCCCATTAGCTTTCTCATGCTAGCTTTTGGAGTAGGATGTGAATGATCTGTTGCTGAACTCTTGTCATGATGGTGTGATAATAACAGGCAAAACAATGAAGCCCAGTTTCTTCTGTCTGTTGCTACTACTCCAGACGTGTCTTGTCTCCTGACCTTCATGTTAGAACATGCCCTCAAAGTTTGTAACTTTTTCCCTAGGAAAAATGAGATTTCTTATGGATGTAGGATCCCCCCCCCATTTCACTTCCTCCAATCTCTAATCACTTGCCTTGTCTTGACTCTGGACTTTCACCTCTAGTCTGACCTCTCCATGGATCTGGGAGCAAAAAATGGAGCCACATGTGGATTTCCTATACCAACTCTGGATTGATAATATATCAGGCATTGGGGGAAAAGGGCAGAAATTTAACTTTATTCCTCCTTGCCATGTCTTTTGAAATGTGATACCGAGAAATGATTTCCTTTGGCTTCCGTACAGAATAAAATATTGCTGATGGTATAGAATAAAAAGGAGCTCCAAAGAAGCCAAGCACAGAGTAAACTCTTAAAAGGATCGGCATGTGGTTTCAAGGGTTGTTTGACAGGATTCTAAATTATGTCATATGCAGTTCATCAATTATAGAGATAAAACTGTGAAGGAGAGTGGTTTGTCAGGAGAGATAAGGGAAGAGGGAATGAACCTAGATATATTTTCCATCCTGATGATCTGGTAGTTTTTAGAAGTGAAAAGAGACTGCTGGAGGAGCCACTTAATAAATGTAATGACTTAATAGAAAGGACATAATTAACAAAAAGAGCTAAGGTAAGACTCCCTACAGTTGTGGTTGCAAAATCAGGTCTCTTTTTTAGTCAAGTTTGCTAATGACTGCAGAGGTGTTCTGCAAAATAAACAGACACGAGAAGGACAAGATTAGCATATTAATGGAATCAAGGAGCCAGTTTAAAAGGTGCTCTGGGGTTTCTCCCTCCTGGCCTCTGGTGTCTACAGCAGTTGCTCTCAATATGGGTCAAATGGCCCAGTGGAAGGGGCCACAAACAGGAAACAATTGTTCACACACTACCTCATAAGATGTGTTATGTGATGTATACAATGCCAATTGGGCCTATACTTCTTCCATTTCTTGTGTTTAAGGCCATGGCCCAGAAAGGGTTGAGAATGGATGGAAGTAGCAGTAGTTCCTTTACCTATGGGGGACCCAATCTCCAATATGGGATTCTTATGACAGGGCAAGGATGGGCACGAAATGAACTTTTAGTTCGTTTTCTTATTCATTATTCATTTTGTTACCTAGTGAAATGAATAACGAACCCCCCAGAGTGAATTTAGAATGAAACGAACCGAACTGAAAAAAAATTGGTTCAGTTCGGTTCATTTCATTAATAACGGCAATGTCTCCTACCTGGTGCTGGATGGTCTTCGGTCTTTCTGGCTGCAGGGAAAAGCTGACTGGCCCATGCTACAGCTGTAGCACAGGCCACGTGGTCAGAAGTAAAACAATAAAAATAAAATAAAATAAAATAAAATAAAGGAGCGCTGACCGGGCCCCAGGGGTGGCCTGGTCAGCACCCTAAAATGAAAAAGAAAATATTAAAAAACCCAGCACTGACTGGGTCCCTGGAGCCGCATGGTTTGCGCGTGGGGAAAAAAAGCCAGACCACACTACAGCTGTAGCGCATCCGGAACCTGGAAGTAAATAAAATAAAAATATAAATAAATTAAATTAAGGGGCATCGGCCTGGCCCCAGAAGTGGCTGGGTTGGCACACTAAAATCAAGAAAAAACTAAGAAAAAATAAAAGAAGCACCCACTGGGCCCCAGAGGCCATGCAGTCAGCACTTGAAAAATAAAATAAAATAATAAAACGGATCGCTGACTGGATCCCAGGGGTGGCTTGGTCGGGACCCTAAAATAAGGAAAAAACTACCCCCCCCCCAAAAAAACAGCACTGACTGGGCCACAAGGGCTATGCAGTCAGCATTTGAAAAGAAAAGAAAAAGCCAGCCCATGCTACAGCTGTAGCGTGGCCGGAACTCAGAAGTAAAAATAAAATAAAATAAAATAAAATAAAATAAAGGAGTACCGACCCGGTCCTAGGGGTGGCTGGGTTGGTGCTCTAAAATAAAGATTTTTTTTAAAAAAAGAAGCACCTACCTAGCCCCAGGGGTTGTGCAGTGGACGCTTGGGGGGGAAAAAAGAGGTGTTGGCCCCATGCCAGAGCCTCAAAACGCCCTTGCCTCAGGGGCCAGGATCCACCATCACCACCGCCGAACCATACGAACCCAAACCCAAACTGAACCAACAGTGAGCCCAAACCAGATGAACCCAAACCATGGTTCATGCCCACCTCTAATTGTGGAGCATGACATTTGAAAAATCTCTCTTTTCCTTTCCTCTTTTTTGGACTACAGGTTTTAGAACTTGGTTGGGAAACTATGGGAAATGTACTGTCAATTTTAGCTCCCCTCCCTCTAAATTCTGGGTCATTCAGTCATAGAGTGAGTAGGAAGGGTAGGGAAATAACATAAGTTTATCAGGAATGTGATGCCAGGTCTTTCTGAATTTCAGGAAAAGATTGTGCCCAAGAGCTCAGCATGGAAGAATGATTAGCAAACGGTTCGTGCAAGACAGACAAAAGGCTAGCTTTTCTGCCTAATCCTGAGAAGCCTTTAGACTTCCATTTCTGCTTTCTTGCCACAATAAGGTATAACAGATTTTAGGAGTAGGTAAGCCTGTTAGCTTAGGCCAAATGTAAACATGCAATATTAAGATGCACTCAGACTTGTAGTTTTCTTGTTATCTCAGTGTCTGTGTAAACAAGAGCAAGTCAAGATACCAGTGCGGAAGCAAGTGAAACCTGAGTGGTCTAAAAGCAACATGTGACTGTGTTTTCCCATGCTTGTGAACAGTCTGAGGGAAGAAGAAGAGACTTTTTGAAAAGGATTTTATGGCTGCACATAAAGACAAGACAAGCTTAGAAATGTAGTTTACAATTTGGAGGGAGGCCTTTGCCTCTTGGCCTCATAAAGTTTGAGTAGGAATCATTTTTGTTGTTTTCTAGACAGGAGTAATATAGTATGTAATCTCTAGTAGCTTAAATAAATGCATTTTAATTATTTTAAAGGTGCCTTGGGAGTATTTTTGGTAAGTCTGGGCTCATAGCAAACACAGGCTGAGCAGTCAAATAGATTCGAACTATGGGGCTTTGATATTCTGCAGGTTTATGTAAAGAGGTGGTGATTAGACCACTCCTCAAAAAAACCTAACCTGGACCCAGGGCTGGTGGTTAACAACCAACCAGTAGCAAACCTTCATTTCGGCAAGGTGTTGGAGCGGGTGGTAGCCGGACAGCTCCAGGAGCTGCTGGATGAAATGGCTTTTCTGGATCCATTTCAATCGGGTTTCAGACCAGGTTTTGGAACAGAGACAGCCTTCGTCTCCCTGTACGATGATCTTTGCCGGGAGAGAGACAGGGTGTGTGTGATCCTGTTGATATTCCTGGACCTGTCAGCGGCTTTTGACACCATTGACCATGGTGTCCTTCTAGATAGGCTGGCCAGGTTGGGAGATGGAGGCACTGCTTTGCTGTGGTTCTGCTCCTTCCTGGCTGACCATGTCCACAAGGTGGTGCTGGGGAACAGTTGCTCTGCCCCGTGGCAGAGGGTTCCAGCCTGTGGGCCAAATCCGGCCCACTGGGCCATTTTGATTGGCCTGTGGCTGGGTGGCCCTCCCCCCTCCCTCGCCCTCCCGCCGCATGCTTAAATATACCAAGCCGGGCTGCAAACTGCATTGCTACCACTGGAGAGGCTGCAGAAAAGGTAGGATTTCGCTTCAGTGGGGGTGGGTGGGGGCAACAGTCCTAGCAGAATCCCCAGCCTCTTTTTTTTTTCATTTTTTTGTTAGGGCTCCGATGGCCGAGGCGGTGCAGTGCAGCCAAATGGCTGGGGGGGGGTCGGGAGTCGGAATCCCGGCTTTAATTTTATTTAGTTTGGGGGGGCCTCATCGCAGCCCGGGCGGAGCAGCATGGCTGCATGGGCCTTGTGGCGGGGGGAATTTGGAAGCCGGAATCCCCGGGCTTAACTTAATTTATTTTTGGGCCTCCAGGCACCGCACATTGGGAGCCTGCACCACCTGGGTGCTGCCTGTCCCCGCGGGGGTCATGGCAGAGATGTAGGGGTGCTGACCATGGAGATGCCCCTGCGGCTGCCACCCTTCCTCAACGACCACCCTGAGGCACCCAGCAAGGAATTCTGGAAGAAGTTTGAGCAGCTGGCCAGCCCGCCCAGATTGCCCCTGGTCGAGGAGGCCACCGCTGCCGCTGCCACCGCCGCCCACAACTGCTGGCTGGAGCCCGGCGGCCTCCTGGGCAACTTGAGTGCCTTTCTGCTCCACAACTGTATGTGGAGCGGCTTCTCGACCCGCCTGGAGAAAACCCGCGGGGACAAGGTGGGCGCTAAGGCCCCCTCCTTGCCGCCGCTGCCGCCCGCCAGAGTGCAGGACCCCGGGCTGGCGGGCAGAGAGTGTGTGGCCCCCGGCACTGTCCTTGCCTGGCCTGCCAGAGGAGGAGGAGGAACCCCCGCGGAGGGCAAGATCCTGACCTCATCCAGCTCGGAGAGCCCCAGCGACTCCAGTAAGGGCGTGAGGGAGGACCGCCCTTCCTCCCGGTTCCCATTGGGTGAGGCCGAGGAGAGAGCCGCGGCGAAAGCACTGGACGGAGCCAGCTCCCCAGGGAAAGACGCAGCAGTGGCAGGGTGTATGTGCACCTGCTAGGCTCGCTCTGAGCCACCGTTCACGGGCAGCAGGACTGGGGAGCCATGGCCCCCGCCTCCTCCTCCTCCTCCTGCAGCCGGTGGCCGGAGCTGTCGTGGGGGGCTGCCTTCTGGCAAAGGAGGCGTCCCAGGTTCCACTTTCGGGAGGAAGTTGGCCCGCTTCCCCCCCGTCTCCTCCCCCCACCCGTCCAATGATTCTGGGCTGTTGCATCACTCGAGCGAACCCAACCCCGTGGGCTTCCTCCTCCTCCCCCCACCCCCAGTTCGGCTTAGCACAGGAGAAGCCAGGATCTCACTGGCACACTCCCTCCACCCCCACCCCAATTCAGAGCACTGCCCCACTGAGCAGGCGGGGAAACCCCACCAGCCTTAATTTAATTTATTTTGGGGGCCTCCGGCAGCCCAGATGGCGCGTGCAGGTGCATGGCTTGAGGGGGTCGGGAGCCAGAATCCCTGGCCTTAATTTAATTGCAAGGGTCACTGGGTGGACTTGCAAGGGGTCGGTGGGTGGGCTTGCAAGGGGTCAGTGGGCGGGACTTGCAGTGGGGAGCAGCCGCCCCCCCTCACATTCTCAGCCACCAAATCTGGCCCTGGTTACCAAAAGTTTGGACACCCCTGCTCTATACTATGTGATGTCCCATGCTGTTCAGCATTTACATGGAACCGCTGGGAGAGGTCATCAGGAGGTTTGGGCTGAGGAGTCAGCAATATGCTGATAATACTCAGTTCTACCTCTCATTCTCCACCAATCCAGGTGAGGTGGTTTCTGTGCTGAACTCGTGTCTGGGCCATATAATGGGCTGGTTGAGGGTTAATAAATTAAAACTCAGTCCAGACAAGATGGAAGGGCTGTTAGTGGGTGCTTTGCTGGATAGATTAGAGGGTCATATTCAGAATCAGAATCAGAATCAGAATCAGAATCAGAATACTTTTATTGGCCAAGTGTGGTTGGACACACCCAGAATTTGTTTTGGTAAAATATGCTCTCGATATAAAAGGAAATATAAGAATCAGATAGTCAACAATAAAAACACAGTACAACAATACAATATAACCTATTATTTAAAAGGAAGAAGAGAAGAAAAAATTAATTATTCAACAGTTTGATAGCACTTGGAAAGAAATCTTTATATCTAGTTGTCCTAGTATGCAATGCCCTAAAACGTCACCCTGAGGGTAACAATTGAAACAGGTTATGTCCAGGATGTGTGGAATCTGTGTATATTTTTATGCTAACCTTGCTAATACCTGATATAATTTTACCTAACTTCACCTGCTGCTTTCTGTTTGTTAGGAAGCTTACAATCCATTTACAAATGTAATCAGGTACAGACAGCTGTTTTGATTTAGTCATAAGGATATCCGGAATAATAGTGTTAAATGCAGAACTCGGGCATGGGGTTGCACTCCCCCTAAGGGACAGGGTCCACAGCTTGGGGGGTGGACTTGTTGGCCAGGGGTGTCTTCCTTCAGCTGTGTAAAATATACCAGCTCCACCCCTACCTGGACAAGCAGAGCCTCATGACAGTTACGCATGCACTGGTAACATCCTGTATTGATTACTGCAATGTGCTCTACATGGGGCAGCCTTTGAAGGCAGTTTGGTGATTGCAACTGGTTCAGAATCATGCGGCGTGGCTGGAAAGTATTGGGGCCACCAGTGATCACATCATGCCAATTCTGTGTAACCTGCATTGGTTACCAGTTGTTGCCCGAGCCCAATTCAAAGTTCTTGTTTTGGCAAATAAAACCCTAAATGGCTTAATACCTAGATACCTGATGGACGTCCTCCTTCCATGTGAACCTACCCAGAAACTAAGATCAAGCGAGGTGCTCTCTTGAAAGAGCCATCCTTCAAGGAGGTGAGAGGGATGGCTTGTAGACATAGGGCCTTCTTGGCAGTTGTCCCCAGGCTATGGAATGCCTTCCTGAGTGAGATCCGCCTGGCACCAACACTGATGACATTTGGCACCAGGTAAAAACCTTCCTGTTTGAGAAGATTTTTGATACAATATAGATTGTGGGTCCTCTGGTGGCAATTTTAGTGTAATGAGTTTAGTGTGAGGTTTTTATTATTACTGCTTTAATTATTTAATATTTTATGTTTTAACTGTTTGAATTCTTTTGATTGTAAGCCGCCCAGAGACCTTTGGGTAGTGGGCGGCATACAAGATGTAAAATAAATAAATAAATAAATAAATAAATAAATAAATAAATAAATAAA
>JAHTLZ010000010.1:55133658-55147579 GCA_023846285.1 Phrynocephalus versicolor | reverse complement strand
AAATAAATAAATAAATAAATAAATAAATAAATAAATAAATAAATAAATAAATAGGCTGTGGTTGATTTATGACAAGGTTGACACCTGGGCAGAGGCTACAATAGCCTGATCTCAGAGGAAGATTCCTGAGATTCCGTTGCATAAGGATACATTAAAATACTCAACACTTGAGCTTCCACTGGCCAGAGTCCAACTGCTTGCTCCAACTAGGAATGTATTGTTATTTATGTGATGTCAAGTTAGAACTGACTTGTAGCAACCCTAATAGGGCTTTCAAGGTAAGTGAGACATTTAATGATCACTCTATCCACTACACCGCACTGGGTATCCGATTGCTGAACCAACTGCTGATCAGTATGTTCATATGTATGTAAATCTCATTGAATGAATAGGTATAAATTCTGGTGGGAATTAGCCATAGGATGCTGCCCTCTCACTGGGAAGTGCCACCATGTAGTCACTTGGGAGCATATCGAGTGTGCAGGCATTGCCTGTTTAGTGGGACAAGGGAATCAGAAGTACTTTCGTGGCTATGAAGCACAGCAGGGGATCATCTGCAGACACAGAGTATGAATGCTGGTGTGAATTAACTCTCACCCCAGCTACATGATTACATAATTTGATGAAATTCACATTCTGTTTTCTGGTCATTGCAATTTTTTCCTACACTGTCAGCAAATCTGTCGCTTTACAGGACCCTGCCCTATATTTTTCCTACAGATGTGAAAAATCAACAATTCCTCCCTCCCATTATTCGCATTCTCCTGTGGAAAAAGTCCATTGTAAAAATATGTAAGTAAACCTGTTTGTAGGAAATACCAGGATTTTAGAGGAAATGTCCTTTCAAACGCAAGCGGACAGATGACATCCTGATGCAACCCTTGTTTTTGCAGCCAAAGGAAATGTACAAGATTGATCTGGGTATGCAAAACTTATGGAAGGAAATAAGCAAAGGCTTATGCTCCTACGCAGGATCCTTTCTTTCCCTTGTGAAATTAAGGATGCCTGCTGTCAAGATATCCCTGACTTTATATCTTGACACTGATATAAGATTAGAAGATTTCAGGCTACAATTTTCTAGCAGAATTCTACTAGAATATGGAGAAAGGGTGAAAGTGTGGGAGATCGTGAAATACCAGTTAAGATTTTCCCCAGTATATCTACTCTGGCTTCCCAAAAATATGGGAAATGCTAGTTTTATACAACTTTCTAATTTGCATTTAAGTGTCTGTTACTGATTTCCCCCCAATGAAAAATGGATGTAGTTGCTTTAGATAGCATCACATGGAAGGTTCTAAACTTGAAAAGCATGCAAAGAAACAGTGTAAAATGAGTAAAACGCACATGTCCATTCTGCATTTGCCCAGGGATGTGGCCTTATATGTAAATATTTTATGTAGTACTAATTGCGTTGTCTGTAATTATTGATGGGGAAACCACTCAGACTAGTTTGTGAGAGTAAACTTGTTATTAACTCCACTTTGTCCAACAGCTGCATCATGTGGCTTACATAAGAGAAAAATGGGTGTGCGCCAATTTCAGGCCACGTCAGCCATGGGAGCGCAAGGCTTCTCCCGTGCTGAATGCAAGCTATCATTCTTTTTTGAAAATGTTCAAAAGAAGGCCCCAATCCAGAGAACTGGTGCCCTCCTATGTACAATCCAATGTACTGGTGCCCTCCTATAGGAGTGACCTTAATCCTAACAAAATTGATTGCTGATTAAACTTTAGAAGTCCTTGGCAAAAGTCTTAACAGTGTGCTATACACATGCTATGTTTCATTTTCATCTGTGCCTTTATATTTCTGCACAAGAGGACATTTTAGATGACAAGAAAATTGTACATTGCTATTCCTTTTTCAAAACTGTTGTTCATTGACAAAATATTATGATAACACTAACATACAGACTCTGTTGACAAAAGAAGAACAAGTTGCAACGGATTCCAGTAACTAAACAAAATAGCAAAGGCAATTCATTCCTTGCTTCTTCTGTACACTTGTCATATAGCACAACTTAACTATTTCAAGGACATTCCTGAACCTTCAGAAACTATTTTAGATACCTGGTTACCCTTCCATTGGGAAGCCATAATTATCTTTCCAATTGTTAATTTATTTACTATCAAATCCAGATCAACAGTTGGAACTCAGTCTTTCAGGTATGCCAGGAATTCTACTTTAATGTCTACTGGGAGAGCATAATCCCTGTTTTCCATTGCAATGCTGGTTTAAGAGTTTTTCCCCAGGCTGATTTATCATTTCTTGAATACAAGGCATTGATGACATGAGCTTGGATTTCAGCTTCTCCAAGGTTCTGCTCCAGTGCATTTTATTTCAGTTTAATTTGTGAGGGCAGAACTGCAGAAGGGGGTGGGCAGAGAGGAGTAAAGTCTGACATGCTTTTGTTGTATTAAAAATACAACCAAAACCTTAAATGAAAACAAGGAAGAAGTAGGGTGGGGAACGTTTGAGTAAGAGTTTTAAGAAAGGGTGCTTGGGATGAATCAATTGATACATGGCTTAAAAAGTCCCAACTGGGTACAACTCACCTGCCATCACCCAGTTTTACCTACAGTAATTCCTTGATGCAGGAATGAGGACTCTTCCAGGTGGCACCTCATTCCACGAACAGGCTATCCAATAAAACCTGCCATTTTGACAAGAGTGAAGGGTTCTGTTCCAAAGGGCAGCTCATAGATTAAGTGATGTGGAGTGGGAATCCCTTACATTCTGGGAGAAGCCTCCCAAGTCACAAGCTTTCTGTTAATTCCCTATATTGAACCAATGCTGTGGAGAGACAGAATAGTTAAAACATATCCTTGCAAGAACATATACCACAAGGAAAACATATACCTTCAAATGTCTTACTACCTTGAAATTATTAGTAAATGCCTGCCAAGGGGAAAAAGGGTTGATTTTCCTTTAATTAAGCAGTGTGTATATATTTTATTTTAATTAGCTGTTCCAGCTGGTACGTTATGTGTTTTGTACACATGAACACAATAGCTTTTACTTTACCTCATAAATACAAGACTAGATCCAAACCTAGCCAGAGTTAGAACAGGTCGATAAAATCTGTGCAGCAAGTTAGCCATGATGACTATATTAAACTCCACCAAGCTCTTTGAATCTACTTCAGGGACAGCTAAATACAAATCCAACCTGTAGGCTACTGTCAAGCATGAAGTTATAGGCCCAAGAGACATATACAGTAAGCATATCTGTTTCTGCAGGAATTTAGAGGTATATTTTAATTTTAAGAGAAGGGGGAGAGAGAGAGAGAGAGAGAGAGAGAGAGAGAGAGAAGGAAAAGGAAAAGGAAAAGGAAAAGGAAAGGGAGAAGAGGAAGGCCTTCCCAAAGGATGCCATGACATTCAATTGCTTTCCTCACACACAAAAGCAACCAAATTGGTAAGGAAAGTAGTGGATACTTCTCTGTAGTAACGCCAGGTTCCAACATGCCTAGAAAAAGAAGAAACACACCCCTAGCCCTGCAAATGGCAATGTATTAAAATTATCTGCTACTATTCTACATGCCATTCTTGGTCTTGATGCTGGAACATGTGTTGGCATCTCAACAACAGGGTTTAGTGCACTGAACTTGAATGTCAGTCTGCCTTCAGGCCTAATTATTGGAGGAGACTTGGAAGTCCACATTGTGCAGCTTTGCCTTCCTTAGAGGAGGCAAGTTTAGTTGGTGTAGTTGGGAGACTTCTGTTCAATGCTCTTGGCCTATGAAGTCTCTTGGGATCTTTCTTGTCCTACTGTTTCTTTAACACACTGTGCATATGCAAGAAATCATGGGAAAAGGAGTTTGGTTATATGTGTATGCTAATGACAACCACCTCCATTCCTTATTATCCACTTTCATCTGAGGGAACTGATTCTAAACTAATGCCATGCCAGTAATGGTGAGCCAAAATGGACATCAGGGAATAAGAAGCCAGCCTGTGTGGTTCCAAATTATAGTACCTCTGGAGAGTCAGATTTTCAGCTTGTACGTATTCCTGAATTCAACCTTGAAGTTGAATGCCCAATGTCCGAGAGTGTATTTACACAATTAAAACTATTGCACTGGCAGCACCAGTTACTTCAGATGTCTAATCTGCCCATGTTATGTTCCTCTGGAAATTCCTGTCATTTACAGTACAGGATCTGCTTTGCTAAAATATGTTGGGGAAACTTTGACAGAGCCAAAATGCTGGGACCAGGCCATTTCTAGGAAAACACAAGGTTTTCTTGATTGCACCGTTCAGTACAATTCAAAGGACTGTTTACGGCCTATCCAACCTTTTAGGGCTCAGGTATTTCTGGTTCTCTATTGAATGAACATATTCTCCTAGCCAAGTCTATCTGGACTCTGGGATTCTGGGGAGAGACCATTCTCTTAGTCCTGCTGCTTTCCCAGTCCTGTCAATCTTCCTACATACAGTATTGGAGGGGACATATATGGGTACACAAGAGAGTGATTTCTCGTTGGCTCCTTCCAGGCTCTGGAACCACCTTCCAGGATCTTGATGCAGATCGAGTTGAGTCTATAACATGCACACGGAAATTTTACAAAACACATCCTCTCTGTTGTCCTTCAGTCAGCAGGCAAAGAACCTTTTATTCAGGTGGGTTTAAGGTAATTGAATGACCATTGTATTTTCCCCCTATTTCCTGGTTTAGGGAGAAAGGTGGGACATCTAATGTGATCTGACCGAACATAATCCAAACTATTAATATTTTTGCCAAAACAGGACAATAGAGGTATTATTAGCAATACTGACAATTGTTATAGCAGCTGAAGGAAGTACTATTGTGACAAATTGCAATGCAATTGTTGCCTTTTATGCTTATGATTGCCCAGTTCACCCATTAGATACTTTTGGGAAAAGTATCCCCAGAAAGAAGAGGCTAGCAGAATTCCCCTACCATCAGGAAATCAGGACAGAAATATAAACTAGCAGGATTCTGTGTCTAAATGAGGGCTAAGGGGGGTGATTTCCACACAGAAACAGTGAAGTCAGGCCCGAGAAACCTGGCAGAGATCAGCAGGAGGCCTTCAGCAGTGGTAGAGAGTAGAGATGGGCACGACTCAGAAAAAAAGTTTCGTTTTCGTTTTCATTTTCGGCTAGGGTCTGAGTCGTTTCGTTTCCGTTTTCGTGGGCTAATTTCAAAATTTTTCGTTTTCGTTTCGTTATGTAACGAAAACGAAAAACCGAAAACGAAAACGAAAAATTTTTCGTTTCTCCCCATTTAGCTCAATTGAGTGCTTTTCCAGTAACGAAAAACGAAAATTGGCTCGAAATTAGTCGTTTCGTTTCCGTTTTCGGTCCAGGTTGGTGCCGATTTTCGTTTTCGTTTCGTTTCCGTAACGAAAACGAAAAACGAAAACGAAAACGAAAATACCGCTAAGTCGTGCCCATCTCTAGTAGAGAGTTCATGGGGAGAGACACAGCAAGCAAGTTTACCTCAGAGCAACAATGATGGCTACTGTGCATTGATTTCTATGATTTTTGCCTAGGCTGATGAGAGCGATCTGGCATTTCTCAGGTATATGTCCACTTAACTTGTTCTGCCCTGATCGTAATCTCATCCATGTGGCTAATCCTATCTAATGTCACAACAACAACAACAACAACAACAATGGGAGGAAGAAGATGGGTAGACTCTAGTTAAGAATAGGCTGACCATTCTAGGTTGTTTGGTCTCCCACATGAACTTTGTAGCAGGAAAACAAAAGAAGGAATGTCAGTCCATATTTCCTCTCTGCAGGTGGGCTACCTTGTGAGATGACTCTTCAACTGGGGTGTTCTGTAGACAGTTTTGTTAAGACTTAATCGGAGCATTTCCTTGGGGTGCCTGTGTGCATCTCTTTGGACCAGAGGCTACAGCATTTCTGCTCAGCTCGTTTTTAACCTATGTTTGCACCTGGCCAGAAAAATGTTGTTTACTTATTTACTTATTTACTTATTTTCACCCATAAAGAGTGAGGCCAAATAAAAGACAACAAACATCAAATATCATAAAACACAAGTCAAGCTTCATAATAAACATGAACTTTTTAAGAATGGATTTTAAAATACATTATAAAATGCATAGAGATGGTGGTAATGAGTCACACTTAAGGCTAATAAATGCATTGATCTCCAGAGATGGGATTGCTAAAAAGGCCTGCTGGAATAGCCTGGCTTTTAACAGCTTCCTTTATGTTGCCACTGCCAGTGCAGAGACCAGGAGGACCACAGAGTGCTCCATAGGTGAGGGGAGACTGCCAAGAAGGCCCAATCCCTTGTTTTCTCCCTCAAGGCCAATCTCGGGGTTAGCATCCTCAGTCATCCTGCCTATGATATATGGATAGGATGGGCAGATCCAGGTGGAAGTAGGTGTTCTGCCAGGTAATGAGGTTCCAAACTGTTTAGGGCTTTATAGGTTAGAACCATCAGCTTGAAGCTAGCATGGAAACAGGTAGCCAGTGTAGGGCAGTGAGAATTTAGGACATATGTTGGTATTTGTTCACTTCACTGAGTAACCTGGCTGCTGAAGTCTCCAAATAAGTCTCATGGGTGGCTCCATATTGAGGCCACTACAGTAGTTTCTTCTAGACAGGACAAATAAGCATCTCATTAAAGACTTGGGGGACCAGGCCCTCAAAGAGGGACACATAAGTGAAGTGGCCCATTCTGTTATCAGCTTGGCAGCTTCTAATGGCCAGGCCCAGCAAGGATCTAGAGAGGCTGCAGTGAACTTAAATTGATCAAGCACCTGTCAACCTCAGATGACACCACAGGCTAAAATAGATTCAAACTAATCAGACAAGGTGGTGCAGTGGATATCTCAACCTGATCTGCTGGAAGAATGTGGTGGTCAAGGTCCTGATGGATGACCTCCACTTTGTTTTTAAATAATGCCGCAAGATGATCACGGGTGATGCTAGTAAGAGACCTATTGCCCTGACCAGCCCCAGATAAATCACATGCAAGACCTTAAGCAGGTGAAGACATCTGCTTGGGAATATCCGGAAACAAATGGTGAGCCACTGTGTGAGACAGAATGCTGGACTGGATGGGCTGTGGCCTGTTCCAGCAAGGCTGTTTTTATGTTCTTAAGATGGAATAGTTCTTCTTGATGGTTTTGAGCTTTGCTTATCCATTGAATCTAGAAGGGTCTTCTGGCAGCCTTCAGCACTGCTAGATAGGTGTTAAGATGCAGTTTTTGCAGCTGTTAGTTAGATTTCCACCCAGCCCCAAAAGCTTGCTACCCTTCTCCTACTCGTATGTTGCTTCATCACCCAGTTTTCCAGTTAAAACATTTTGTGGTGAGCACATCTCATGGCAAAAATGAGCCTTGGGCCTTGGCAGAAGGTAACAAGCCTGGCCAGTTTGAGGAGAAATAGGGCCAATCTAGTCAGAATGTTTTGGATGAGCTGTTGGGGGGTGGGCAGGGAGAGCTGCTCCTCTTCGCTTTCTGAACGGATCAAGCAGCTGCTCTCCGCTCCATAGTAGATCATGAAAAGGCAGCACCAAGAGGGATGAAGGACAAAGAGATCAGGGTGTGGGTGGGGTCCATTGTCTCCCATTCTGGCTGCCCTTTCCTTCATTCTCTCCCCCCTCCCCCTTCCCTTTAAACTCTCCCTCAGAATCTTCGGGGGGGGGGGGAGCCTCGCTGCTTCCTAAACTCAGGGTGCCAAAAGGGAAAGATTGTGCTACCATTGGGTCAGAGACGTAGGACAAATCTTAAAGAGAAAGGATGGCTTGACCGAAATATAAACATGAGCAGACCATGGGCTTCCCCCCCACACATACCAGAACCTTACCATAACCTCACCAATCTATATATCATGTCAATATGACAGTGTGTGGAGAGACTCTTAGGAACTTCCAAGTGATGTGTGAGATACCAAAATGTTAGTAAGGAGTCCCTTACAGAGGCAGCTTCAACCCAAAGGACACAGGTGTCGGACCCAGTCTTGACTTCTGTTAGATCATTGCTTGAATTACCACAGTAGAAGGTCCCTATTTCTTTTGCAACCCCTCTTTACCTCCTGTTATTTGAAAGTGACATGGAGGTGTGGGAGGGGGGTGTTGTGTGGAGGAAAATTGAAGGGCTACATTGAGTGGTGCTTATGGATTTCATTAAGCACCCCCTGCCTCCTTCACTGTCACTGAAGTAATATTCGAGGCCAGTCTACATCGCTACCTCTTCCAGGGAAGAAAATCATTACCAATCACCAAGACCGCATGCCGCTCTCAGGATGACTTAATACAGTTAACTTGACAAATGTAAAGGCTGGAATGGTTTTCCTCATTCACCCAAAACAGCTTGCTAATACATTGTGTGGAATGTTGTTGCATTGCACAGAAATGCTGTGTTTAATATTCTCACTCACCACTCCGCAGTCCGCACATTTCCAAAGTGTATTGAATAAAATATGGGCTGTAAACAACAGGAAACTCCATGTAGGTTAAATCCCGAGGTTGCTAGTCATCAATCAATCAATCCAATGAACTAAGAATGTCTCTTCAGAATGTTCTGAGAATCATTTTCTCATCATTAGTTGGTCTTGGAATCTTATCCCATTAAAATCCCCACAGTTCAGAAGTTTGGGTTATAGTGCAGTTTGCATTTAATTTCCTGTTTTATTCTGCAGGCCCTTGTAAAATTGCTTACAGAATGAGAATGCTTAGTGTGTGCTGTAAGGTATGCCAGTAAACATAATATTTAATATGCATATCTTTCTACACAATTACCTGCAGTATTATGCCTACTTTTTAAAAAAAAACTGTAAAAGCAATAGAAGAGGTATGCTGTTCACGGTAATAGGTTTTTGAGGGGGTCATAACATGGTAAGGGTTTCACCTCCAAATATCAAAAATCAACTTGTTTCTCAAAAACAACATGAAATGAAATATTTATTTATTTTTCGTTCCTTCATTTGAAAAAGCCCTGCTTGTGGCTTGAGGTCTTTTACACTTGTATAACAGCAGTAGCAGCAGCAACAAGCTTTGAGCTTTTGCTTAAATAGAATTCCTAAAGCTGTAGCACTTCTAATCAATCTGTGAAGGAATAAAGTAACCCTTATATCACAGTATTCAGACTAAGAGCTGTTTTTTTTATCCTCACATATACTTGTTGAATGGATCATTTGTGTTACTCTCACCTAAATGTACAAATTGTTGTGAACCACCTTTTGTGGCCTATACACACTTTATCTATTTTGCTTGACATCTCAGGCAAACAAATCATTGTACGATGTTACAGTCAATGAATTGGAAGTATGCCCCATACACAACGTGTCCCAAAGAGTATGGAAACAACAAATGTACCTGCTTTTATCCAAATTATTTTTATCATTATTATGATTATTATTAATTGGATTTTATACTACACCATCTGGCAGCACGGCCACTCTGGGTGGTCTACAAAATATGTCATAAAATAAAACAATATACAATGTAACACAACATAACAAATACAAATACAAAATAATATACAGTGGTACCTTGTATAAAGGAATTAATATGTTCCAAATGAAATTATGTTAAGCAAATTATCCTCTATACACATTTCCCATAGGAATGCATTGAAAACAGAGTGATCCCATTTTTATGTTGTACAGATTTGCCCCATAGGCGATGCTGTTAAGCAAATTTCCCCTATCTCCGGATTTTTTTACATTGTACAAATTTTATGTTATACAAACCGTTTGTTATACAAGGGTCCACTGTACATGACTAAATCTACATTATATTATTAAATGCTAGTCTGGCATCTTTGGAAGGTATAGTTCTATGAGGATGAACTTGTTCCTTAGCTCTTTCTTGAAAACTAATAGTGTGGTATAATGCAGTGGTTCTCAAACTTTTTTCACCGCAGCAACCTTGCCAGGCTAAAATAATTTCATGGGACAGCTACCCTTAAGGTTGTTTGAATACTTAGGAAAAGAAGAAAAAAACAGTGCAAATTTAATGCTCAGTTGTCTTTAATCCAATGAATGAAACTGTTTGGATGAATTTTTCATTATTTCCTTTATGCTTATGGGAAGCTTAGTTAATTGCTGCAGCACCCCAGGGTGCCATGGCACCTGGTTTGAGAATTGCTGGTATAATGGATAGAATTAGAAATTAAGCCAAGGAGAGCTGAGTTCAAATCCCTGTACAGCTATGGCATAGGAGTAGATCTGGTAAAGCCATTCTTTATTTATCTCATGTACCTTGAAAAGCACATTAGGAGGCTGAACGCACCTAGAAACAATGACATTAGTGTAGCACAGCATAGTTTTATGCATTCTTTCAAAAGACAAAATGAATGCACTATACGTTTTACTCAAAAACAAAGACAAGGTCCCAGCTTGCAAGTCCAAATACTTCAAAGCATGGAAACCAGAGAGGAGAGGTCAAAACAGCTGTGAGAGAGAGAGAGAGGGAGAGAGAGTTAATTCTGAAGTCAGGTGGAGCATGAAGATGAAAGGCAAAATGTAGATTTTTCATAATTTCTTAAAACCAGACAGAGGGAGTACATGCATAAGGAACAGTGAGAAAGAATGCGCGCATATGAGAAATGGCACAAGGGAATGGCAGGTTAGTCAGAAGATTAGTATTTGATGAATGAAAGGGGAATGAGGAACAGAATACAGAAAAAAACCCAACTAAGACAGATAGAAAGAGTAAAACCCTGGAGAGATTTAAAAGACATTCTATGAAATGCTTGAGAAATGTGATGAACAGTAGTAGACATGCACGCATGTGTATATGTCTTAAGATGATTTTCAGTACATATCTACTCTAAAATAAGTCACAATGATGCTCCCTCTTTCAGGATGTGCGCTCACTGCCACTTACTGAAAAGTAGCCCTGCTGATTGCTTTGTGTTTAGGTGAGAAATGGTTAACTGATGAAAAAAGGCAGCCGCTTCTGAGATTTCCTCTTGCGAGGGTATCCTATAAACCACCTTGACTGCTGCCATTGGTTGCCCTTGGCTTCGTAAAACCTGGCATCTTTTTTTCTTGCTGGCAATGTGGGCAAGAATAGTATCAGGCCATTCCCTGGCTTTTTGAAATTGTGCACAATATCTATTCATAATAATGAAACTATTCATAATGAATATAGTATATTCGTAAGCTGGATGATTTAAAAAAAAGAATTAAACCTTGTCCAGCTGCTGTCCTCTCCTTCAAAGATGGATTAATATTTGCTTCCCCTAGAAACAAATCTAGCAACGTTGGTGCTAGAGTTCTTTTTGCCTTGGTGGTTAAGCTTGGGATTGGCATAAGGAAGGGAGAGGACAGAAGACTGGCAAGAAATGCCAAAGTATGAACATATAGTACAGAATCAACATATATAGTTGATTCTGTGCTGATCCCAAATGTGCTTGGAGTGGGAAGATGGGGACATATTTATGCTCTTCCAGAAGCCTATTTTAGTACCATATAAATTCCAGCATTCTGGATCAAAAGTCACACTACAGCATGGCTTGCACACCTCAGGTGCCTTAACAATTTTAAATCTGCAACGGCAGGTATCAGGTGCGCATGGAACAGAGCTGAACTGCTGGAGGGTTTGGCTACATTTTGACGCTGTTAAAAAAATCAAGGTAAAATGGCTGCTTTTAAAGGGAAATTTTTATTTATTTATTTATTAAGAACAAATTATGGTATAAAGAGAGGTCAGTGGCAGGTGGTGAAGTTGTCCTTGCTAATCAAAAGAAGCCTCTACTACCTCTGTTTAACAACTCTACAGGTAAAATATTGCTACTTCTTCCCATTTTCCCCAGGGAAACAGATAAGAAGGGCAGGAACAGTACTATTACTCCCCCAAGAAAATATGTGCAGATTTAAAGGGCAACTAGCAAGGTTGCCAAAGGGCAAATGGCATTATTAATGCATAGCAGTAGAGATGGGCACAAATAAAAAAAATGGCATTTCGTTTGTTGTTTGTCGTTTGGAGGGTCCGTTTCGGTTCGTTTCCTTTTTTCATAAATTTTTGCAAAAAATTCATTTTCGTTTTTGTTTGTTTCGTTACCATTTCGTTACCATTTATTTCAATTTTTTGTGGGTTTTTTAGGATTTTAAGCAATTCACTCATATTGCAGTAACGGAAACGAAATGCACGACAAAATTTCCAGTGTTTCTGTTCGTTTCGTTTCATTTTAGAGAGAAAATTCATTTGTCGTTTCATAACGTAACAAAACGAAAAAACGGAAACGGAAACAAAAAATTGTTCGTTTCGTGCCCATCTCTACATAGCAGTGTTTGAAGAGAACTGCAGCCCCATGTAATGTTAAATGGGTTTCTGCTTAACTGGGTGCGTGTTACATACTTGTCTCTTTTGTCTGCCGGGGTATTTCAAGTGTATTTAATGCGCCGAACATTACAGCATGACTTTGTTAGTGGAGAGGAACAGATACAGGTTTGTACTTCTAATCAACAACATAATGGGATGACACGTTTACAACAGAAGCAAGACTGCATAGTAAGAAAATGTGGAGATTGAGGTACAACAGAAAAAATGTATATAACAAAAGTAAATAAAGTAGTGGATACAGTATTTCAGCTAAAATTACCTTGACTTTGGACAAACAAAGTGGTGGTTGGTGCTGGTATTAGTGTTAGACAAAGCGCAAGCCACTGCTAAGTGAAGCCAGGTCTCATGGTAGATAAAGATTTCTCTTCATTTTGATTGGTCAGAGGTGAGTAAGAGGCAGACTTACTATTGACTATTGTACAGCCTAATGGGAAGCCTGCTTCTGCACACTTCTGACCAGTCAGAATGAAGAAAGTGGATCATGGCATGACAGGGGCGGGGATAAAGGAAGAAATAAGGCTGTTAGAGGCAGATGTGACTACTGGAAATCACAGCAAAAAGACAAAGATATCTCTATATATATCCTTGATATATAGATGGGCATAATCTTCTGTTCTGTGTATGTTATACGGTACAAAAAAACCTCTTGCTTTGTTTGATGTAGCCATTTGTCAATTGTAACAATCAAAGGGCTCCTGTAACACAAATTCTAGTCAAAAGCAATCCATCATAACTGGAGATTTAGAGAGAGAGGCCTTGGCAAATCCTTAGTACCAAGCCCCAAGCCCTAAGTCTGAGTCCCTCTTAAAAACAAACTCTTTTTCCAAGAAGAAGGGGAGGGTGGGTCGATTCTGAGTTGCGAGTCATGTCTGAATCTTTAAAATAATAAACCCAAGTTGAGTCTGGGTCAAGTTGAGTTCAGTCCAACTTGACACCAAATCCCATGACTTGATTCCCCATCCCTGTTTTAAAAACATTGATTTCAGGGTAAGAGGAAACCAGCATGATTCTCCTGGTGTAGAAAATCTGAGTTTTTCCATGTACTGGAATCCAGATAATTATAACAGCTGGAGTATGACAGTATCTGGAGGGTGACATCTTGCCCATCCCCAGAGCCTGGAACATTATTTCATAAAAGTATCTCATTACATCTAAACAATAACTCATTACCATTACTGTTACAAAACATTGTACACAACCCTTTAAATCATTGGCTGATTATTCCTTTTTTGTCTCTTTCTTTGAAAAAAGTCCAAATATTACAATTACAGTAACCCCCTCACCTGACCCGACCCGTGATAATTGAAAATCCGCAGTATGCAGATGCACATCGGGTTGGTCCTGGGGGTCCTAGCTGGGGGCTCTTGCACTTATCCCCGGCCTGGTGCTGCCCCAAATGGGCCTGTGAGGGCCTTCCTGGGCCCCTCTGAGGCTCCAAAAGGCATTCCCACGAACCACAAGTGACTTCTGGAAAACAGGAAGTGACCTCCTAATCTCTAGAAAGCTGTTTTGGGTCCTCCAAGAGCCTTTCTTAGGTCACTTCCAGTTCATAGAAAAGCCTTTCTGAGTCCTCTGACATGCCTAGAAATAATAATAATAATAATAATAATAATAATAATAATAATAATAATAA
>JAHTLZ010000010.1:55084845-55133648 GCA_023846285.1 Phrynocephalus versicolor | reverse complement strand
AATAATAATAATAATAATAATAATAATAATAATAATAATAATAATAATAAACTTTATTTTTATGCCGCCTTTCTCCCCAAAGGGACCCAAGGCGGCTTACAACAAATTCCAAAAAGTACAATAAAATCAATACAATGTAAAAACAACACAATACCAATAAAATACTATAAAAATATTATACAATATAATACAATAAAAAACAAGATTAAAAAACAGTAGCTGCAGCAGAGTTTAAAAAGCTCCCCAGCCAATAACTAAGATGTTATAAAATTTGTAAAGGCTGGAGACTCAGAAGGCTTGCCTAAATAAGTAAGTCTTAAGGCCTCACTTGAATATTTCAAGGGAGGAGGCAGTTCTTAACTCAAAGGGGAGGAAATTCCATAGTGTCAATGCCACTACTGAGAAGGCCCTATTTCTTGTCGTCTCTCCTCATACTTCCTTGGGTGGTAGTACTCGTAGAAGGGCCTTCTCCGATGACCAAAGGGGGCGGACTGGATTATATGGAAGTAGGCGGTCTCTTAGATAACCTGGTCCTGAGCTGTATAGGGCTTTAAAGGTCATAACCAGCACCTTGAATTGGGCCCGGAAATGAATGGGCAGCCAATGTTGTCCCTGGAGAAGCGGCCCAACAGAGTCGTACTGACGAGCTCCAGTAACCACCCAGGCTGCCGCATTCTGTACCAATGGTAGTTTCCAAACCGTCTTCAAGGGCAGCCCCACATAAAGCGCGTTGCAATAGTCTAGTCTTGATGTCACCATGGCATGGATCACCGTGGACAGCTCTGCACGATCCAAGTACGGCCATAGCTGGCGCACCAGCCAAAGCTGGGCAAAGGCCCCCCTGGCCACAGCTGCTACCTGTGAGTCCAGGAGCAGCTCTGAATCCAGGAGGACCCCCAAGCTGTGGACCTGCTCCTTCAGAGGGAGTGCAACCCTGTCCAGAGCAGGAAGATATTCCAGCACCTGCATCAAAGATTTCTGAACCAGGAGAACCTCTGTCTTCTCCGGATTTAATTTCAGCTTGTTAGCCCTCATCCAGATCCCCACCGACTCCAGACAGCGCTCTAGGACTTCAACCGCCCCCCTGGAATCTGGGGGAAAGGAGAGACATAACTGGGTGTCATCAGCATATTGATGGCACCCAACTCCAAATCCCCGGATGACCTCTCCCAGCGGTTTCATGTAAATATTAAATAGCATGGGGGACAGAATAGAGCCCTGTGGCACCCCACACTTCAAAGGCCAGGGTGCCGAACAGGCATCCCCCAGCACCACCATCTGGGACCGATCCTCCAAGTAGGAGCGGAACCACTGCAGAACAGTGCCTCCAACTCCTAACTCAGCCAATTGGCCATGAAGGACACCATGGTCGATGGTATCGAAAGCCGCTGAGAGGTCCAGCAGGACCGACAGGGACGCACTCCCCCTGTCTAGTCTCCGGCGTAGGTCATCCACCAAGGCGACCAAGGCAGTTTCTGTCCCATAGCCTGGTCTGAAACCTGATTGAAAAGGATCTAGATAATCAGCTTCATCCGAAACCCTCTGGAGTTGAGACGCCACCACCCGCTCAATCACCTTGCCCAAGAATGGGATGTTAGAGATTGGCCGGTAATTATCTAATATAGTGCGATCCAGGGAGGGGTTTTTTAGGAGGGGACTAACCACCGCCTGCTTCAAAGCTGGTGGGAGAACCCGATCCATCAAGGAGGAATTAACCACCCTCCCTTTCCACTCAGCCAGTTCCGCCCAGGAAGCTCCAATGAGCAAGGCTGGGCAAGGGTCGAGCCGGCAGGTGGACGGCCTAACACTCTAAAGAAGCCTGTCCACATCGTCAGGCTGTACAAGCTGAAAGGAATCCCACAAAACTGGACAGACAGTTGCCAAGGGGACATCAACAGGCATAAATGCTAATGTGGCATCCAAGTCATGTCGAATCTGATCGATTTTATCTGCAAAGTGTTTGGCGAACTCACCACAGCGGGAGATCGTGTGTGCTTCTTGATCCTTGGGGGGGGCGGATGGACTAGGTCCCGCACCACATGAAACAATCCTGCTGGGCGGTTCCCGGCAGACGCAATGGTAGCAGAAAAGAATGATCTTTTCGCTGCTATCACTGCCACACGAAGGCTCTATAATGAGCTCTACACCGTGCTCGGTTGGATTCATCACAAGTTTTCTGCCATCGTCGCTCTAAATGCCTGCCCTGTCACTTCATCAAGCGCAGCTCATCAGTAAACCAAGGGGCTGCTCTGAGTCTTCGACAAGGCAGGGGTCACTCAGGCGCAATCACATCCACTGCCCTGGCCATTTCTCCATTCCAGAGATCCACCAGGGCCGTGGTGGAGTTGGCTGTCTTGGCAGCTGGAAAATCCCCCAGAGCCCTCAGGAACCCCTCTGGATCCATTAGCCTCTGGGGGCGGACCATTGAATACGGTCCCACACCTCTGCGGAGGGATGAAGCCGCAACCAGCCTAATACCTACCAGGAAGTGATCTGTCCATGACAATGGAGAGATGTTGATCCCCACCACATCCAGATCACTGCCCTCTTGTTCAGCTATAAACACCAGGTCCAATACATGTCCTGCTGTGTGTGTTGGGGCCAAGATCTTCTGTGACAGGCCCATGGTTGTCATGGCGGCCATGAAGTCCTGAGCTGAACCAGACTCAGGGGTCTCAGCATGGACATTGAAGTCCCCCAGCACTAAAAGGTGGTGGGACTCCAATGCCACTGCCGAGATCACTGATGTCAGCTCAGGTATGGAGACTGTTGGGTTGCAGGGCGAGCGGCACACCAACAGAATCCCTATCCTGTCCGGTCCAACTCAACACTACATGCAGACACTCGAACCCGACAAATTGCTGAACTGGGCACCTGGTAAGGGAGATGGACTCACGAAAGACTAGTGCAACTCCCCCTCCCCGCCTCTGTGATCGAGGCTGCTGCAGAACCTGGTACCCTTGAGGACAGAGCTGGGAGAGGCCAGCCCCTCCCGCCTCATCCAACCAGGTTTCCGTAATACATGCCAGGTCGGCTTTCTCATCCAGGATTAAGTCCTGGATGATCTGAGTTTTGTTATTAACCGACCTGGCATTCAGCAGCAGCAGCTTCAGATCCAGAGAGTCACAGCTGCCAAGAGCACCAGGTATCTGGAGATTAGGGGCCAGGCCAGGAGGAGAGACAATCTGTCTTTGATGGACCCTCCTCCTCCTGTAATGGCATGTCTGACCCCTACCGCCATATCTCCCTTCTTCCCTCCCCAAGACTCCCCCCTGACACAAGGCACATGATAAGCCAAGCCTCCAAGCAGAAACTAGCTGCTGCACAGGGAGATAAAATCTTCTTATAGAAATTAACCAGATATAGGCTGGAAAACTGTTAGAGGGTCTTCTGTGAAGAGTCCAGCTGGTCTAAAAAGCCCTCCAAGGGAGCAGAAGCTGAAGGCTCTTCAAGGGCCAGGCACACCTCTCAGCTGACACAAACCCCAGGTGGAACAGAGGGAAGGAGAGGAGAATCCCAAAGGGTTCGTGGTGCTCACCCAGGAAGGTGTGGAGAGGTGGCAGATGATGCTGGAGTCTCCCGGCACAGGAATGGTGGTCTGTCCCCCACACACCGGGGGCCTCAATGATCTGCTCCCTGCCTGCCCCCCGCTGCTCCCCCACCCCGCTTCCTCTTCCCCGCCAGTGCCCCTCAACAGCCTCCCCCACTTACCCCCTCCCAGAGCCAGCGCCCAGTAGCCGCTTGGTGCTAGCTTTGGGAGGGGAGAAGATTTAAAAAGCCCGCTCTCTCCTCCCACCTGATGGGGTGGGGAAAGAGTGGGCTTTTAAAATCTCCTCCCCCCAGCCCTCCCGGGCACCACCGGTGGCGTCAAGCCGGCCAGGAGAGCATTCCCATGGCTGCAGGACTTTTCTCCTGGCCGGCTTGCCGCCGGCTCCGGCAGCGCACGGCTCTGGGAGGGCTCCCTGTGGCTGCGGGATGGCTCTCCCAGGAGGCTTGCTCCGACAGCACCCAGGCCAGGAGGGCTCTGTGGGAACACTTTCCCACGGGGTGCTGAAAAACGACGCCCGAAAAACGGAGCGGGCCCCTGGGGCCCAAAAAATGGAAACAACCCAAAGCTGGCCCCAGGGCCCTAATAACAAAAACAAAATGCCTTTTTGGCGTTTCGTGCCTATCTCTACTAACAACTGTAAAGAGTATACTAAGAGAAGACAGCACCCTCACCTCCAGAAGCAGCCTCAACGCAGAGCAGATATGCCTGCTCCTGGACCTGTATTTGAACACCACATATTTCATGTACAGAGGGGACGTCTACAGACAGATGAATGGTTGTGCCATAGCTTCCCCAGTGTCACTAATTGTTGCACACCTATACATGGAAGAAGTGGAGAAGAAGGCACTCAACACTGTCCCAGGGACAACACCATCCCACTGGTTTAGGTATGTAGATGATATCTGGGTGAAAATCAAGACTCATGAAGTAGACGTTCTATTTACAGATCACATCAATATGGTGGACCCTAATATTAAGTTCACTAGGGAAGACACCCAAGGCAACAGGCTGGCTTTCCTGGATTGTGCAGTCATCATCAGACCCAACTGTGGCCTGGGAGTAGAAGTTTACAGGAAATTCACCTACACAGATTAGTAGTTACTGTTTGACTCCCGCCATCCATTACAACACAAATTAGGAGCCAGCAGGACCCTAAACCACAGAGCAGAGAGCATCCACACCTCCACAGAAGCCAAGAAGAAGGAGGACAGACACCTGAAGACAGCACTTAAAGCTAGTGGAAATCCAAAGTGGGCCTTCAACAAAGCAGTGTGCCGACCCAGAAGAACAATGGATCACCCTGAGACCCAGAGCCAACAGAAGAACCTGGTCATTCCCTACATGGATGGAGTGTCTGAGAAGCTTAAAATGATTTTTGGCAAACACCACATCCCTGTTTATTTCAAAAAAGCAAAACAAAAAAAAACAAAAAAAAAACCACCCCCACACACTAAGGCAGAGACTCATTCAGCCAAAGGACCCAACACCAAAACACAAAAGGAGCAATATAGTATATGCAGTCCAATGCAGTGAGTAGTGTGGAAACTTCTGCATTGGATAAACTAAACAGCCATTGAACAGAAGGATGGTCCAATATAGGAGGGGCAACAGCTCAGGACCAGAATCAGCAGTACACCTCCACTTGAAGAACAAAGGGTGCTCATTCAAGGATGAGGATGTACATATATTAGACAGAGAAGACAGGTGGTTTGAGAGAAGAGTCAGGGAAGCCATTCGTGTGAGCATTGAAAACCCCTCTCTCAACAGAGGTGGTGGGCTCAGACACAGTCTATCTGCTACTTATCAGACTCTGCTTTCAACAAAACCAAGAGAAATCAAAAAGCCTTCACCACCAAGGCCATAGCTAATGACCCATATTTTATGGGTTTCAGCACCTTAGGCCATTGTTCACCTGAAGGTCTATTGAAAGTATTGTCTACCGACCAAGCCTATTCAGGCCATTGTTCATATTATGTGCCTATTTCAGACCAGTGTGATACGAGGTCAAAGTGAACTATAAAATGAAGGACTTGGCAACTAGCTTTCCTCAGACTGACAAAGCTGTTTGGATGAGCAGCGAAATGTTTCAGTCTCTCAAGAAAAGAAGTCCAGTTGCCATGACTCAACTTCCAGATAAACTTGCCTGGATGATTTATAATCTTCACAGACATATCCATATATTACACCAATGCAACAGCCTAAAATGTGGCAAACTTCTCTCTCACACACAGGGTAGAATGTATTCTATCCACCGCAGAAAATGACAAAAAGTAATATTATTATGCCTTCATTGCCACCAAAAATAATGTGATGTAATGTACAGTATTTTAATGTGTTAAAGCTATCTGAAATGAAATGTATTGTAATAAGTGACTAAAATGCAATGTAATATATTAGAAAATGACAAAAAATATTTGTCACACTAGCCAAATTTAAAATATGCATCTGTTCCAAGCATGAAGAGACCACATTGCCCCTCCTGACCAGGTATGTATTAAATACAAGTTGCTCCTTCCAAAAAGCAAAAGCAAAAGTGATGCAGCTTAGTATGAACATATTTGAATATTCAGGTACTTAAACCAATAATTGTATTTACTCTCAAAGGCCAATGTATAGAAATCCATCAGTTTATATTTCTCCCACATTGACTTTATTTAGTATGTTGAAGGCGGGGGGAGGGGCTCACATTTGGTCTTCCCCAAATATGAAAAAAAAATCTTTATATTCTTATTAAATCAAACTGATATGAAGTTTTCAGCAGTCTATGACAATAAATAATCTAGTTATTTGTGACTGTCAAAAAAAACTGTTTTCTGTCTCAACTTCCTCAGACTGGTAAGGTGCTAACAGTTTTACAACAGGATTGTTAGATGGCATTGAAATGATTTGATGTTAAATGTATGCTTTCACATTAGAATGGGATGAATACCCACAACTGCTCTTATTCTCAGTGGAAGAAGGTGTTGCAACTGCTGGATAGCTCAAAGTCAGCAGTCCAGATCTATGGCTATGGAGCCAGAGATTGGGAATTTGATTCCCCATTGTGCCACATAGGCACAAATTTAATACATTCCGAGTGCATGCTTATAAGTAGAAAAATTTGTAAGTAGAGCAGCAGTTTCAAATAAGAATGCAGTGAAAATCAATTAATCTGTTCTGAAGGGAACAGATTTCAATGCATTCCTAAAGGAAGGTTGAGCATGCACACACCTCCCTTGCATCCGCTCAAGCCGGTGTGGTTCAGGCGGGTGGAAGGAAGGAAAGGGTGATCGCTGCTGGCTCAGGTGGGTGCAAGCCAGACATGTGTATGTTTGTGTGGATCGCCCCTTGGAAGGGGCGATCCGTGCAAGCACGCATGCGCCTCCCTTCAACCCGCCCCAGCTGCAATAGCATGCACCCATCCCCACTCTGCTCAGGCATTTGGAAGGGAAGTGCATTGGCCACCACCTCCTCCTCCTCCTTGGTTGCTTTGATCTCTTTTGCAGGGTTCAAAAGAACCAAGGAGGAGGAGGAGGAGGTGGCGACACACCTGACTTTGACAGGTCAGACCTGTCAAAGTCAGCTGTCATTCATAGGTAGGAAAATCAGGTATTTTGTACAGAACCCTGTTTTGCACAAGGTTGTTGTTGTGGGGTTTTTTTTTGGCACAAAACCCATACCCACTAATTAAAAAAGAGAGACAGAAAAGGAAAAATGTAGAAATCTCTTGCATGCTGTCTCAGAACATCTTCATTCTGTGCAGAGGGAACAAAATAAGCACAAGCATTCCTGCACTAGAGCAAGTTTAATTTTAACAAGCCATACATTGTGAAAGGCGAGAGTGAGTAATCATTCCACCAGTCTCAAAGTGTCAGCATCATATTACCATAAGGACCTCTTGTGGTGTCTGCCCATGGAAGTTGAAATAATATAAAGGAGGACAGAATTGGCTCTTTCAGTCTTCTTGCTTCTCCTCCACACACACACCCCACCAACGTCAAAGAAGGTGACGCCACTTAAACTGATAATGACAGTGAAAGAATAATAATACACGTGCGTGCATGACAGTCCTATAATTTCCATACAAATATCCTGAGAGTTCTGATTTGCATCTTTCACAATGAGATTGATACCCACAATCTCTTATGTACTCTCACTTACAAACTGGACCCACAGAATAGCTGCAGAGCAGCAGTGATATCTGGTGGCAACTTACATGGACATTTAAAAAGCCCGGTCTCATACCTTGCCAAGTAGCGGTGACCAACTTTAATAGGTACAGCTGTTCCTGTCATGGAGAAGCCCACACTGACCCTCCTGGCCATGCATTTATTAACAATAAGGCGCTCCAGCCAAAAATGACATGTAGAGAAGTTGCACTGCAGGGCTTGTTCAAGTGACAGGCACTTTTAATCGAAACCAAAAAAACCTCTTGTTAAGCAGGTCCTTGTTAATACTGAATAAAAACCTTTGCGCCTTCCCCCAAACCATGTGTCATAGATGGGTATTAAGAAAACTGCCAGCTGTGTTTTGAGTCGTATTGCTCACTCCTCCTACGGATTGATCCCGACAGTTGATAAAAAGGAGGTCACCATTGGGCTGCCTGTGTTCCCTTGGCCGTTTCCTGGCTTGAGTCAAGGGCTCTTCAGGACAAGGATAAATAGCCCAGCTAGTACGTACACTGTGCTGTATATTGCTCAGAAATTCATTTACTCTATATCATTTTTAAGCAGAGAAAGCAGCCCATTATGCCTAACCTTTTCCACAAGTTATTATACAGGGCAGCTAATTAAATAACCTCCCTCCCTTCACCATGAGCCCTCGTCGGAGCCAGAGCCTGCAACCTTTGTTTAAATGCTTTCAAAACTGAGAGCATAAAGGAAAGGCTGTTCATGTTTAGCAGCAGAGTAGCCTCTCACAAAGCTTCTCTCCAATAAGGCCAGTCTGGCTGAAGAAAAAAATCCCCCCATCCCATAGAGATGCTCTGCTGAATACGGGGGATGTTCACTTCTTGGGTTGCCACTCCCGGAATATCTGCCCTTCCCTGCATGATCCATTGCTGGGAGGATTCTGGAAATTGGTGTCAATAGGCATAAAATGTTCCAGATTCTAAAAGCTTGTTTACCAGACCAAGCTGATGTTTCCCGAGAAAATTAAAATGGCAGGGAGCTGAGCCCAGTTCAACCTTTAACAATGTGTATTCAATTTGACAGTGGTATTGCCTCTTGTAGTGATGATGGTGATAATGCAGCTACCCGTACAAATAGGGTTTTTGAAAAAAGAAAAAAGTGGGGGGGGGGGATTTTAGAACTGCAGGTTTGGAATGGACCCTATGGGTCATCATGGAGTTCAGCCCCTGCCTAGGAGGTACAGTGAGGACCTCTCAGCCTCTGGCTCTGCAGGCAGAGACCTAAACTAAGTAGCTACCCAGCAGTTCTAATGTGATAAAAGAAAATGACAGCAATATGGAGATCAAGATACATAAACCAAGGACGGAGTGGAATGGCAGAATTCAGAATTTAGAGTAGCTCACTGACATGAGCAATCATTCCATTTGCTTCTTTGCTTCCTCCACTTTTAGCCCACTTTCCGCTGAAAACATTTCCTGGAGTGACTTGCAAAGATCTGTAATGACAGCTTCTGCCCTCAGGTTTCTAATCTAAAAGGCACAGTACAAAAGGAGAGGGGGAAAAAGAGTGGATGAAGGAGGGGGGAAAATACTCTTAGAGTTAAGAGTCTTAAGGAAATGGTAATTTGAGGATATGTCCTCATGTCTCTGGGGCCTGGTAGATCAAAGGCATCTTTGGGATGGCCCTGCTTATGGATGAGTCACTCTTCACATTAAAGAGGTCTTTCATTTCTATTCTCAACTCATGATTGCATTTATGGATTGAAGTGTATTAAACTCCAGGGGCAAACTAAACATTACATGCAGGTGATTACATGTAACTGAACAACATCATTGCTGAAGAATGGGGGCGGAGGGCTCAGGACAGAAATGGCAAAAGTCCATTCCCGCCTTTTCCTGTTGCACCTTGTCTTCCCTGTCTCCTTTCCTTCCATACCTGCACAATTACCTCCGTGAACATATTTTGGAAATGCCACATGAGGAAAACAGTTTGGAGCGAGTATGTTGTGCTGGAAAAACCATTAGCAGGGAACGTAGCCAAGTTTCCTTCATTTCTTTGCAGACTCTCTGCTGCATATCAGATACTGGCCACAGGTTTTTCTTACTTGCTCATATATTTAACATGAAAATTGAAACTTGTCTTTTACTTCAGAGAGATCATGACTTGGCATTTCAATGCTCAGGGCAATTGGCATGAAGCATATCTTTGAATCAATGTCCACCTGAATCAGGCATGTTGTTTATAAATTAACTATGTAAAATAGCATGCCTGTCTCCAAAGGGAACTAAAACTATTGTAAAAGTAATTAAACTCAAAGTTTTTAAAAAATCATCTGGTGCCTTAACAGGGCATTAATACTTGGGGTCTGGTGGACTGATAAGGTGACTGATTTCCACAGTTTAAATGAGCACCAAAACAACCACTACCACCACCACCACCACCCAGTTAGGGCATGTACACAGAGGACATGATGGTCCTTCAGAAACTGTGGCAACTTTCATGGACATTAAAAGCTGCTTTCTGAATTGTGCCCAGAAGCTGTTAACCATCTGTCAGCTGAGTTGCTTAAATATGAGCAAGATATTAAAGATGGGGCTTTTGTGGGGATGTTGAATATTGTTAATGGAAAAAATTTAAAGTCTTACTTTTACACTCCAATTATAGTGGTGCCACAACTGATGAACAACTCAATTTCTGAAAAATTCGACTTATGAAGGAAATCATTGGAAACTGAGTTCTGAAAAAAACTCGAGTTAAAAAAGGAAATCCATTTCCAATGATTACTTTTCGGTATGACGCTCTGCCCCATGCTTGCTGTGCATAACATTTTGAGAACCAGGGCATCAGTTACCAATGATTTCCTTTCAAAAGGGGAAAGGCAGCAGGGTTTGCAGTGTGTGTGTGTGTGTGTGTGAGAGAGAGAGAGAGAGAGAGAGAGAGAGAGGGCTACAGAAGGATCTTTGGGTTACCCCACCTTCTGTTGTGGTGGGTGTCGAAAGGGGAAAGGCAGTGGCTGCCTTTCCCCTTTCAAGCACCCACCACAACAGAAGGTGGGGTAAGCTGAACACATATGCACACAAGCCTGCCACAACCCATCAAAGGAGCCAAAAAGCTTCTCCCCTTTGCTGTGTTAGGGAGAAAGCCTCACAGTCAACAGGCAGCTGAAGGCTGCTCCTCCATACCTGACAGGTGGGTGGTTTTGACAGCTGTCAAAATCAGCTGGGTGTCGGAGCAGCCTTCCACTGCCGGCTGATTGCAGGACTTTCTCCCCAACCCAGGACAGGGGGGAAGTTTTCCCCCTGGTTTGCTGGAACTGGACAGGCTTTCGATAGGAATGCACTGAAAACCAACTGTGTTCCCCTTTTTGCCTCCCCCCCCCAAACTCTGGAATGGATTAATTGATTTTTAGTGCATTCCTATGGGAAACTGGATTTTCACATGAACATTTCAGCTTCTGAAAATGCATTCAGAATGGATTAATTTCGTAAGTCAAGGAACCACTGAATTCGGGGGGGAGGGGGGAGCCTCTTACACCTAAATGTTTTAACAAAAAGGAGGAGATGCAGTGTTTTCGGATTATTCTCTTTTTCCCTCTTCTTTTTCCTTTCCTGTCATCACCTCTTTATCTGTCACACAGCCCAGGAAATGTTTAATCAAATAGCATTGGGAGGGCTGCTATTAACAACCAACCAGATGGTCTTGAGGGGAATGGAGAGGGAATTTTGAGTTGTAGAAGGACCTTGAATGCATTTGGAACCTAATGATTAATATTCCTTTGTTTCACATCTTCCTTGTTGGCAGCATTTATGTGCTGCTGAACACTGTGGTAGTTTCTATCTTGACTGTGCTCTCTGTTCTTACCTATAGACCCATTTTGCCTCTTTTTCTACATATTGTTGGGATTTTTCCTGACCCCCTTTCCCCCTTGCCTTTCCTGTGCAATATTTGTACCTGATGGTGTGGGCTAGTGGTGGACTCAAAGAAGGTAAAAAGATGAGTTGAGGAATAGGAAGTGGAATCTCGTATTCTAGCTGATTTAGTTTGGGGAGGGTTTTGACTGTGTTTTTTATCTTCTTCTTCTTTTTTCTTTTTTGCTTCCTTAATTTTCCTTGGTTTTGAGGACAGGAGGTGGTATGTGTGTTATTTATTTTGTCCTCCCCCATTTTCTTTTCTTTGTGCATGGGGGGCGTCCCCTGTTGAATTAATGTTTTAACAGTGTTCTTTGTTAATTTACTGTGGATTGCCCTCTTTGGCTCTGCAAAGCAGTTTTTAAGAGCTCTTGGGGGTTTTTCTGCTTCTAAAGAGTATTTTAAGAAGGGTTCTTTAAGGGGTTTTGGATGAGTGGTGATGGAGCCTGAATGGGGGGGGGTACTTTAATAGAAGAAAGCAAAACAGTCTCTCCCTCTCATGTTTAACAAAAGGACCAGTACTTCAAAGACACAAAAAATAAATGAGGCATCCCCCAAGAGAACCCAGAACAAATAAATTCAAATAGGTTTCTGCACATATATGCCTCAACAATGTGTTGTTGTTGTTTGATACAACAGCTAAAATGGTTTTGAAGATATATTCTAGATGAAATTAATATTCTTTCAAGTCAGACCCTCATAACAGATTACTGACAAGTTCATGATTTTCCAGTGGGAACATAATTTATTTATTTATTTATTTATTACACTTATATACCGCCCCATTCCCACAAAGGGGACTCTTGGCGGTTCACAACGTACAGATAAAACAGATAAAAGTCAAAACCAGGAACAATAACAATAAAGAAGTAAAATCCAAGAGCAATTAGGTGGGCAGAAGAAAAAAAAAATACAAAGGTCCCTATGCATCGCCGTAGGCTTCTCGAAAAAGAAAGGTCTTAAGATTCTTCTTAAAAGCCGCCAGCGATGGAGCCCGCCGCAGTTCACTGGGAAGCCGATTCCAAATGGAAGGAGCCACCACCGAGAAGGCCCGCCCTCGAGTACTCACCCTACGGGCCTCCCTCGGGGTGACTGTCCGCAGTGAAAGAGCCACCGAGGCACGGGTGGGTCGGGCCGGATCTAATTGCCGGGTGAGACGCTCCGTCAAATAAGATGGGGCCAAGCCATGGAGGGTTTTGTAAATCAAAACCAACACCTTGAACCTTATTCGGGAGGCAACGGGTAACCAGTGTAGGCGGACCAGGATAGGGGTGGCGCGGTCATAACGGCGCGCGCCAACCACCAGCCTGGCCGCCGTATTCTGGACCCGCTGCAATCGCCGAACAAGGTTCAAGGGGAGCCCCATGTAGAGAGCATTGCAGTAATCCAGCCTCGACATGACCAGCGCCTGTACCACAGTCCTCAGGGAACTCTCATCGAGGTACGGGCGAATCTGGGCGATAAGCCTTAGATGGTAAAAGGCCGACCTGACCACGGCTGACACCTGGGGTTCCAGGGTCAGGTCCGGGTCCAGGACGACGCCCAGATTCCTCACTCTTTGCGCCAGCTGGGGGGCGGACCCACCCAAGCTGGGAAGAGGGCCACAGTACCCCTCCGAGGAGCCCCCAAAGAACATAACCTCGGTCTTGCCTGGGTTGAGCCGGAGCCTGTGAGTCCTGGTCCAATCTAGTACCGCAGCCAGGCAGCGATCAAGGGTCCGGACGGCCTCCACTGCACAGGTGGAAAAGGAGAGATAGAGCTGCGTGTCATCAGCGTACTGATGACAGCAGACTCCATAACTCCGGATGATCTCAGCCAGTGGCTTCATATAGATGTTAAAGAGCATTGGGGAGAGTGACGACCCCTGCGGCACCCCACAAGGGAGTGTCTAGGGAGCCGACAGCTCACCCCCCAAGTTCACTCGCTGGGTGCGGCCAGAATGGAATTCATAAGAATGGAACTGCTGGGTGATGTCAATTGCAAACAATTTGCAGTGACCGCCAATGAGACACATGTCCAATATGGACTTCTGAAGAAGATTAGGAGTAATTTCTTTCTCCCTGATAAACCCAGAATTGTTATTTGGAGCAAGTGCAATGCCCCACAGTCTTTGATTTTTCTCTTTTGCAATGAAGCCTCACAATAAATTCTACTAACCAGTTTTTACAAATTACTTATGGATTGTTTGGTTTGTTCTGACATTAAAGCAGCAACCACGATGCTGTTGGGTCCGGCTGAAACAGAGAAATACTAACAACAAGAACATGAAAGAACAACAACCACACTAAAAGGGGTGCAAGAGGTCCTGTGGAGTTGGCGAACTTGGAAATGATGTTGAAGAAAAGGACCTGCAAAGAGCAAGATCAGCATAAAGGATGAACAGCCACCTCCACTACTTTATCCTGCAACATTGCACCCTGTTAAGCGCAAGAGGAGGGGGGGGCATTTTTTAAAAGCATGCAGCGTTTGCAGGCACAATGCAGGTGTAATGGCCTGAGAATGGGGAGGATGCTTTGCTCCTTACTGCAGGTGATAAGTGAAGATAGGTCACCCAAGGTTTATTTTTATCTCTTTTTTGGTGGTTGGCGTGTGGAGAATGAGCAGAGGGCAACCACTGTGCCACCTGTGGAAAAGCCCTAGTTGCTATACCCTAATTCAGGCATGTCCAAATTCAGGCCTGGGGGCCAAATGCAGCCCATTTACAAATTTCAACTGGCCCGCGGCCTCTTCTCCCTGCCAGCTCAGCCTGTCATACATCCCCACCAGCTGGCCCTTCCCCATACCGGATGGAGGCATCAGCTTGCAGTTTTATGTTTTGCCTGCCCTCCTTGCCTCCATCCACCACCACCCAGCCACCTTCCCAGCCTACCCACCTCTGGCTCAGTTGCTGCAGCGTCCTCCCTACCTCCTTGCATGTTATAGAGACTTGTTCAATGTCTGGCTCAGGGGCCCAATGAGGCTAAAATGGTCGGCCCCCACACATTTTCACCTTGCCAAATCTGGCCCTCCTTGCAAAAAGTTTGGACACCCCTGTCCTAATTTCTGCCCTTGCTGTTCCCCCACAGAGGTCATTCTGTATGTCATAGGGAGGGGACTCAAACGTTTGGGCACGAGGTTTCCAGGACCATCTGAAAGCAAGGTCATTGCCTCCTGTTTGTAAAGCTTTGATGGAAAACTCCAAAGGCAGTTAAACAGCCACACTACCTTTGTGTATTGATCACTAAGAAGCACATAAGGTGCTCTGTCAAAAGCAGATGGCATGGCATGATATAGATTTTCCATATTACTTGACTGCATTACTACTGTCTGCAAACCTATAAAGCACTCCACAGCACAACTGGAAAGGCAGATGGATCTGTGGAGTGGGGGAAGCCAGCAGAGTCCTCTTGTTTGGGTTGGAGATAATCATATCTGATCTTCCTTATTGGCCTTGTGATGGCAATGAGAAGGGCAGTGGATAAATCATTGCTTGAAGGCAAGATGCTCAGCAACTTCAATTATCCAAGCGCTGTCAACTTTGACTTCTGAATAAATTCAGACTTTTTTTTTTGCCAATCCTAACCAAAGCCTTCTATCTATGAGGTGGGCTTTTTTAATGTTTGAAACCTATTAGCAAAACTTTTTTCAGTACAAACAAATTATAGATGTAAGCTTCTCTGAAGTGAGCTAACCAACCTATTATTATTCCACTATGGAAATATATTCCTATCCAGGTAGAGAAAATGTTTTTGTTGTTATTGTCAGACCCTTTCTGCTTATCTCCATTTGGGTCTTTGCTCTGTTAACTTGATGCAAAAGTCTCCACTTAGAGCTGAAACTTGAGCTGGTAGGATCTATTCCCAGTGTGATGTACGTGATAGAGCGATAGAGTAGGAGAACAGCGTCCAAATCCCTGCTCAGCCATGGAAACTGAGCGAACGAGTCCCCCCTTCCTGTCCTTGCTCACAGTATTTTCATCTGTTTTCTACATGAAAAAAGGAGTTTGGCTTGACTAAGTAATAAGGGCAGAAATACCCAGAAATAGGAAATGGAATAGGAAACGAACAGAATGACACCAAAAAACTAACTTGGGTAGGGACTGAGAGAAAAGACTAATAGGTTCTACCTTTGGGAAGGAAGCACAATGGACAGTATCCTTTTGGTCAATGCATGTACAGTGGCATAAATTGCAGAGGAAGATTGCTACTAGTTGAGGAGTTGCTACTTGTACCTCTTACCACAGAGCAACTAACAGGATTAGTGCACAACAGGAAATACTGTAAGTGACTTCTTAACTGTGGCAATTTGCCCCTGTGATTTATGCCATTGCATTTTCACCAGCTTAACTTGCCAATAGGATTCTGTCATGCTGCATATTTTAAATATTTATGTCCACCAGTTCTTCCTGGTAGTTACAGGCACTCCAGGAATGCACATGGATTGAGAGGAGCTGTATGCTCTGTTCTCCTTTACCATGCAAGGAGTCCCCTTCCCTTCCAATTGCAGCATTTCTCTCCATCCTAAACTTGTATTCCCACCATGAAAATAGAGAAGCACATAGTAGTTCAGCCCCCCCACCCTCACCCCCCAGTTTCTTCTTAGTTACATGCAGACACTTTCACTACGGAATTCAGTCCAATAATCCTAAATGAAATATTTCTTTTGGTGCTTAAAGAGCCAAAAGTGTCATTTTCTCTAATTCTTTTTGTCAGGGGAATATATCATCCTGAAATTAAGTGTCCTGATGAGCCAGAAATCCTCTGATACCCATTATCACACCACTTTATTTTCTACTTTGCTTCCATCACCTCATCCCCACTTCATCTATGTCAGTGCAGAAATGAGCAGTGCAGTTTAAGATGTATTAGACAAACTGATAACAGATGAAATAGGAATGCAAACTACATCCCTATAATTTTTAAATTTTATTTTAGCACATTTGCACCATGCATCAGTATTTCAAGTCAACATTTCCAAAGCAGCAAATAACAAAGAATTGCTGGATGGCTCAGTGGTTCAGAGGTTCGGACTGGGAGTTTGATTCCCTCCTGTGGACTGGATAATGTGTAGAGCCTCTGAAATTCCAATGTGATTGTGGTGAAAATAACTAAAACACAGTTCAAAGATTGGTGAAGAAGGTAGAAGCCATCTTGCAAAAATGCAAGAGCAATAATGAAATACTGGATAGAACAGGAAGTAGTATAGCTTGTGAAATTTCTCATGGGATGAAGTAGGAATCCTTGTCCACATTAAAGAAACTTACGCCTATGATCAAGAAAATCATCTTTTATATTCTTTAATCCTTTTAACTATAACCCTTGGAATCCCAGTCAGCAAATTGGTGGCCATCTTGAATGTGCCATTTTGGGAGCTGTCATCCAAAAAAAGAACCATTTCTTCCTGCTGCTTGTACTTCAGGGCTCATGTATGGCAGCCAGCTCCACAGTGTCCCATTATCTGAGATTTCAGAAGCAAAAACATGAAGCCATGAACTGGGTCTCGGAGAGGCAGAGTGTTTCCAATGACACAGAGGCAAGGCAGACAGCAGTGGTGGTGGTGGGAAGGCAAAACTACTTGGGAGCCAACGGACAATGAATATACAGTACACACAAAGAGGGATCCAGGTAAATGGTCCCAAAAGTCAGTGAACCAGGAAATATGGCAAAATGAGAGAAAGGCTGGTCTTTTAAAGCAAACGGGCAAGTGGCAAAATGTGCCTCAGCAGTTGCCCTCTCCCTTCTTCCTGTCCAGGTCCTCCTAACCTGTTGCTGGTAGCTTAGGAAGGCTCACCACCAACCCAGCAGAAGTATCTCCATCCCAGGCACTGTATTGCTGCTACCGCGTCTTCTGCAGCGAATCCCTCTGCTGCTACACTGTACTCTGGCTTGCGTCAAATGACACAACAGATGAAACTAGGAGCACCCACTGGCTTTCCCTTCCTTCCCCTCTCCTTGTTCCTGCCTTTTAGATATGCTAACATTGCACAAGCCTGCAACATAAACCCGTGGAAAGAGCCAAGCCAAGTTCGGTGATGTTCTGCTGCTCCCTGGGTGGTGCTGACTAAAACACTTTGCCTGCAGCCATAGCGGCATCTGGTGTGTGTTTTGCATCTTCATTCCTGGCTGGGGAATAGTAACATAGGTTCTAGCAGGGAATGGGTAGAGATGGCTTTCCATGGTTTAAAGTCATATCACACAGAAGCCATCACTGTGGGGCTTATCAGTTCTAGCTGCTGATCTCTTAAATGCGGCATCTTTACAGAACATTTCCTTTCACAGTCACCAAGTGTTTAGCACTATCAGTGATCACCCTCTCTGGAATGATGGTCATTGTATGGCTGAAGTCTACATTGCTTATTTGTTTTATAACTGTTTCCAAGCCTTCAATCAAGATTAACACATATACATTTAAATCTAGACTAGGTGATTGCATTCAGTATGGGCCTGCTTTGATACTCAGAGAATTAATTCAATAAGCTTGAACTGGATTAAATAAGAGTATTTGTTTATAGTGTGGTTAATAGACATTGCCCCCTCTGGGGCCGCAGCCCACTAACTAGCAGCTAGTAAAAATTGATCTTGTCCAGTATATATTGGGTGAGATGGAAGCAAAATCCATCACTAGACATTGCTACCCAACATTGTCACTATTTCTCACATCATGAAATGGTGTGGAGTGAGGAACAGAGAAGCCACAACGATCTTCTTTCCCCCTCTTCTTCTGTTTATGTGGCAGAACCATTTTTCTATTACATGGGTGGTATTTTAGGGTACTTTTTTGTGCCTGTACTGTTATGAGGGTAGGCAACAAGCTGCTTGTCTCTGCTTCAGGCACTGGCTTGGATTTCTTACTTTTTAAAAATTTATATTGTTTTTGGTTTTTTCCCCCTAGCTTAGTGCCCTGCATACCGCTGTCTGCAGAGGGCAGTGACGGGGTATAGAGTCCTTTTACTTTACCTGTCCCCGCTACTCCTGGCTTCTCCCGCTATTCCCCCTTTGTGCTCATTTCCAACTTGCTGGCTGCTTTTTCACCCTCTAGCCTACTGGGCTCGCTTCTTCACCCTTTCCACTGGTGTGTGTGTACTTTAGTTGGTTGCCTGGTTCCCCTCTTGGTTCCTACCAGTTTGTTTGTTTGTTTGTTTGTTTGTTTTTTTGGTAGGAGGTTTGGTGTCGGCAGTGGATTTGAGTTCCCAGCAGCTCCTGGTGGTTTTGGGCAGAGTTCAAGCTGGAAGTGGTGGCAGCAGCGGCAGTTCTCCGGTGTGCAGGCTCTTGGTGGCTGCAGTGGTTGTGATGGTCCCTGGCTTGGAGGTTCCTTTTTTGGGCAAGGTGATTGAGAGGGTTGCCGACATCTGGCTCCAGTCGTTTCTGGAGGAGGATTGTGTCCTTGATCCATTCCAGTCTGGGTTCAGGCTGTGTTGTGGGACTGAAACTGCCCTGGTCACTCTGCACGATGACCTCCTCAAGGGGGCCAACAGGGGTGGCTCTACCCTGTTGGTCCTTCTTGGTATGTCAGTGGCCTTTTATACCATCAACCATGGTATCTTGCTGTGTAAGCTTGCTGAGGTGGTGATCACATGTTCAACTTTATTATTATGTTAAGCTAGGGGAGGAATTGTCAACCCCATGGATGCTCTCATGTGGGGTGCCCCAGGGGTCAGCAAGCTCCCCAATGCTATTTAACATCTATATGAAGCCACTGGCTGAGGTCACTAGGGGATTTGGAGTCTGCTGTCATTGGTATGCTGATGACATGCAGCTCAATTTCTCCTTTGCCACCTCTGCAGTGGAGGCAGTGCAGGCCCTCGGCAGCTGCCTGGATGCAGTCATGGAATGGACCAGGATTAACAGGCTCAGACTCAATCCGGAGCATACTGAGCTTCTCTTCTTTGGGACATCCTCTGCTAGGTATGGTGACCCTCTCCCTAGCTGGTGGATCGAGTAAGAAGTCTGGGCATAGTCTTGGATTCGAATCTGTCCCTGGAAGTGCAGGGACAGACTCTCTACGGCTCGGGACCTGAATACCTGGCAGAGCGAATTTTCTTAAGATCAGCTGCGGGTCAACCCACCAGAGCGTTGCAGGCATTTTCACTCTGAGTGGCCACATATAGAGAGGTCCGAAAAACCATCACCAAAAGCCAGGCCTTCTCTGTGGTCACCCGAACACTGTGGAATCAACACCCGAGTGAGATTCGCCTAGTAGAGTCCCTTCCTGCCTTCAAACAAGAAGTTAAAATGCTGCTTTTTAGAGAGGTGTTTGGCGACCACTAATAGATTTTTAAATAATTTTTCTTTCTCTTCCCCCCCCCCCTCTTTTTCAGATCAGTAAAATAAGGCTGCCTGCCCCTGCTGTTATTTATCTTTTTTTAAATTGTGTTTTGTTTTGAGTATTTTACTATGATTGGCATTGTTGTTTTGGTTTTTTTCTCTCTCTCATTTTTATTCTTATTGTCTACTGTTAACTACCTGGAGTTCTGTTTAGAAGATGGGTGGCACATAAATAAATAAATAAATAAATACATACATACATACATACATACATACATACATACATACATACATACATACATACATACATACATACATACATAACATTTTTAAAGGAACACAAAACAACCTGCTGTTTCCACTGTACCCCATGCACCTTAAAAACAACTTCTAGTACTCGGCCTGGTTTATTTTACATAGATTGCTGTAAGGAAGAACGATGCCAAGACAAAACCAACCAACCAACAAACAGAGAGAGGCAAACCAAGATTTGATCTGAGCTAGTTTTCTACCTCTCAATGAATTTAAATTTTGTGCTCTTTCATGTTGAGTTCCTATAATATTTACACTGCCCCCCGCCATAAATGCATAGGAAGAACTGGGCTTATAATCTAGCGCAACTAACCGAAACTTTTACGCATTCAGAGCATCAATACGCTTTGGCCTTCACCTTCAGTATAAACCATTGTAAAGATATTTGTAAACATGTCAATACAATGACATTTAGGTCTAGCTTGTTTTGCCCAGTGTCTGTCCTTTATTGATCAGTGCAGGTATTCAGCGGATAGGTTACTTTCCTCGGCTATATTTTTGCATTATTGCCAGTGATAAGAAAGCATTAGTCAGTGCTATTGCTGATATACATCTTTGGCCCATTAAAATGCAAATGTTCAGGTGTATTACAGATAGGAATCTTCGCCTCTTAAAGCGGTGAAATGTTTGGCTAATTATAACTCAGAAATTTTTTCAGATAACTGAGCAATAAGTCATTATAAAAATGTGTCATGTAAGCCCTTTTATGTTTCTGTGTCCCTGACTGTTAGGCCAGGGATAATTTAATAAGACTTTTTTCCTCTGCACAGGATTTCTGAATTAGTTCCAGAGTATTGTCTTTTCTTCTTTTAAATTAAAAATCAAATAGCTCTAAGAAATCAACACATTGTACAGGATGTTAAAGACATGGGCTACATCAGTATTAATTATTAAACGAGAAGTCAAATGATGCATAATTTATATGAAAAGAGAGGCAAAAATGTGTGGGTCTTGTCACATTGTTGGTTTATTTCCCTCCTCCACACATACAGTACACACAAATTGTAGATGCCCTTAAGCTCAGTAACCAAGACACAGCAGTCTACTTAACACCAGCAGTCTGACACCAACAGAAATGGGAATATATTCCTTTCCCCATTCTTCTGTAATTTTCCATGGTATCAAAGAACCTGCTGCAAAGAGTTTCCCCAGCTTTCTGGAGTAGGTTTTTAGCGTAAGCAGGGGACTTCAGGAGACAGCGGGTTCATAGATTCTGGAAGAAGCCATAGAGTCCCATAGAGGCACAGCACTGAATTCTGGGCAATAAGAGTATTGGCCTAGCCAGCCCAGTATTGACCCTGTGAGAAAAAGACCGCTCTCAGTGAGAGCCTAGAGTGATCACTAGAGATATTCATAGTCTGTGTGGTCTGCCATTTGGAAAGGTTGTGGCTTTGGACTAGAGCTCCCACAATCCTTGAACCAGAATGGCTGATAACTCGGGGAGGTTGGGAGCCATAATCAAAACAAAATGCTTTTCTGCTTTCAGAAGATATATGAGGGGCTGCAACACAGTATTTCAATCTGATTTTTTTACTCACCCATTTCATTTGTATCCTGCCTTTCTTTCAGAACCCACTCTTAAGATGACTCACAACTAGAGATGGGCACGACTTAGCAGAATTCCCGTTTCCGTTTCCGTTACTCGTTTCCGTTACGGAAAACAGTTTTAATATGAGAACAGAGGCAAATATTTTATATTAAAAGTCAAAAAACTGTTCATAAGTACATCAAGCAATAATAATATAACTACAAAGGGACAAGGCCCCTTATCAAAAGTCTCTTCCTCAGCAGCCAGTCAACTGCAAAAAAGTTGACTTACCAAAAAGGTCTTTACTTGACAACAAAAATAAAGTAGAAGAGGGGCACCTCAGCCTCCTTTGGAAGCTCTACAGCCTGGGAGCAGCCACCAGGAAGGCCATCTATCATCCCTGTCTTGTGTCATAAATACAATTGTTTGGATGTATCTGTGAAGATTATCAGTCATCCAGGTGAGTTTATCTGGAAGTTGAGTCATGGGAACTGGCTGCATAGAACAGTCATATTTGTCCCAGCCCTGAGGGCTTCCAGTAAACATTTTCTTGGGATTTTTGAGATCAGGCTCCTGACTGGAGATGGGGATGAACTGCCAAAATGGTGGTTTGTCGTGGTTTGTGGTTGGCCATGGTTTGTGTTTTTTCAAAGTTCATTGAATATTACAAATATTTTTATTATTATTCCTCCCCATCCCTGCTCCTGACTCAAGTCTTCAAAGTGGAAATCAGTTCCAGGTCTGGGTCAATTGGACGTATAGAACTTCAGTTGGTGTTGTGTTTTTAGTGTAACCTGTGAACTGCCTGAGTTTGGAGTATATTAATAAATAGAAAGGAAGGCTCCAAACTTACCTCAGCTCCAGCCAAGCTCTAGCTGGGCCCCAGCCTAGCGGGGCCTGATCAAGCTCCCAAGCACAGGCAATGGGAGACAGGTGTGGGATGTGGGAGCTGGTGGCTGGAGAATGACTGAAGGTAGGATTCTGGCTTGTCCAATTAGGGGGCCAGCAGGCTGTTTAAACTATCCAATGGCCTGCCACGGGGATATTCTGGGTGTGTGTATAAACAGGCCCTTGGGCCTTTTTAGTAGTGCTTTTTATCCATTTGCAATGTGTGCTTTTGCTATGAATAAAGAGCTAAATTTCACTTGGCCGTCGCCTGGTTTCATCTGACCTGCAATATAACAATTGGAATTTGTCTGTAGTTTTTATATACTCTTAGTCTTAACCTTCCATTTTAAAAATCTGGGAAATTGAATTCTTAAAAATTCTCCTATTTATGAAGGTGGGATATTGCTTCTCCATGCACAATTCAAAATACCAGAATATGGCCCAATATGCTGCATAATATTGTGCCTGCATTTCCCCCAGGAAAAAGGATGCCAAACTTTACAGAGCAAAGGGCAGCCTGAATGTTGACAACAGCAATGGCTGCAGTGATGACCATCTATTCTACAGGATACCCTGTATGCTCACTACTATCCCTTTATCAACATAATTAATATTCCATAGCGTTCACCACCAGCTGTGCAGTGCAGGAACATCTGGGTTACTCAAGATAGAGAACAACTGACATAAGGGATATTAGTTAAGTTGATAAAGGGGATGCGAAAAGGAATGAAGTTTTCAACACTTTGTGTTGGCAGTGTTCCTTCTGCTCACTTGTGCTGTGTGTAGTTTTTGTCCATGTTACTGTCATTCATTCCTCTTCAGTTCAGACAAACAGTTCTCGTTGCTTTTGTGTGTGCATTTCTGAAACTCTCCATGTACCATATTGGAGAGAGGGGCATGAGTTGTAAGCAGTGATTCCTGCCTTGACTCAGAAAAAGCCATATTGGGGACAGGGAAATATCATTTTATGGTCCTACCACCAATGTGAACTGGCTTAAGAGTAAGGCCAATAGAATAAGAGCAGGAACTGATGCTTTCTGTCTGAAGTGGAAGGTATGGAAGGAATCACAGCCATGCTGATTAAGTGGCAGCAACAGTAACAACCATGAATAGTACTAGCTAGATTTGTTATGTTTGCTTGATAAACTGTTTTCCTTTAGAAGAATTCAACTCACCTACAGTATATTGATACAATTTGCATAACAAGGTGGTCCAATTGGACAAGTCATCTAGGCTTTCGGTTAAAAATATGGCAGTTGTTCAGTTACAATTCTCTGTAGGGCTCTCATGGGCTCTGAGCTATCCATGACAGATCAGGAAAGATATCTTGGTGTGTTGGTGGACAGCTCAATGAAGGTGTCTACCCAATGTATGGCAGCAGTGAAGAAGGCCAATTCCATGCTAGGGGTTATCAAAAAGGGGATTGAAAATAAAACAGCCAACATTATAATGCCATTACACAAAACGATAGTAAGGCCTCACCGGAGCATTGTGTACAATTCTGGTCACCGCATCTCAAGAAAGACATAGTGGAACTGGGAAAGATGCAAAAGAGAGCGACTAAAATGATTACTGGGCTGGGGCACCTCCCTTATGAGGAAAGGCTAAAACATTTGGGGCTCTTTAGTCTGGAAAAAAGGCGCCTGAGGGGGGATATGATTGAGATGTACAAAATAATACAGGGCATGAGTGAAGTGGATAGAGGGACACTCTTTTCCCTCTCACAAATTACCAAAACTAGGGGACATCCACTCAAACTGTGGGTTGGGAGAGTGAGAACAGCCAAAAGAAAATATTTTTTCACCCAACATGTGGAACTCCCTGCCACAGGATGTGGTGATGGCATCTAGCCTTGATGCCTTCAAAAGGCGATTGGACAGATATCTGGAGGAGAAGTCCATCACAGGTTACAAACCATGATGGAGATTGTAATCTCAAGGCTTAAAACCAGGGTACTTCAAGGGCCAGATGCAGGCGAGTGGTATCAGGAGACAGATATCTAGTCTCATGCGCTCCCAGAGGCATTTGGTGGGGCTACTGTGAGATACAGGAAGCTGGACTAGATGGGCATTTGGCCTGATCCAGCATGGCTCTTCTTATGTTCTTATGTTCTAAGTCACAGTCCCACAGAATATTTGAAGCATTTGGTCTACTCTATTTATTTATTTATTTATTTACCCCACCTTTCTCCTTTGAAAGGGACCCAAGGTGGCTTACAATGAGAGACAATATACAGTCCAGAAATTTAAGACATATTCAAATTAAGAACAGGGAATTAAAAGAGGCATCTTAGAACATTAAAAGGTAACATCAGAACTACAAGGAGCACACAATAAGAAAAGAAAAATCCATTATGGGGGGTGAAAAGCAACATTGAAAACACTAGTGTTCTTATGAAATCAATCAATGCAATCATGTATGGTAATCCATATAAAGTCACATTATAGGTAGTTCCTCATTCAAGGAAAGCTTGCCTGAAGAGGAAGGTATTTGCCTGTTTCCGGAAAGACAGCAGAGATGGGGCAGTCCTGGCCTCCAGCGGAATGGAGTACCAAAGTCTGGGAGCGGCAACAGAGAAGGCCCTTTCACATGTTCTTCTTAGACACACCTTTGAAGGTGGCAGTATGTAGAGAAAGACCTCTCCTTATGACTTTACCACGCAAGCCGGATCATACTGTGATATTCAATTTTTGACATAGCTTGGACCCAGGCCATTTTGTGCTTTATAGATTAAGGTCAGTGCCTTGAATTGTGCCCGATAGCTCATTGGCAGCCAGTGGACCTGCTTTAATAGGGGCGTAATGTGTTCTCTGTAACCCGAATCAGTTACAGAAATCTGCCCGTTGCATTCTGGACCTGTTGTTATTTCATGAGACTTTCTATTGATAGCCCCACATAGAGCGCATTACAATAGTTCATCTGGGAGGTCATTAGGACATGTGTCACAGTGGCCACAGCCCGTTTCTCAAGAAACGGGCGTAGCTGGCATACTAGTTTTAATTGTGCAGATGCAGTCATGGCCACACCTGTGACCTGGGCATGTAGGCTCAAGGATGAGTCCAGGATCACCCCCAGCTATGCACCTTTCAATTGGGGGTAATCCCATCCAGTACAGGTTGCATCCCTATCCCTTGATCTCCTCTTTGACTTACCAGAAGCAACTCTGTCTTGTCTGGGTTTAGTTTCAGTTTGTTCTTCCTCATCCAGTTCATTTCCGAAGCTAAACACTGATATAGAGTCGAAGTAGCTTCCTTGGAATCCAGAGGTGACAAGAGGTAGAGTTGAGTGTCATTGGCATACTGGTGATACTTTACTCCAGAACTCCAAATAATTTCACCAAGTGGTTTCATATAAATGTTAAATAACATAGGAGCTAAAAGGTACCCTAAGGTACCCTGCAGGTCAGTGGCCATTGTGTTGAGCATGAGTCCGGTAACACCACTTTCTGCATTCTCTCCTGCAGGAAGGACTGAAGCCACTGTAAGACAGTGCCCCCAAGTCGCATTTCAGAGAGACGAGTCAGGAGGATGTTGTGGTCAATAGTTTCAAAAGAAGCTGAGAGCTCCAGTAAGACCAAAAGGGACACAGATCCCCTATCCATTTCCCTGCATAGGTCATCTACCAAGAAAACCAGTGCTGTCTCAGTCCCATAATCAGGTCTAAAGCCAGATTGAGCTGGATTCAGATAGTTTATTCTATCCAGAAACCTCTGCAGCTGTGAAGCTACAACCTGCTCTAGTATTTTACGCAAGAATGGAATGTTAAATACCGACAGGTAATTGTTCAGTATTTTTGGATCTAAAGAGGGCTTTTTTAACAATGGTTTTACCATGACCTCCTTCAAGCATGCAGGAATCCTGCCCTGTTGCAAGGTGGTATTCACTACTCTTCCTAACCAGTCTGCCAGACCCTCTCTGGCAGCTCCTATGAGCCAGGAAGGGCAAGAGTACAATAGACATGTGATGGCCTTCATATCCCCAAGACTCCTGACCACATCCTCAGGATGTAGGAGCTGAAATTCATCCATTAATACAGGGCAGACAAGGGGGGCAGTTTTTTAATAGGTTCCAGATCAATAGCAGCATATAGGTCAGCTTGGATCGGTACAATTTAGGCTGTAAAGTGTTGTACAAATTCTTTGCAGCAAGTTACAAAGTGGTCTATGTTATCCACCTGTGTGAGTCAGCATGTAACAGACTTTTGACAATTTGGAAAAGCTCACCGGATGATTCCGTGCTGAAGCAATGGTGGTAGAGAAAAATGATTTCTTTGCTGCTTCCACTGCCTTGGAATAAGCTTTCCAATGACCTTTCACTGTTTCTTTATCCGTTTCAGTTTGGGTTTTCCACCAACACCTTCCAGCTCTACAGACCATTCTTTTCATATTTGTCTACTCCCTAGTAAACCAAGCAGCCAGACTCAAGTCATTAGGTGGTTTGGAAACTTCAGCCATAGACATATTGTCCCAAATCTGACTACAAATCCTTATCTGCATTGCCTTACAGTGGACATAATGTATGTTGATACCAGGAATAGATTAGTTGCCCTACAGCTATTGTTAACTTAGCGATGGCAGACTCAATATGTGTAATGTACCAACAGACCTGAATCTATCTTACTAAGTTAAAGTTTTAGGGTAAATGTGTTAAGACATAAAGAAGCTTGGGCATCTTAAATCACTTCTCATTTTGATAAAGCAGATTTGTGAGTCTTAGTTGATAAAGATGAAATGTCAAAAGTTGGATTGCCAGCAGTTTTGGGGAAAGGGAAAGTAGCATTTTTAATATGCACTTAGAAATCTATGCTAATATGTTACTTTTGAATTATAAAAGCTTTTTTCCAAGAATTATATGTTTTAAATTGGAAGAAATAGTTTTACATAACACAATTAGCCATGTATCAAGAACTGGACATATACAAATATTTTGCACAAATAAAGATGACTTCAAAGCAATGTTTAAGAAAGTACAACTCAAAGATGTTTTAGTTCTTTTTGTTGGTTTTGTGGATTTCTATTTCTGAATGCTTTGAAAATGAAAGAGGACACATCCCTACACTCATCTCTCCTGTTAAGTCTGTGCCTTCCACCATCGCTAATGAATTCCAAAATATTGATTCAGCCTATTGCTTCTGAACGCTTGTAGTCAGATTCAAAATTATGTGGCACGCAAACACAGTAAAGGAATCCAGATACCTGCCACTCAATAGGAGATATGGTGTATCCCTTTTCATTCTCAAAACATTCAGAGATAAAAAAAACCCACAAGTCCAACAATATGAACTAAACCAACTATGAGCTTGTATATTCTTACACATTACTTTGAAGCCTTCTGGATTTATACAAAATATTGGGCCATTTACTGTGTTTTGAAAGATGGCTACAGAAGCATAACATTCCATATTCCTAAACTAGAGGGCTTTTATAAAAGAATTAAATTAGAATTGTATTTTACATTTACAGTATGTTTTGTCTCACACATCTATTTGCTCAATTTCCCCAAAGGTGATTTCATGAAGGTCAAGTTTCAGAAGTTAGATTTGCCAAAACGTGATTGACAAGCAGTCTGAATGTTATCTGACCCCAAATTGTCTGTTCATTGACAGATAAGTGAAACAATGAATACTGGCCAATAATTGCTTGCTTTCAGTTGGGTGACTTCAGCTTTTAGTTGTGTCCTTTATACATACTACTCTCTCTTTGCTAATGTGCACTGCAAAGACATCAATATACAGTTGTGAAGAATGATTTTTCTGAAATATGGATAAAAAGTATATATTCATAAATAAAGTCATGGTCAGCAGGGACTCTCAATATTGGAGTGTATCATTGTGTGGAAGTTACACGACTTGCTTATTGAAAATGCAGAGTGACATTTGGAAATTCAATACAGCACGTCTGTGAAGATTCTCAGTCATCCAGGTGCGTTTATCTGGGAGTTGAGTCATGGCTACTGGACTTCTTTTTTGAGAGATAGAAACATTTCGCTGTTCATCCAAACAGCTTCATCGGTCTGAGTATAGCTAGTGCAAGAGACCCTTCTTATAGTCAGCTTGACCTCTTGTCCCCTGGTCTGATTGGCTCATAAGATGAACAAAGCCTTAATAGGCTCGTTAGGGAGACATTAGTGTCCATGGCCTTAAGGTAAACAATGGCCTAAGGTGGTACCTCTTAAGACAAATGTCTCATAAGACAAAAACTCATAGGAAGAAAAAAAATATGGGAATAGGCATGCTTCACATTACAAAAAATTCCACATGGGATGCTTCACACGACAAAAAAAGTTCCTCATGTACCCAGGGGAGAAACACCTGGTTATTTTTATCTTTATTCTAGCCTCTGGAATAGATTAATCCATCCTTAGTACATTCCTATGGGAATCAGTGTTTCATAAGACAAAATTTTCATAAAATGAAGTGACCCATAGCCTCCAGAACAGATTAATCCACTTTCAAAGCATTCCTATGGGAAACCGCGAATCGTAAGACAAACTTTTCTTAATACAAATTGACCTGTAGAATGAATTAAATTCATTTTAAGAGGTACCACTGTATGATATTTCAGACCACAAGTGTGCATGATTGTGAGACTGGGACCAGACTCTGGAACTCTGCAAACAGATTATCTTCCTTTTCTCTTCAGGCAGGCTTTCTTTTTGCCACTGAATGTCTTATAGCAGGGGTGTCCAAACTTTTTGCAAGGAGGGCCAGATTTGGTGAGGTGAAAATGTGTGGGGGCCGACCATTCAGCCACATTTGCCCCCTGGGCTGGACTTTGGACAAGCCTCTAAGACATGCAAGGAGGCGTGGAGGATGCTGAAGCAATGGAACCGGGGTGGGGTAGGCTGGGCAGGTGGCTGAGGGGACGGACAGAGGCAAGGAGGGCAGGCAAACCATAAAACTGCAAACTGATGTCTCCATCTGGTATGGGGAGGGGCCAGCTGGCAATGATGCATGACAGGCTGAGCCAGTGGGGAGAAGAGGCTGTGGGCCACTCAAAATTTGAAAATGGGCCACATTTGACCCCCGGGCCTGACTATGGACATGCCTGTCTGATAGGGTTTTTAAAATGGGACTATTGTGCCTTGTTAGCTTCAAATGTGATTTTTTGTATTGATTTTATTTATCATTTTTAATATGCCCATTTAATTATTTTGTATCTGTACACTTACTGTTTTGAGCTTTTAAATATCATTGTTTTAATTATGGAAGCTGCCTTGGGTCCTTTTTAAGGATGAAGATGGGGAGACGTTTCCTTTAATTTCCCACTGGAGCTGGGTGGAGGCACCATCCTGGGCCAGGTGGAAGGCTGCTCTAACTATGGGTTTGTAGCATCTTAGAGTAAATGTTCAGTTGGGGTAAAAATATTTCAAAACCAACCAGTCATGAAACTGAATACTGAAAGCAATGTATTATTAACAGTACTGGTGAACTTTCAAAGGTAGAGGATCTAGGTACTATTAAGCCTCTTTAAATGAGTGCACAACTCTTGCCCGCTCACAGCGAAATAACCACGTGAGATAGGGGGTTGGGTATAATATGGGCCACACTTTATTAGTGTCACAACATCAACACAAGCAATATCAACTCAACCAGGGGCCTGCAGTAGTGCGTGTTCATGTTGTGGTACTGTGTTCTCTTGGGACCCCTCAAAAAGGCATCCTTGAGGGCAAGATACAACCCTGTGGGAGCCCTGTCTCCCAGACAGTGCCCCTATGGTCGGTAAATCCCCTTAACCATCCCTGGGCTCACCAAGCCCACTATTGGCGCCCAATGGCCCAGAGAGGCTCCCCAAGCACATCCTTCCCCCAGCACTGTAATCTCCTGATCCACAATGCCCTGAGGTTGGATGGGCCAGACAAGAATCTTGGAATCTGACTCACCAAGTGCCTTACCCTTTGCACTACCACCCATGTGGCCAATGTGACAAACCCTAACAAACTCCACCCATCGTGCACCAGTGTGGGATAGGTGAAAAATTCCCGCTCAGCACGGCCAATCAGGGAGCGGGTCAAAATTTCCTATCTGGTCCCAAATCAGACTCATGCTAGTGCTGATTCAATGTGGTCGGTAGGTGGGGAAAACAGAATGGAGAAGAGGCCGGAAACCACGCAGAACCAGGTAGGTGCTCACGTCTATTACCCAGACCGGCAAAGTGGCTCTGCACCTCAGATTCCTTATGTGGAGCTGTACCTTGTTAGCCTTTTGTCACTGAAGACAGAAGCAATAGGTTGCAGTGTTAAAGAGTTTGTAGTGCTTAAGTCAGAGGTTTTTTTTTTTTTTGAAAAAACAGATATTTTTTTGGCATTACACAAAACTGTTTTTAAGTTTATGCTCATTCAACTGTCTGTCACTCAAAATTTTCTCTTGTAATTTCTTTGTTCCACCAGAGTCACTATGAGATCAGGGATAATATTACCTGGAGGTCTGAAGTGGTCTTCTGCTTGCTTTCTTGTGTTGCCATTGTTTGGGTCAGGCTTCTGCCCTATTCTTCTCTTACGTAGAACTGGTCTTTTTTGTCCCATAGAGAATGCAGACTGCCAGTGTCTCTCCTTCAGAGGGACATTGCTGGCAGCTGGTAGTGTATAGCTGCCTGTGTGACCTAGCTTTTGTACTATGTTCTTGGCAGAGACTAGAAGGATTTAAGAGTGTGTAAAAATCAATGGCTTTTCAATATCACACAGTGCTTATAATTGAATAACTTTCATTCTAAAAATCGGTTTGACCCTAGATCAGTCAACACAACAGGTCCACTTTCTTGAATAATATGTCTAACGATCTGAGGGTTTCTAATATAACATGGTGCTTAAATATTAATTATGCATTACCAGTGGTAATGGCATTCAGCACCACCCTTAATGGAGAAAATCATCATATTAGGAAAAGGGCAAGCAAAGGACCTACTAGCCTGCCTGCTAATTTCTCTTTTTCAAAATTGGCTTCTGCCACAAAGGGCATATTTCTGGCAAATGTTAAGTTACTAGGTTCATTTGTTGGTGGGAATTTCCATGCTGGAATTCTATAGCCCAATATACTATAAATAAATCCTTCCCTAAATGTAAAACACAGCTATCTTATTGTGATATCTGGCTAAGGGGAGCTGCAAGGCTGACAGCAACACTGGGGTGGCCACTAACTGGAAGTGCAGCCCTCCCCTCTTGGAAAAAAAAACTACTTTCCCTAGTTAGATGGGGCAGTTCCCCCAGCTGGTTCACCATCACCCAGATGGTGGGTTGTATTAACGCTGTGTGCTACCCAAAAGGTCATTTCTTTGCACAAGCTACACAAGGCTGTGGCCCAAAACACCTGTTGGAGTTGTGCTCTGGGGCACTGGAGGTTTCCTTGATTCCATTCCCAGCACACCATGCACGTGGGCTGCTTCTGAGCCAACTGCCAAGATGACTTGAACAACCTTCTTTTTTCCTTTTATATGGGACCCAACATGGACCAGCCATAATTCATCCTTAATTAAATCTTGTTCTGGTCCATTACTATCTGAGGCACTTTCCTAAATGGGGCATCATAGTCAATGGCAGCCACATCCCCTGCAAGAAACGGAGCTTGGAGTTGGAGCACATTAGTCATGTGATTGATGAAGTGCCAGCCCCTTATCTGGGATATGCAAACTGCACCACCTACATAGTGAAAGCATCCCCAGATAACTAATTATTAAATGAATCTTCAGCTTCCTCATTCACTCATGGTGCAGTGGTTAAATGCCTGTACTGCAAGTAAAACTGTGCTCACAACCTGGGGTTCAATCCCCAATAGCTGGCTCATGGTTGACTCAACCTTCCATCCATCCAAGGTCGGTAAATTGAGTACCCAGCTTGCTGAGGGGGGGCATTGTGTAGCCTGCATAATTAAACTGTAAAGCCCCCAGAGACTACTTGAAGTGGTATATAAGCAGAACAATTTGCTTTTTGCTTTTTCTTTGCTTTTCCTCCTCTTTCCCTAAAATGATGTGTCTTCCCTTCCTCTACCTCTGACTTCAGCAATTTGAACACATTCACATAACCCCCCTCTCATGCAAAATCTCCCCCCCCTCAGGTTTTGGGTGGGGAGAACCTTAGAGAATCTTCATTGTCATTAAACTTGTCTATAGGGGTGCACGCTCTGTACTGCTGTTGCCTGAGGTCCATTCTGTTTCTAGCTCACCCGCAGTCTTACCACTGAGGAAGGCCTGATGCACTGATCCTCAAACCTTTCACTTTCTGACAAGGATTCCCCCAATGTTCCCACATTGCCCTATTTTTTCCTGCTGTACCTCTTTCTCCTTCTCTTCCATTCCCCTTTCCTCTTGGCTGCACTTACACTCTCTTCCAGAGAATGCTCACTGCTGGAGAAGCCATTGCTGGCTCCAGAATCCTCACTTCCTCCTCCTCCACCACCTTCTGGCACAGCCCTTGTAGAAGCCCAGAGCTTCTACAAACCACCAGCCAGGAATTCAACCATCTGAAACAAGCTGATCAGGGTCCTGTTGTCTGCCATCTGTGTTCATGTACACTTCATGTCCTACCTCTTAGTTGGGCCTTTTTACTGGGAAGTGTTCTTGGGAATTATCTGCAACTTTCTTCTTAGGAGCCCTGTATATTTAGGTCTCATTTCAGGAAGTACAGGTATGATAATATCATACCTGCACTTCCTAAAGGTCACTGCCAGCCCGCCCCCATTTTTGCTGTCCTTCTTTGACCTTGTGGGAAGGGTCCAAAAGCTATTTCTCTATGCAGTTGCAGCACCACTTAGCCATCCCCCTCCTGTCTCTCTCAAAAAGATGGGGTTGCAACTGCTTCCAAACTATATCTGTGTGTGTGACTTTGGAGCAGTCTATTCCACTCTGGATTTCTAGGCAGCCCAATTCCCATTTTTAATGGGTATGTCACTTCTTTTTAATATAATACTCCCCTACTTATGGGTACCTTCTCTCTCTCATTTTTAAAATTTCTTGTCATCTAGCTTGTGTCCAGACACCCCTTCTTTTTTTAAATGCTGCTTCTGTAGTTTCCTGCTTCCCCTGACCCTTTTTGTTATCTTTCTTTTGCTCTTATATGGACATGCCTTCTTCCCACTCATCCCTCTTACAATCTTACTATTGCCCCTCCTGCTCATTATCACGGGGCGCTTTAGCACGGCCCCTAAAATCCGAGGCAAAGGGCTCCCAGATCCGGAGCTTAAAAATGTTTTCCCACCAGTTCCGGACTTTAAAAAATTAAGTACAACCATGCCCACCTAAGCACGTCCCAGCACACTTTTCAAGTACCTGGCCACCAACAGGTAAAAAATCTTCCGATGTGGATTGTAAAGCTGTGAATGCCAGGCTCTCTCGCCTTCTGTTTGTTTTTTGGTCCCCGCCGCCCATTTAAGAGACAGGAATCACTATGGGGCTACTCGGGGCTGCTTCGACCAGCAGACGGAGGTGAGTCTGCATTTTTTCTCCCTTTTTTTCTACCTCCCCTCATGCAGACAGGAACAATGGAGTGCGGAGGGGTGGGAACACAGGAAGAGCGACAAACCCCCATGATCTCTGGTCCGAATTTAAGTTGCCACCGGATTTTAGAGGTCATGTAAAAGCCCACAGTTGCCTTTGGTGCCACTCATCTGCTATTTCAATTAATATGTCCATGGTCCAGCCCAGAAGTTTCAGGAACAAACACAGGTCTAGGGGGTTAGGAACAAATTTAAATTCCCCTGGTGGACCAGACATGGCCAAATAACACATTTTATCCTGGAAAAAATGCTCCTTCCCAATCAACCATCCTTGTTGGCCTACCTTAAACCAGGACAGGAATGACTTTCTAAGGAGCCCTGGGAGAAGGGGGTGGCACCCTTCATGCTGTCTGGTCCTGGATTTCTCTTGACAAAATGTGACCCTAAAGGTGAATTTGGGAGCTGAGCTTTTGGACAATCCACAGTGCCCTAAAGACTGCATCTTGCTGCTGTCTTATTACAAATAGTAGCTGTCATATGACTAAGTAGTTGCGTAGTTCTTTAGGCCAAAATATTATTCAAATGATAAAATCAATGGTGCTAGTGAACCATAAGGGAGTCTTGTTATTGGCTCCACTGAGACCAGATATTTAATTCTTGATGAATAATTTAAAGTCTAAGAGGATTTGATTGGAGTCTCTGATGAGAACATGATTAAAATCCAAGAATCTCAAATCCATTGTACTTGCTGTTCTATAATAATTAAATTAATTAATGATTTATAAGTTGCAAGGGAGTTATTAGGGGACTCTCATTTTCTCTCTATTTTAGTCTAGCAGATTTTGCATATTAGTGGAAACTGCTGAAATTCCTTCATTATTTGAAGATTGATCAGCTTTCCAAATGCACCTCTTTGAATTTTCTTTTAAGAAGTCCCCCCCTACACACACACACACACACACTTGCATGGTCTTTGGTTTTCACAGGCTAGATACAGCCTTGTTCTTTAGTGACTTATTCAACTCTTCTCTATAGTTTGTTTACTAGAAAGTATTAAATTTTAGGATCAACAAAACCAGCTCTCAGGAATGTAAAAATAGGTTCCTGCATTCTCAGTTATATACAAATTAATGGGAATTGCTAGTCCTGTTCTATAACCCTCATATTATTTACTGATTTTTATTCATAACTAATTTGGGAGGAAATGTAGAGTATGAATTAATTTTGAATAACCTTAGTTCACATAACAAGGCCCCAAAGCCCCAAGCAATCCAAAATCTCCTTGATTGGGATTATAGGATTAATCTTTCCCCACTGCCTCCACCAGTCATTAGAACTGCATGGTTTTACTTCCGCCATTAGTTGTTTATATTCCTTTATTTCATTTCCATAAAAACAAGCAGGGTGGCATGTTATTATGTGCCATCAAATTCTTTGTGATTTCTTTGTGATTTACAAGAAATGAACCTGTAACGAATGGCCTCTACAAGGTCACATCAATAACATATTATTCACTTGACATAAAATAGAAGCAGCAATTAACTATACTTGCAGTAATTATATTAACTTGCAGTATTTCAGTCACATAATGCGCAATAAGAAATACCATCTGCTGCAAGTTATCCTTCAAGGAAAAATAGAATGTGGCCCTGGGCGTAGAAGAACTTTCTGGCTTAAGAACTTAAGCCAATGGTCTGCAGTTAACACAGCTGCTCTGTTTAGAATAGCTTTAAATAGAAACCAATTCAGCCTACTGATCACCAACATTCTATGAAGACATGGCGCCTGAAGAAGAAGAATTAACTATACAAAAGTGATAGAGGAACAAGAGACTACTGTAGAAGAATTCCTTGATGAAAAATATTCTGTTTTAGAACGTGAAGTGAAAACTAATTTCAAAACACTTAGAAGAAATAAATCGGCAGGAATAGATGGGATACCACTAGAGCTACTTCAAGTTATTGATACATAATATGTCAAAAACCTGATATGATGGCAACTGATATGGGAAACAAAACACTGGACTGAAATGTATGATATTCATTCTGATCCAAAATATGAGACAATAAAAATGAGACAATCAAAAGTATAGTAATTCTAGAACCATTACATCAATTTTGAATGCAATAAAGGATTTTATGTAGATGGCTACTATATATGAAGCAAATGCTAGAAATTCAAGCCCAGTGGAGAAAAGGAAGAAGCACTAGAGAAGATAGTGCAAATATACATTGGCTACTGGAGTGTACCCAATAATTCTGGAAGAAAGTATGTTCATATTACAACAAAGCCTTTCACTTGTCATAGTAGATATTGAAATGTTATAAATCATTCTAAAATTAATAGGTCTCTACAGTAGATTGTCCTCATGTCCTAAGCTCAGCACAAGAGGATACTGTTCAGCACAGAATATGATAAAACAGAATGGTTTCCCTTTGGCAAAGGTGACCCAAACAGGTGTATTTTATTTTCCTGCCTTTTCAATGTATGTGCAGAAAGCTGGATTGGATTGAGATGAAGGACAAGTAAAAATTCTTTGAAACACCACCACTACTTTCAACACCACTAAGATATTCAGTTTGCACCATATTTGTGGAAGAAAATAAGCAACGACTGATGAAGATGAAGGAAGAAAGAGCAAGAGCAGGGTTATAGTTCAACAGTAAGAAAAATTATGACTGCAGAAGAATTTCAGTGTTGTCAACAAGGAAATCAACATTTTCTATGCCATGGTTCAATCATTAGCTCAAATGGAGTCTACAGCCAAGAGGAGGAACTGGAAAAGATCCTGGTGTGTAAATATGTACTGCTGGACACCCAAGGCTAAAACAATTCATACTACTGCATTCCCATCTACTATGCTTAGAGGTAAATGGGCTCCAGGCAAAATCTAACATAATATAAAATTACTAAAGTCAGGCTACTCTGTTTCAGACACATTATGAGAAGATAAGATTGTCAAAAAAAAAAAAAGCACACTAGGGGTGCTTTTACATGACCCCTAAGATCCGCTGGTCCCTTAAATTCGGACCAGAGATCTTAGGGGCTTGTCGCTCTTCCTGTGTCCCCACCCTGGCTGCTGGCTGCGTGAGGGGAGGGAGAAAAAAAGGGAAGAAAAGATGGTGGTTCACCTTTGTTCTGCCTCCGTTCTTGCGCAGCAACATTCCTGTCTCTGTAAAGGAGCTCTTAAAGGGGCGGGAGCCAAAAAACCAACAAACAGAAGCAAGGAGAGCCCCGCACTCACTATCCACATCAAACAATTTTCACCAGGGAAGAGCAGGTACAAGAAAAGTGTGCTGGGTCGCGCTTAGGTGGGCGGGGTTGCACTTAATTTCCTCTAAACTCCGGAGCTGGTGGGGAAACATTTTTAAGCTCCGGAGCTTGCAGCCATTTGCTGCGGAGTTTAGGGGTCGTGTATAAACACCCTAGGAAAAGTTGAATGCTCCAGGAAAAGTAGATGAAGAAACTTGGGAACATTTGACCCACAAGATGAAACTATGGCCTTGAGTTTGCAAGACTGGAGCAGAGCTGTTAATAACAGGATCTTTTGGAGGTTGTTTATTCATAGAATTGCCATATTTTGAAAGCGATGGCACATAACAATAGCAAAATAATACTGACATCAATATGCAGACTGTCTGAGGATGAGATCAGATGGCTTTTACCATTTGGGCCATTGTTCATTTGATCTTCTTGACACACAATGTAATTGCTGAAGCAAAACAAATTACCCCCAAAGTGTTGCTACCTGTAAACCTCTTGCCTCTCTCAGGGGCTTCTACTTATTTGTTGTAGGTAAGAATATGTACCTAGCTGGTTTGGTCTATTTCCAGCATGTGTAATCGCTGGAAAGGGAACAAAAGTGAGCTTTCCTCTGCCAGCATGGAAAAGTGGCTTGAGAGCCACTTCATGATACAGTAGGACCCCAGTATCCGGTAGGGATCGGTTCCAGGCCTTCCTGTGGAGAACAAAAACTGTGGATAAGAGAAAACGCTGCCACCCCAAAAATGCTGTTTTGCAACAGTAGCTTGCTTTACGGCTGCTGTTTGTGAAGGTAGCTTGCTTTGAGGCTGCTGAATTATTTATTCAGTTTTTTCCTCTGCAACCAAGGATAACTGACTTAGTAGTTAATGAATCAGTGGATACGAGGCTCCTACGGTACTGGCAAATTAAACACTCCCTCACCAAGGAAGTGAAAAATTTATTTACAGTATGTATTAGGGCAGGCAATATCTGCTGCATCAATTTAAAGACCTAGAAGACTAGAGGAAAGCAAATGCTTATTAGGTAGTGCAGCACAGCCTACTACAAAAATATTTAGCATTTTAGGTCTTTAAAGTGAGGTGGCACATAATCACTGCCCTAATACACACTTCTGAAAAAATCACTTCCTCAGCCTCTTCATGGAACTAAGGAAGTGATTTATTTGCCAATCTTACGATTCATTTGACAACGCTGACAATTTGATGGCAGGATATAGCACACTAATTACGGTCTTTTAAGATCTGTACGTCATTTGGATTAAAGATTACTCCAAATGGCATGTCAGACCTCCTAGGGACACTATTCAGTCTGCTCCAGCTAGCTCTTAATTCTGTATGTAGACAAGCCCTCAAACAAACAATAAATATAAAGAAAATGGAATGATGAGACTGGATTGGTTAAAGAGGTAGGAGAGTTCTGAAGTTATAGAAGGAAGGAAGGTGACGCACAAGCTCCTATAAACACAAAACTAACCACAAGCCCCAACAATGTTTCATTTAGATGTATGATGGGAACACTCTGTGATTCTTGTCAATCCAAATTACAAAACAGAGGGATGAGGGATTTATCCTTTAACAAACATCACTTTGTAACCCATTAAGAGTCACACAGAATGAACAAATTGCTGCTCAAATAAATCAATAACAAAGATGGAAGGCAGGCTATTCAAAATAAGAACATGAATAGGTTGGAAGAAAATGTTAGAGACTCAGGAGCGACTAGGACAAATTGGCCTTTGCCAAAAACAATAAGGGTGGCCCTCCCTGTAAACACACAAATGCTGGGAAGATTTGCGTCTGAGATTGCAGATAGAAGGGCTCCATGAGCAAACCCCACCTTCATTCTCTATTACACCAACATGACATTTTCTTCATGTGATGCTATTTTGCCACCTTTTGGAAGCACCACCATGCCTTTTCTTTCATGTCTGAATCACTGCATTGGCCTGAAGTGATCTAGATCTGATCTGGACTTAGTTTAGACCAATCTGACCCACTTCAGTCTTGATCTCAATCAACCAAATTCAGTTTTGAATTCAACTGCTTTTGTTGGACACTTCTACTAGACAGTTGGTAAAAGAATTAAAATCTCTGCTCTTCTTCTGACGATCCCTTCCTCTTTCTGCACACACACACACACACACACACAGTTTTAAAAGAGTCTTCACATTCACAATCTGTATTAAAAAGAAACCAGAGTGATTCTTGAATAACATTGAACTGCGAATGTTTATGCTAAACTAATTGGGGTCAGTTATGGAGTTTTTTTTAAAGCCACAGATGTCTGTGGTCTGCTTCAGGCTATTTTAAAGCAGAAAATGAGGCCTAAATTGCTGAACACATTATCTGTGCACATAATTCTCTCATTTGGGCTTCAAGCCCACAAATGATTTTACAGCCATTCTGTGAAACTTTAACAAAGCTTTTTCAAATATATGTATAATATATAAAGCTTTCTTCTAATCATCTGCACATAGCATATCTCCTTAGCTGGAAAACTTGTCAAACACAAAATAATCCCTGAAATTATATGTATTAGAAAGAACTGGGGATGCTATTCATTCTGTCATATGCTGACCGTTGTAGTTCTAGCTATACATTTCAATTCAAGGCTAAAATAACCTTAATAATTAAGGGGCCTACAATTGTACCAAGGCACAAAAAGCGTTAAACTGAAGGTTAAGGTACCTGCCTCAACTATAACTGCATGAAACAAGGAGGCACAAGTCCTATAATCATTTGATTATATGGAGAAATAGACTGTTAAATTATCTCAACTCCAAATACAATCTTGTTTCTAACCAAACACATTTTTGTCTTTCTCTTTTCTCTAATTCACCCTAAAGTGTTCCCAAATAAAACTAGAGTTTTCACCATTTGTGAAGCCACATGCAACAAACACAAAAGCACAAGCCTGATTAATCACCAAGATTTGAATAACCTGACTTTAGGCCTAATCCAGTGTTAGTCTCGATATTAGAGTGAATCCACTAAATGAATGGGCCATCACCAATTACTTAAATCTAGAGATGGGCATGAAATGAACTTTTAATTCATTTTGTTATTCATTATTTGTTTCATTAGCTAATGAAATGAATAATGAACCAACCCATCAAAGACAATGAAGCGAAACGAAATGGAAATTTCTGTTTCATTTGCTTAGTTTTTCGTTACTCCCTACCTTGTCCTCCTCGCTGCAATCCCCCTGGATTCAGGGTCCTGGCAGGGAACTAGGTCTGTAGAGGTGCTGCCCCCAAGCCAGCGCCTCACAAAGCCCTTGTTGCCAGGGCCAGGATTGCCCCGCTGCTGCTGCCACCGCCCGGTAAATTGGACCAGAACTGGGTCGGATTGGTTTGGGTTTGTACAATTTTTTTTTAATATTCGTACGAGTCTGAACTGAACCGAACCAGAGGGTGGGCCCAAAACAGACAAACCCAAACCATGGGTTTTCTAAATTTTGTGCCTACCTCTACTTAAATCTTGCTCTCTCTATAGGTCAACTTAATCCTAGTTTGGTTGAGATTAATTATTGGATTTAGTGCTTGAGCAGAAAATGATTCAGCAATGAAACCACCAATTGAGCCAAAATGTCCAGAAATGAAGAATCATACCACGTGTGCAAGGATTGATACTGTACATGTGGCAGTCTCCTGAAAGAAAACCAAGCCTCTGCTATGGCAATGGCAACCAGTTCCATAAGAAGCACAATCTTGCTTTAATACACCAGGGAGAGTTTCTGTCCAGAAGAAGCTGATTAGTATACTGGCTGAGGCCATGGGTAAATATGTTGTTTCAGTTTGGTTTTGTATCAGAATTTACCAAAATTGACAATAATCAAGTGAGGGAGGAATCTAAGCAAACATTTGCATATCCATAGCCAGAGGAAGGGGTTTGCTGGCAGGAAAAGATCAGAGAAACTGGATGAATAGAAGACTGGTGATTTCAGTTCTTGTCAAAAGTTCTATGACCCCACTACAATGAATTTTTTGCTTCCAGCCTCATCTGAGAAACCTTATTTTCTCTGCAAAACACACAAATACTGCTGGAGGCTTGTGGAAGCTGCCTCTCAGATGACAGTTCCCACAATCACTCCATCGACCTTGTCTGAGAAACCTTATTTTGTTCGCAAAAAACACAAGACACTGCTGGAGGTTTGTGAAAGCTGCCTTTCGGACATCAGTTTCCATAAACCCCTAGCTGCCCTCATCTGAGGAACTTTATGTTCCTTGCAAAAATGCAACACACTGCTAGAGGTTTGTGGAGGCTGCTTCTCAGACCACAGTTCCCATAATTCTCTAGTCAACCTCATCTGAGAAACCTTAGTTTCTTTGCAAAAAAAAAAAAAAGGCTTGTGTAGGGCCATGGTGGAGGTAGGATAAAACACTGTCCAACTTTGGTTATAATGCTGTATCAACTTTCTTCACAATTTGGTAATGATGGTGGATTTATAGTGGAAGCATGCCCTAAGGAAGGAGGAGGAAATGACATGGTACTGAGTTAGGGAAGCAGTGTCTAGGAAGCAATTTCTATAGTTGGATGACCCAGTGTAAAGTGGGTGGCACTGCCATCTAGACATGGGCACGACTTAGCGGAATTCCCGTTTCCGTTTCCGTTACTCGTTTCTGTTACGGAACGGAAACAGTAACTACACCGCCAGAACTCGAACTCGAACCGACGAACGAATAATTGGGTCTGATTTGTCGTTGTCGTTCCTGGCATCGCCATGATCGCGCGATGCCAAGCGGCACAGAAAAAAAAGTTTTTAAAAGTAAAAAAACCCCGATTCCTGGCCAAAAAAGCAGGTGAAAACTGTCTGAGGGCACCTACCAGGCCAGAAGGGTGGTTTATTGGGGGGGGGTTCCCCGCCCCCCCTCTCCTTGGCTACTTCTGCGCTGCTGGTACCAGGCTGGGGGGGCATCCTCTCGTCTGCCTTTGCCATGCGGTGTGCGGGCAGGGGGATCCAAAATGGCGACCACAATATTTTTTTTGAAATCGTGGTCCAAAAACCCACCAAAGCACCACAGAAAATTAGCTATTTTAAATCCTTGAATTTTTACAGTAGCAGCAGTGGGTTTGTCTTGCAAAAATATGTCTCTGTTGATTTGATTTTATTTTTTTCTTAATTTATTTTTTTACACCTGCACAATGATGGGCTGGCCATGGGATGGGACCATGCAAATTTTTGGACCCATTCTACCAATTGCATGGCCAGGTTTTGACTGACACTTCTGGATGTGCAAGAGGGCATAAAAAGGTGAGGCACTCCCAGTCAGTCGCAGTCTGGGCTTGGATCTTGGTGGAGGGTGGTGGTCAGGGCTGGATTGCTGCGCTCAGTCTAGTTTCGATTTCACGGTCGCGGTTGCATTAGGAAGGCAGGGAGGGAATTGATTCAATTGAATTTTTAGGAAAAATAATAATTTCTTTCATTCCCTGTGGGGAATAGCAACACAGAGTTTATTCTTTTTTGTATTCTCCTGCATTTTGGAGGAAGATTTCCTTTTTTTATTTGCTTATATTTGCTTCAAGGGGGAGGGAAGGTTTGAGTGGGAGCGGGAGGGTAGGGTAGGTGCTGCGGATTTATTTTGAAAAATATATATTATTTATATACTACCATTTTTTTCTATCCCAATTCCCAACCAAGTTCATTTACTTGGCCAAGGTCCTTTTACCCTGCCTGCAGCTCTGCTGATGTGGGGATTGGGAAGGGAATAGCAAGCAAGCAACCCTACCCTAGTAGCAGTTTATAACTTTTATTTAAAAATATAATACTACCATTTATTTTCTATTTTCTAAAGTTCATTTGCTTGGTGGCAAGTGGTAAGCAACAGCCAAGGTCCTTTCATACCCTGCCACTGGGGGAATAACAGTTAATTATTCCTTAATCCTTTTTACTCTCCTCCTGTTTCTGAGAATTTCTTGATAGTGCTTAAAAGGGGAGGTTGGAGGCTGTGGATTAAATTATTTTAAAAATATACAGAGTTCCCCATCGCCAACCAGTGCACTCAAACACATTTGTCTGTGCCAGCTTGGCACAACTGTTCTAGCTTAGTGGGTCAACACCTCATTCATTTATTTGCAGTCAGGCACTCAAACAAACATATTTGTTGAAGGGCACCCACCTCTATAGAATATTTTACAATTACATCTTAGAAGCACTTACAGTTCACTTAGTTACTTGCCCTGTGCTGTGTGAAAGTACACCCCTTCTACTAGCTTTGTTGTTGTGTTGTGAGAGTATACTATCAGTAGACCCCAGATTTGGGGAGGAACGGAATGTCTGTTTCTCCTGCTGCCTCTGAGAGAGGTGGAGGGGAGATGGGATGGATTCAAAACCAAACAACAAAAAAGTATAACAAACAGGCATGGCAGCCAGACCAAGTAGGGTGGCTGACCGGTTCAGCATCAGCAGACCAAGAGAAAAAAAAAGAAATGCATTCTTTCTGCCCCACTTTGTTTGCTTATATAGGATGCACTAGTCTTGTTGTGCAGCAAGTCCGTCACCCAGGCCAGTTTTTAAACTCTTTTTCGCCTGCTCATTTGCGGAACCCGCGCGCCGCCCGCACGCCACCCGCACACCCCTCCCCCCTGCCCTGCCGCTGCCGCCGCCCACCCATGGACCCCCGCCACCGCCGCCCGCCCTACGCCCGCACCTCCCCGCCACTGCAAAAACACCGAGCGTCGCAACTGGGAGTCTCGGTCGGGACTCGGAACCGGGATGTCAAATTGCGCGAAATCGCAGAAGAAACAACAAATGAAAAAACGAAAAACAAAATGACAGATTTTTGCGAATTTTCGCAAAAAATGGAAACGAGCCGAAACAGACCTGCCCCAAAAAACGACAACTCGAAAAAATAAATTTCCTAGTCGTGCCCATCTCTACTACCATCTTGTGGTTTCTTCATGCATTTTAAAATCCAGCTAATATGTTTTGTAACTTGGTCTGGACACTTCTTTCGGTACATATGTCATGTGGGCTGCCGCAGGGAACAAAATGTCCCCTTTTTATTCCTAGACAAATTGCTCATGTGGTAGTGCTGAAAACAGAGGTTCCCCTCCACAGTTTAAACTTTACAGGCACATTGAGTTCTCAAAGAATTGTCCTGCCTCGGGGGGAAATTACACCTTGGAGGCACTAGATATCACCTTTCTACATAAGAGCCCAAAACATGAGGTTCAGACTCCCTAAACCAAATTTCCCATGGTTGACAATACTCACCCTTTGCTTCTTCCAAACATTCTCTAATAGATTTGTCTTGTTGACTCACAAAGCCTGAAACATTCTCCCCTAGTAAGGCAAGCCACCATTTAGTCAACACAGCTGATTTCATCCATTTAAAAACAGGGCACCATTTTAGAAAAATGGCCAGGCAATAAATCATTTGGCAAAAGGTAATGCTTTATTCAGAAAAGCACAAACATTTTCATTTATTTATATTTGGATACCTCCCCCTTAATGCACACTGCACTACTCAGGTCGGTTTGTTGAGCTAAGTAGCCATTCACACATGTCAAAAAAAAGTTGTGAATGACTGGCTTTTCCCTGGCTTGGTGTCTCTTTGTCAACAGCACAAGAAGGTATCCTATGGACCAGTAATTCCTAATCTTGGGTGCCAGATGTTCTTGGGCTACAACTCCCTAAAAATCCTTGCTAGCACAGCTAGTGACGAAGGCTTCTGGGGTTTTTAATCCAAGTACATCTGAATAAACCAAGTTGAGAAACATTGCTGTAGAACATCTTGCCCACACAATACCCCACTTTCATAAACTAGGTTTTTCTCTCTCTAAGGGTGTTTATACACGACCCCTAAACTCCAGGGCAAATGGCTCCCAGCTCCGGAGCTTAAAAATGTTTCCCCACCAGCTCCAGAGTTTACAGGAAATTAAGTGCGACTCCGCCCACCTAAGTGCGACCCAGCACACTTTTCAGGTACCTGCTCTTGGGAGGTGAAAATTCCTTGATGCGGATGTGCCGGGCTCTCCTCGCTTCTTTGTTGTTTTTTGCCTTCCGCCCCTTTAAGAGAAGGAATCAGGAAGTGACGGGGCTCGGAGCAGCTTCCACCGGAACCGGGAGGTAAGCCTTTATTCTTTTGTCCCCTTTTTTCCTCCCTCCCCTCACGCAGACAGGAGCAAGGAAGTGCGGAGGGGTGGGGATGGAGGAACAGCAACGAACCCCCAAGATCTCTGGTCCAAATTTAAGGGGCCAGCGGATCTTAGGGGTCATGTGAAAAGACCCTAAATGACTGGATCTTTAATTTGCTCATAGTAGATATAAGAAATGAGCTAAGAATATGGTTTTGGGGGAAAAGAATTTCACAAGAGCTACCATGGAAGCATGAATTTAAACAAGCCTTAGTTGGTTCTAACCCGAGCAATTTTTTCTTTGTTTTATAGGCTCCTGGTTAAAATAGATGAGACAGCTGTGCCCAAGTAATGAGGGGAGCATGGTGTTCCAGTTTTGTAGAGGTTGCCATTTAACAGGTTGCCCCCACTAGTTTTAATCAGCTCATTTAAACGACCCAGTGCCTATGGATATACAGTGAGCGATGATATATAAAGCATGGCAAAATATCAGACGCAAAAGTTAGGGCTGAGATAGGAAGTTACATTAATAGATAGAGGATGGAGGAGAATCTAGTCTGTTGTCCTGGGGGTTTTGACGACTGATGGATGAAAAGAAAGCACTGTTTTTTTTGGGGGGGTTGTTGCCTTTTTTGTGGGGGGACTGTCAGATCTGTTAGGATGGACCCTATCTCTACATCATTACATGGCTCTGAATGGATGTCCAAGTATATGAGGCTTGGGAGAAATAAATAGGGCCGCTAACTTTATTGGCTTACTGTGCCTTTTGTTCCCGTTGTAAACGGCAGTAAACAGTTGGTGCAGTGGAAAGAATACCAAATAATCATAGGCCCATTAGGAGCCATTCCTGCTAGAACATTTGTTGATTTAGGCTAGAACTCAGTTATTTACCTTGCTCTAAATAAAGTTAGCATGTTGATGGCTTACATTTTACTATATCCTTTAGCTTAATGAAAAAAACAGCTAATGGATGTGGCACCAGGATGTTCTCTACGTACCACGGCAAAGTCTATTTCTCTCTCATGTTCCATATCTATTAAAATTCTTCTTCACAAATCTTAAGATGCCTACCTCAAAACCAAGGCCTTCATTTCTGTAGCATCTTGATCAGGTTCTCAACTAGGTCCGATTCACCTGGGGCAAACATTCTGCCCTGTCCCAGCGGAATAGTACAAAGTACAAATACTAATTTGTTATTTTGGCACACGCAAACACCCAGCATAGGGACACATGTTCTGCCTGCCTGCCCTCCACTCCCAATTGCACCCTGATTCTGATAGCATAAGAAGTTACTTTCCATCACATACACATCATATCTCTGTGTTATACACACTCACTCTACACATGCACACACTTACAACTGCACGCACACAGAGATAATATCCACTTCAGTCAATTTCTATCTATATTTTGTTTGCTACTTATTCTAGCAGCAGCTGCAGCAGCTGGGCTTCTCCGTCTAGATGCCAACATATTTCTGATATTTCTTTAGGGGGGGAAATGTACTCAAATACCACTCTTGTGAGTTGTGTGTGACAGTGTACATGGTATGGGTTTTTAGCATTGAGCATAACAGGGGGCAAATCTCACAAGTAGAGATGGGCATGAAACGAGCAATTTTTCATTTTCGTTTTCGTTTTTTCGTTTCGTTACGCAACGAAAACGAAAATGAAATTTTTTCAAAACAAAATGGAAACGGAAACGGAAACAAAAAATTTTGCCGTGTTTTTCGTTATCGTTGTAGCAAATACACTGAACTGAAAAGAATGCTAACAAAACAGCAATTTTTCGTTTTTGTTTTTGTTTTTTTGTTTCGTTACATAACGAAAACGAAAATGAAAAATTTGCAAAAAAACCCCAACGAAAACGAAAACGAACCGAAACGGACCCCTAAACCACCAAACGACAAACGAAACACCATTTTTTTGAGTCGTGCCCATCTCTACTCACAAGCTTGTACGAATGGTTTGTGTGGTACACCCAACTCTCTTGGTTTCTAGATTGGATATTTTCAATGTTACTGTTCAGGCAAGAAATTTGGAAGAAGTGACTTCACTGACTCTTTTAAAAAGTCAGCTTTGAAAAACTACTGAAAAGAACAGAATGCCAACTCCAATGCCTTCCTAACAGGTGAACAGCCCCTTTGTGCAACATAGCTTCCCAGATAACTGCACACGTTCAACCCTCAGTGCATTCTTTTGAAAACAATTGTGGCAAAATTTTCTGAAGATAATGGAAAGCTTCTGCTCGCTAGCCACTTTCCAGCTGAAAAAGACACCCAGTTTCTCCTGTGGTTCTGTTTTCGAGAGGTTACATGCCATACTCTGGGAATGAACACCTTGCCTCGGGCTTTAATTTGCAGTATGGTCAGATTGTAAAAAATTGTACTCCCTCATTACATGGCTTCTGATAGAGGAAGAGTGGAGAGGCAAGTAGATATGATCCATGTTGAAGAAGTAATTTTGCTTGCCATTTTAAGTTTGGGCAATGTATATAAATGAATAAACATGACTCACCCTTCCCCTAAAAAAGAGCCCATCCTAAGTTGGCCTTTAGGAACAGAAATGCTACAAGAAGTCCCTCATTTACCTGGAAGCAGCGCCCCATCTGGTGGTGACAATGGAGGAAGAGTGTTCTTTTCCAGGGCTTTAGATCCTGGAGAAAGTGTTCCGGACTACAGATGAGTCTAGATAGTCACTCCTACTTGAAAACATTTGGGAAACTTGTCCAGAAAATGATTACTAAGTCTAGGGTTGAAAGCTTAAACCAACTTCATTAAAGATATTTTAATTTGAGTCTGTCAAGGTTCTGAGTCATCCAGGTAAGGCTGTCTGAAAGTTGTGTCATGGCAACTAGACTTCATTTCTTGTGAAATCAAAATACTTTATTACTCATCCAAGTAGCTTCATCAGTTCTGAGGAAAGGTGTGAGGTTTCCAATTTATATTCTTGGACCAACTTCGATTTAATTTGAGATGGTCGTGAACCTTTGTTCAGAGGTATGTGCTGGTTCGTACACACAGCATTATAGGTGCCTCCCGTTCCCTGCCCATGCCTTTCCAAATGGCTCACTCACTCACCAGCCAACAGATGCTCCTTTTAGACTGTTCATTCAGTTCCCAGCGGAAACACTGGATCCCCTGTCCTGCTCCCTTGACTGCTTACCATGTGGTACAAACGGGCAACAAACTCTGAATCAAAGTTTGTACCCATCTCTATTTTTAATCTCAAATATTTAATATGTATGCTCATTTCTTTCTTCCTAACATATACAGTTTATATACCACCATTTATCTATTATGAAAATGCACCAAGCCGGGCGGGTGTGTGTGTGTGCTACAGCTGATTAGGGCTTTTTTTTAAAAAAAAACTTGATCAGCTATAGCACATCCCCCCTGCTGGGCGCTTGCAGCAATAAATAAATAAATAATAATAGAAATAATAATAATAATAAAAAATAAAAATAATAAAAAGCACCATGCAGGGAGCCCACGCTACAG